>CM019071.1:28208313-28775045 GCA_009667805.1 Leptobrachium leishanense | reverse complement strand
ACAGATTTTGGGAGGGGACAGATTTCAGGGGGGGACACTTTTTGGGGGGACAGATTCAGGGGGGGACACTTTTTTTGGGGGGACAGATTCAGGGGGGACACTTTTTTGGGGGGACAGATTCAGGGGGGGACACTTTTTTGGGGGGGACACTTTTTTGGGGGGGACAGATTCAGGGGGGGACAGTTTCAGGGGGGACACTTTTTTGGGGGGGACAGATTCAGGGGGGACATCTTTTTGGGGGGGACAGATTCAGCGGGGGGGACAGATTCAGGGGGGGGACATTTTGGGGGGAAAGATTCAGGGGGGGACAGATTCAGGGGGGGACACTTTTTGGGGGGACAATTCAGGGGGGGACACTTTTTGGGGGGACACTTTTTTGGGGGGGGACAGATTCAGGGGGGGACAGATTTCAGGGGGGAACACTTTTTTGGGGGGGGACAGATTCAGGGGGGGGACAGATTCAGGGGGGACACTTTTTGGGGGGGACAGATCAGGGGGGACACTTTTTTGGGGGGACACTTTTTTGGGGGGGGACACTTTTTTGGGGGGGACAGATTTTGGGGGGGACAGATTCAGGGGGGGACACTTTTTGGGGGGGACAGATTCAGGGGGACACTTTTTGGGGGGACAGATTCGGGGACCAGATTGGGGGACACTTTTTTGGGGACAGATTCAGGGGGGGACACTTTTTTGGGGGGACAGATTCAGGGGGACACTTTTTTGGGGGGGACAGATTCAGGGGGGGACAGATTCAGGGGGGGACACTTTTTTGGGGGGGACAGATTCAGGGGGGGACACTTTTTGGGGGGGACAGATTCAGGGGGGGACACTTTTTTGGGGGGACAGATTTTGGGGGGGACAGATTTTGGGGGGGACAGATTTTGGGGGGGACAGATTCAGGGGGGGACAGATTCAGGGGGGGACACTTTTTGGGGGGGACACTTTTTTGGGGGGGGACACTTTTTTGGGGGGGACAGATTCAGGGGGGACACTTTTTTGGGGGGACAGATTCAGGGGGGGACACTTTTTTGGGGGGGACAGATTCAGGGGGGACACTTTTTTTGGGGGGACCCCACACACTTTTTGGGGGGACAGATTCAGGGGGACACTTTTTGGGGGGGGACAGATTCAGGGGGGACAGATTCAGGGGGGACACTTTTTGGGGGGACACTTTTTTGGGGGGACAGATTTGGGGGGACAGATTTTGGGGGGGACAGATTCAGGGGGGCAGATTTCAGGGGGGACACTTTTTGGGGGGACACTTTTTTGGGGGGGACACTTTTTGGGGGGGACAGATTCAGGGGGGGACAGATTCAGGGGGGGACACTTTTTTGGGGGGACAGATTCAGGGGGGACACTTTTTGGGGGGACAGATTCAGGGGGGGACACTTTTTTGGGGGGACAGATTCAGGGGGGACAGATTCAGGGGGGACACTTTTTTGGGGGGGACAGATTCAGGGGGGGACACTTTTTGGGGGGGACAGATTCAGGGGGGGACAGATTCAGGGGGGGACACTTTTTTGGGGGGGGACACTTTTTTGGGGGGACAGATTCAGGGGGGACAGATTCAGGGGGGACACTTTTTTGGGGGGGACAGATTCAGGGGGGGACACTTTTTTGGGGGGGACAGATTTTGGGGGGGACAGATTCAGGGGGGGACACTTTTTGGGGGGACAGATTCAGGGGGGGACACTTTTTTGGGGGGACAGATTCAGGGGGGGACACTTTTTTGGGGGGGACACTTTTTTGGGGGGGACAGATTCAGGGGGGACAGATTCAGGGGGGGGACACTTTTTTGGGGGGGACACTTTTTTGGGGGGGACAGATTCAGGGGGGGACAGATTCAGGGGGGGACACTTTTTTGGGGGGGACAGATTCAGGGGGGACACTTTTTTGGGGGGGACAGATTCAGGGGGGGACAGATTCAGGGGGGGACACTTTTTGGGGGGGACAGATTCAGGGGGGGACACTTTTTTGGGGGGACAGATTCAGGGGGGGACACTTTTTTGGGGGACACTTTTTTGGGGGGGACAGATTCAGGGGGACAGATTCAGGGGGGACACTTTTTGGGGGGACAGATTCAGGGGGGGACACTTTTTGGGGGGACAGATTCAGGGGGGGGACAGATTCAGGGGGACACTTTTTTGGGGGGGACAGATTCAGGGGGGGACACTTTTTGGGGACAGATTCAGGGGGGACACTTTTTTGGGGGGACACTTTTGGGGGGGACAGATTTTGGGGGGGACAGATTCAGGGGGGACACTTTTTGGGGGGGACAGATTCAGGGGGGACACTTTTTTGGGGGGGACAGATTCAGGGGGGGACAGATTCAGGGGGGGGACAGATTCAGGGGGGACACTTTTTTGGGGGGGACAGATTCAGGGGGGGACACTTTTTGGGGGGGACACTTTTTGGGGGGGACAGATTTTGGGGGGGACAGATTCAGGGGGGGACACTTTTTGGGGGACAGATTCAGGGGGGACACTTTTTTGGGGGGACAGATTCAGGGGGGGACAGATTCAGGGGGGGACACTTTTTTGGGGGGACAGATTCAGGGGGGGACACTTTTTGGGGGGACAGATTCAGGGGGGGGACACTTTTTTGGGGGGGGACACTTTTTTGGGGGGGACAGATTCAGGGGGGGACAGATTCAGGGGGGACACTTTTTTGGGGGGGACAGATTCAGGGGGGGACACTTTTTTTGGGGGGACAGATTTCAGGGGGGACAGATTCAGGGGGACACTTTTTTGGGGGGGGACACTTTTTGGGGACAGATTCAGGGACAGCAGGACACTTGGGGGGGACAGATTCAGGGGGGGACACTTTTGGGGGGACAGATTCAGGGGGGACAGATTCAGGGGGACACTGGGGGACAGATTCAGGGGGGACACTTTTTGGGGGGACAGATTCAGGGGGACACTTTTGGGGGACAGATTCAGGGGGGACACTTTTTGGGGGGACACTTTTTTGGGGGACAGATTCAGGGGGGGACACTTTTTTGGGGGGGACAGATTCAGGGGGGACAGATTTCAGGGGGGACACTTTTTTGGGGGACACTTTTTGGGGGGACAGATTTCAGGGGGGACAGATTCAGGGACACTTTTTGGGGGGGACAGATTCAGAGGGGACACTTTTTGGGGGGGACACTTTTTTGGGGGGGACAGATTCAGGGGGGACACTTTTTGGGGGGACACTTTTTTGGGGGGACAGATTCAGGGGGGACAGATTCAGGGGGGACACTTTTGGGGGGGGACAGATTCAGGGGGGACACTTTTTGGGGGGGACAGATTCAGGGGGGACAGATTCAGGGGGGACACTTTTTTGGGGGGGACAGATTCAGGGGGGGACACTTTTTTGGGGGGGACAGATTCAGGGGGGACAATTCAGGGGGGACAGATTCAGGGGGACACTTTTAGGGGGGGACAGATTTTGGGGGGACAGATTCAGGGGGGGACACTTTTTTGGGGGGACAGATTCAGGGGGGACACTTTTTGGGGGGGACAGATTCAGGGGGGGACACTTTTTTGGGGGACAGATTCAGGGGGGGGACAAGATCAGGGGGGACAGATTCAGGGGGGGACACTTTTTGGGGGGACAGATTCAGGGGGGACAGATTCAGGGGGGACAGATTCGGGGGGGACCGATTCGGGGGGACAGATTCGGGGGGACAGATTCGGGGGGGGGACAGATTCTGGGGGGACAGATTCGGGGGGACAGATTCGGGGGGGACAGATTCGGGGGGGACAGATTCGGGGGGGACAGATTCGGGGGGGGGACAGATTCAGGGGGGACACTTTTGGGGGGGACAGATTCAGGGGGGGACACTTTTTTGGGGGGGACAGATTCAGGGGGGACACTTTTTGGGGGGGACAGATTCAGGGGGGACACTTTTTTGGGGGGGACAGATTCAGGGGGGGACACTTTTTTGGGGGGGACAGATTCAGGGGGGACACTTTTTGGGGGGACAGATTCAGGGGGGACAGATTCAGGGGGGACAGATTCAGGGGGGGACACTTTTTTTGGGGGGACAGATTCAGGGGGGGACACTTTTTTGGGGGGGACAGATTCAGGGGGGGACACTTTTTGGGGGGGACAGATTCAGGGGGGGACACTTTTTTGGGGGGGACAGATTCAGGGGGACACTTTTTGGGGGGACAGATTCAGGGGGGACATTTTTGGGGGGACAGATTCAGGGGGGGACACTTTTTGGGGGGGGACAGATTCAGGGGGGACAGATTCAGGGGGGGACAGATTCAGGGGGGACAGATTCAGGGGGGGACACTTTTTGGGGGGGACAGATTCAGGGGGGACACTTTTTGGGGGACAGATTCAGGGGGGGACAGATTCAGGGGGGGACACTTTTTTTGGGGGGGGACAGATTCAGGGGGGACAGATTCAGGGGGGGACAGATTCAGGGGGGACACTTTTTTTGGGGGGACAGATTCAGGGGGGGACACTTTTTTGGGGGGACAGATTCAGGGGGGGACACTTTTTTGGGGGGGACAGATTCAGGGGGGACAGATTCAGGGGGGGACAGATTCAGGGGGGGACAGATTCAGGGGGGGACAGATTCAGGGGGGGACACTTTTGGGGGGACAGATTCTGGGGGGACAGATTTCGGGGGGGGACCGATTCGGGGGGACAGATTCGGGGGGACAGATTCGGGGGGACAGATTTGGGGGGGGACAGATTCAGGGGGGACAGATTCAGGGGGGGACAGATTCAGGGGGGACACTTTTTTGGGGGGACAGATTCAGGGGGGGACAGATTCAGGGGGGGACACTTTTTTGGGGGGGACAGATTCAGGGGGGGACAGATTCGGGGGGACAGATTCAGGGGGGGACACTTTTTTTGGGGGGGGACAGATTCAGGGGGGACACTTTTTTGGGGGACAGATTCAGGGGGGGACACTTTTTGGGGGGACAGATTCAGGGGGGACAGATTCAGGGGGGGACAGATTCAGGGGGGACAGATTCAGGGGGGGGACACTTTTTTGGGGGACAGATTCAGGGGGGACACTTTTTTGGGGGGACAGATTCAGGGGGGACACTTTTTGGGGGGGACAGATTCAGGGGGGGCACTTTTTTGGGGGGGACAGATTCAGGGGGGGACAGATTCAGGGGGGACAGATTCAGGGGGGACAGATTTTCAGGGGGGGACAGATTCAGGGGGACAGATTCAGGGGGGACACTTTTTTGGGGGGACAGATTCAGGGGGGGACACTTTTTTGGGGGGGACAGATTCAGGGGGGACACTTTTTTGGGGGGGACAGATTCAGGGGGGGACACTTTTTTGGGGGGACAGATTCAGGGGGGGACAGATTCAGGGGGGGACAGATTCAGGGGGGACACTTTTTGGGGGGACAGATTGGGGGACAGATTCGGGGGGGGGACAGATTCGGGGGGGACAGATTCGGGGGGGACAGATTCGGGGGACCGATTCGGGGGGGACAGATTCGGGGGGGGACAGATTCGGGGGGGGACAGATTCGGGGACAGAGGGGGGACAGGGGGGGGACTTTCAGGGGGGGGACAGATTCGGGGGGGACAGATTCAGGGGGGGACACTTTTTTGGGGGGGACAGATTCAGGGGGACAGATTCAGGGGGGACAGATTCAGGGGGGACACTTTTTTGGGGGGGACAGATTCAGGGGGGACAGATTCAGGGGGGACAGATTCAGGGGGGGACACTTTTTTGGGGGGGACAGATTCAGGGGGGGACACTTTTTGGGGGGACAGATTCAGGGGGGACACTTTTTTGGGGGGACAGATTCAGGGGGGACAGATTCAGGGGGACAGATTCAGGGGGGACAGATTCAGGGGGGGACAGATTCAGGGGGACAGATTCAGGGGGGACACTTTTTTGGGGGGACAGATTCAGGGGGGGACACTTTTTTGGGGGGACAGATTCAGGGGGGGACACTTTTTTGGGGGGGACAGATTCAGGGGGGGACACTTTTTTGGGGGGACAGATTCAGGGGGGGACAGATTCAGGGGGGACAGATTCAGGGGGGGACAGATTCAGGGGGGGACAGATTCAGGGGGGGACAGATTTTGGGGGGACAGATTCAGGGGGGACACTTTTTGGGGGGGACAGATTCAGGGGGGACACTTTTTTGGGGGGACAGATTCAGGGGGACAGATTCAGGGGGGGACAGATTCAGGGGGGACACTTTTTGGGGGGACAGATTCGGGGGGGACAGATTCGGGGGGGACAGATTCGGGGGGGACCGATTCGGGGGGACCGATTCGGGGGGGGACCGATTCGGGGGGGACCGATTCGGGGACCAGATTCGGGGGGACAGATTCGGGGGGACCGATTCGGGGGGGGACACAGATTCGGGGGGGGACCGATTCGGGGGGGACAGATTCAGGGGGGGACACTTTTTTGGGGGGACAGATTCAGGGGGGGACAGATTCAGGGGGGGACAGATTCAGGGGGGACACTTTTTTGGGGGGACAGATTCAGGGGGGACACTTTTTTGGGGGGACAGATTCAGGGGGGACACTTTTTTGGGGGACAGATTCAGGGGGGACAGATTCAGGGGGACAGATTCAGGGGGGGACACTTTTTGGGGGACAGATTCGGGGGGGACAGATTCAGGGGGGGACAGATTCAGGGGGACAGATTCAGGGGGGACAGATTCAGGGGGGACAGATTCAGGGGGACAGATTCAGGGGGGGACAGATTCAGGGGGGGACAGATTCAGGGGGGGACAGATTCAGGGGGGGACACTTTTTTGGGGGGGACAGATTCAGGGGGGACACTTTTTTGGGGGGGACAGATTCAGGGGGGACACTTTTTTTGGGGGACAGATTCAGGGGGGGACAGATTCGGGGGGACAGATTCAGGGGGGGACAGATTCAGGGGGGGACAGATTCAGGGGGGGACAGATTCAGGGGGGGACAGATTCAGGGGGGACACTTTTTTGGGGGGACAGATTCAGGGGGGGACACTTTTTTGGGGGGACAGATTCAGGGGGGACACTTTTTTGGGGGACAGATTCAGGGGGGACAGATTCAGGGGGGGACAGATTCAGGGGGGACAGATTCAGGGGGGGACAGATTCAGGGGGGACACTTTTTGGGGGGACAGATTCGGGGGGGACAGATTCGGGGGGGGACAGATTCGGGGGGGACGATTCGGGGGGACCGATTCGGGGGGGACCGATTCAGGGGGGACCGATTCGGGGGGGGACAGATTCGGGGGGACCGATTCGGGGGGGGACAGATTCGGGGGGGACAGATTCAGGGGGGACACTTTTTGGGGGGGACAGATTCAGGGGGGACAGATTCAGGGGGGGACAGATTCAGGGGGGACACTTTTTTGGGGGGACAGATTCAGGGGGGACACTTTTTTGGGGGGACAGATTCAGGGGGGACACTTTTTTTGGGGGGGACAGATTCAGGGGGGACAGATTCAGGGGGGGACAGATTCAGGGGGGACACTTTTTGGGGGGACAGATTCGGGGGGGGACAGATTCGGGGGGGGACCGATTCGGGGGGGGACCGATTCGGGGGGACCGATTCGGGGGGGACGATTCGGGGGGGACCGATTCGGGGGGACCGATTCGGGGGGGACAGATTCGGGGGGGACCGATTCGGGGGGGGACAGATTCGGGGGGGACCGATTCGGGGGGGACAGATTCGGGGGACCGATTGGGGGACCGATTCGGGGGGGGACAGATTCGGGGGGGACCGATTCGGGGGGGGACAGATTCGGGGGGGACCGATTGGGGGACAGATTCAGGGGGGACACTTTTTTGGGGGGACAGATTCAGGGGGGGACAGATTCAGGGGGACAGATTCAGGGGGACACTTTTTGGGGGGGACAGATTCAGGGGGGACAGATTCAGGGGGGGACAGATTCAGGGGGGGACAGATTCAGGGGGGACAGATTCAGGGGGGGACACTTTTTTGGGGGGACAGATTCAGGGGGGGACAGATTCAGGGGGGGACACTTTTTTTGGGGGGGACAGATTCAGGGGGGACACTTTTTTGGGGGGACAGATTCAGGGGGGCCACTTTTTTGGGGGGGACAGATTCAGGGGGGACACTTTTTTGGGGGGACAGATTCGGGGGGACCTTTCGGGGGGGACCGATTCGGGGGGGACAGATTCGGGGGGACCGATTCGGGGGGGGACAGATTCGGGGGGGACAGATTCAGGGGGGGACAGATTCAGGGGGGGACACTTTTTGGGGGGGACAGATTCAGGGGGGGACAGATTCAGGGGGGGACACTTTTTTGGGGGGGACAGATTCAGGGGGGACAGATTCAGGGGGGGACACTTTTTTGGGGGGGACAGATTCAGGGGGGGACACTTTTTTGGGGGGGACAGATTCAGGGGGGGACACTTTTTTGGGGGGACAGATTCAGGGGGGGACAGATTCAGGGGGGGACAGATTCAGGGGGGGACAGATTCGGGGGGGGACAGATTCAGGGGGGGACACTTTTTTGGGGGGGACAGATTCGGGGGGACAGATTCGGGGGGGGGAACGATTCGGGGGGGACCGATTCGGGGGGGACAGATTCGGGGGGGGACAGATTCGGGGGGGGACAGATTCAGGGGGGGACACTTTTTGGGGGGGACAGATTCAGGGGGGGACACTTTTTTGGGGGACAGATTCAGGGGGGGACACTTTTTGGGGGACAGATTCAGGGGGGGACAGATTCAGGGGGGACACTTTTTGGGGGGACAGATTCGGGGGGGACCGATTCGGGGGGACCGATTCGGGGGACCGATTCGGGGGGACCGATTCGGGGGGGACCGATTCGGGGGGGACAGATTCGGGGGGGACCGATTCGGGGGGGACAGATTCGGGGGGGGACAGATTCAGGGGGGGACACTTTTTTGGGGGGACAGATTCAGGGGGGACAGATTCAGGGGGGGACAGATTCAGGGGGGGACACTTTTTGGGGGGACAGATTCAGGGGGGGACACTTTTTTGGGGGGGACAGATTCAGGGGGGACACTTTTTTGGGGGACAGATTCAGGGGGGACAGATTCAGGGGGACAGATTCAGGGGGGGACACTTTTTTGTGGGGGACAGATTCGGGGGGGGACAGATTCGGGGGGGGACAGATTCGGGGGGGACAGATTCGGGGGGGGACAGATTCGGGGGGGGACCGATTCGGGGGGGGACCGATTCGGGGGGGGACCGATTCGGGGGGGACCGATTCGGGGGGGGACAGATTCGGGGGGGACCGATTCGGGGGGGGACAGATTCGGGGGGGGACCGATTCGGGGGGGACAGATTCGGGGGGGGACCGATTCGGGGGGGACAGATTCGGGGGGGACCGATTCGGGGGGGACAGATTCAGGGGGGGACACTTTTTTGGGGGGACAGATTCAGGGGGACAGATTAGGGGGGGACAGATTCAGGGGGGACACTTTTTTGGGGGACAGATTCAGGGGGGACAGATTCAGGGGGGGACAGATTCAGGGGGGGACAGATCAGGGGGGGACAGATTCGGGGGGACACTTTTTTGGGGGGACAGATTCAGGGGGGACAGATTCAGGGGGGGACACTTTTTTGGGGGGACAGATTCAGGGGGGACACTTTTTGGGGGGACAGATTCAGGGGGGGACACTTTTTTGGGGGGACAGATTCAGGGGGGGACACTTTTTGGGGGGACAGATTCGGGGGGGACCGATTCGGGGGGACCGATTCGGGGGGACCGATTCGGGGGGGGACAGATTCGGGGGGGGACAGATTCGGGGGGGGACGGGTCACCGATAGGTTTTAGGAGGGGGGGGGGGACGGGTCACCGATAGGTTTTAGGAGGGGGGGGGGGACGGGTCACCGATAGGTTTTAGGAGGGGGGGGGGGACGGGTCACCGATAGGTTTTAGGAGGGGGGGGGGGACGGCGTCACCGATAGGTTTTAGGAGGGGGGGGGGGGACGGGTCACCGATAGGTTTTAGGAGGGGGGGGGGACGGGTCACCGATAGGTTTTAGGAGGGGGGGGGGGGACGGCGTCACCGATAGGTTTTAGGAGGGGGGGGGGGGACGGGTCACCGATAGGTTTTAGGAGGGGGGGGGGGGACGGGTCACCGATAGGTTTTTATTTCAATTTATCTGCTGTCTGCCTCTATGACCCTTACGATTCCCTGCGCGTATTGTGACGGAGCCAATAGAGGCTCAACCACTTGTGAGTTTGAATTTGGCGCTCTCCTTTTTAACCCTTACGCTGCTGAGGCTTTTCACACCTCTGTGCTGAGGTAATTTTTACCGGTTTTGCTCATCATGTTTAAACATGTTTTGAAGGCTTATTTTAGTATATTACCCAGACATATTATATATCGTTCTTTCCGTCAGACTCGGTAGATTCATAATATGTCATTATTATATGTATACGTTATGTCATGTCTGTATATTATAACAAAAAATGCAATAAAATATGTATTTTCAATAATTTACAACGTGTAAAGTGTTTTTTTTCATATTTTAACATGCGAGCAATTGCGGTTATATTTTGTATGGGGTGCGCTTGTTAAAAAAATTAGAGATGGGGGTCTCGTTACATTTTTTTTGGGGGAAAATTACGCGATTTTTAACAAACGCACCGCATACAAAAATCGTTAGTGCAGCATCATTGTTCACATTATAATTGAAATGGGAACAATATTGCTGCATTAACGAACCAAAAAAAAGATTTTTTTTTTATAATTTTTTTTTAAATATATATTTTTTTTTAATTTTAATTTTAATTTTTTTTAAAAAACTTTTTTCACATTCGTGTTTGGTATCGTGGAACGGCCATGCTCTGGCCGATCCAACCATACCAAACATTAACCCCTAGCTGCCACAGATCGGGAGATAGGGAGTTCCAATGAACTCCCTATCTCCACCGTTGGTGGCTGTCACGGAATGGCCAGCACCCTCAGCCAGGGCGGTGCACCGTGACAGTGGTGGCCATGGACACTTAGGTGGCGGTGGCACGCACCCGGTTTTATAAGTACGTTTATTTAGATGTGATGTGTGTGGTGTAATAAAGTGTCCCCGTTGGTTTATTGCGGAAATGTATTTTCCCTTTGTTCTGCCTTGCCCGCCGCCATTTTCTGATCGCCTCGTGGTTCAGATCAGAATATTCGGATCTTAAAATGGCCGAATCGGCAACTCCCCGATTCGTAATGGCCAATACGAATCGGGGCCCGGGTGCCTCCTGCCAGCGAGGGCCCAATGGGACTTGTGTGGGCGGGCAGGATTCCCATTGTATTCCTAATTGTGTAAAGTGATAAATGTATGTGATGTGAAAAATAAACTCAGATTTTCCAGTGCATCCAGCCTCGCCTGATGTCCTTTACTCTCCGCCGCATATACTGTCTGAGCATCCCGCGCGGTCTCAGGGTGCGGTGTCCAGACTTAAGATCAGAACGGACTTAAGATCAGAACGGACTTAGAAACATAGAAACATAGAAACATAGAAAAATGTCGGCAGATAAGAACCTTTCGGCCCATCTAGTCTGCCCAATTACATGGATACTTTACCTGGATTTATCTTTTGTTTAGGATAGCCTTATGCCTATCCCATGCTTGCTTAAATTCAATTACTGTTTTGGCCTCTACCACTTCTACTGGAAGACTGTTCCATGTATCCACCACCCTCTCAGTAAAATAATGCTTCCTGATGTTACTTTTAAACCTTTGCCCCTCTAATCTAAGACTATGTCCTCTTGTTTTGCTATTTTGTTTCCTTTTAAATAAACTCCCTTCCTCTACCTTGTGGATTCCCTTTACGTATTTAAATGTTTCTATCATATCTCCTCTGTCTCGTCTTTTTTCCAAGCTGTACATGTTAAGATCATTAAGCCTTTCCTGGTAACTTTTCTCCTTCAAGCCGTACACCATTTTAGTAGCCCTTCTCTGAACTCTCTCTAAGAGGTCTATATCCTTCTGGAGATACGGCCTCCAGTACTGCACACAGTACTCCAAGTGAGGTCTCACCAGTGCTCTGTACAGTGGCATGAGCACTTCCCTTTTCCTACTGCTAATACCTCTCCCTACACAACCAAGCATTCTGCTAGCATTTCCTGCTGCTCTATTACATTGACTACTTACCCTTAGATCCTCTGAAATAATGACCCCTAAATCCCTTTCCTCGGATGTTGAGGTTAGGACTGTATCAAATATTCTATATTCAGCCCTTGGTTTTTACGTCCCAGGTGCATTATCTTGCACTTATCGACATTAAAACTCAATTGCCACAACTCCGACCATTTTTAGTTTACCTAAATCATTTGTCATTTGGCTGATCCCTCCAGGAATGTCAACCCTGTTGCAAATCTTTGTGTCATCAGCAAAAAGACATACTTTTCCATTAATACCTTCTGCAATATCACTAATAAAAATATTAAAGAGAATGGGTCCAAGTACTGACCCCTGAGGTACCCCACTGGTAACAAGACCTTGTGCCGAATAAACTCCATTTACCACAACCCTCTGTTGTCTGTCAGCCACTGCCTAATCCAGTCAACAATATTGGAATCTAAACTCAAAGATTGCAATTTATTGATAAGCCTTCTATGCGGAACAGTATCAAAAGCCTTACTGAAATCTAAATAAGCAATGTCTACTGCACCACCTGTGTCTATTATTTTTGTTACCCAATCAAAAAAATCAATAAGATTAGTTTGGCATGATCTCCCTGAGGTAAACCCATGTTGTTTCTGATCCTGTAATCTATGTGTTTTTAGATGTTCAACAATCCTTTCCTTTAACATGGTTTCCATTAATTTCCCCACTACTGACGTAAGACTAACTGGCCTATAGTTCCCCGATTCCTCCCTACTACCCTTCTTGTAAATGGCACAACATTTGCTAATTCCAGTCTTCTGGGACGACTCCGTTAACAAGGATTGGTTAAATAAATCTGTTAACGGTTTTGCTATTACATCACTGAGCTCTTTTAATAATTTAGGGTGGATCCCATCAGGCCCCATTGACTTATTTGTCTTTACTTTAGACAGCTGCTGTAGAACCTCCTCCTCTGTAAACTGATATGTAAATGTCTCTTTAGTGTTCTCTCCTAACTGAGGTCCCTTTCCTTCTTTTTCTTCTGCAAAGACTGAACAAAAATATTCATTGAGGCAGTCAGCGAGACTTTTATCCTCTTCTACATACCTTCCTTCCTTTGTTTTTAATCTAACTAATCCTTGTTTTACTTTTCTTTTCTCGTTTATGTATCTAAAAAATGTTTTGTCCCCCTTTTTTACTGACTGAGCTATTTTCTCTTCTGCATGTGCTTTGGAAGCTCTTATAAATTGCTTTGCCTCTTTCTGCCTAATCTTATAGGTTGCCTATCTTCTTCACTCTGAGTTGTTTTATAATTATTGAATGCTGTCTTTTTGTTCTTCACTATTTTGGCCACTTCTGCAGAGTACCACAGTGGTTTCTTCCCTTTTTTGTTTTTGCTAACAAGCCGAATGCAATTTCCTGTGGCCTTCAATAATGCTTCCTTTAAATAATCCCATTTCTCCTGGACTCCCTTTAAACTCTCCAGTCTGATAATGACTCCTTCACACAAAATCTCATTTTAGAAAAAATCTGTTTTTTTAAAGTCTAAAACTTTCGTTCTTGTGTGGTGCGGCTCCATCCCTGTTGTTATATTAAACCATACTGACTGGTGATCACTAGATCCCAAATTTTCACCTACAATAACGTCCGATACCAAACCTCCATTTGTGAGTACTAAATCCAATATGGCCTCTTTACGGGTCAGCTCCTCAACTACTTGTGTTAGAGATAATCCCAGTAGGGAGTTTAGAATATTTGTACTCCTGGTGCACCCAGCTGTTTTGGTTTTCCAGTTCACATCAGGAAGATTAAAGTCCCCCATGATAATAACTTCCCCCTTCATTGCCATTTTGGCTATTTCCTCAACCAGCAGATTATCTAGTTCTTCTGCTTGTCCAGGGGGTCTATAGATCACACCTACACGAGCTACTGTATGATTGCCAAATGTTAGCGTAACCCAAACTGACTCTATGTTCACCTCGCTCACTTTTATTTGGTTTGTTTTTATGTTGTTTGACTTAAGATCAGAACGGACTTAAGATCAGAACCGAAGGCGCGGCCGCGTACCGCGCTTCGGTATACCAAGTGAGCGGTGATCAGATCCGAAGATTCAGCCGCTCCCGTAAGATCCGAAGATTCATCCGTTTAAAGATCCGAATATTCCTCCACATAAGATCCGAATATTCCTCCGCAATCAGATCCGAATATTCCTCCGCGGCAGATCCGATCCCCAGATTCGCACAGCCGCCCGCAGACGCACTCCACACCCACAAGGTCAGTGAACCAGCTGCTCGGGACGCTGAGTGCCGTATGGCTCAGTGGTCGGGCTGGTTCTAGGCAGGGGTCCCCTCCACCGCCCGCTAACCCTTCCCCAGGGTCACGCCAGGCCGCACGAGACGCCGAGTGCGCGTCACTCGGTAGTCGGGCCAGCGGTAAGCGACGGGGGTCACGCAGATAGAGCACACCCGCAGGCGGAACAACATCTCCATTCCGTCATAGTGGCAGTTAGGGGTTAACTCTAGGACTGGCGTCTACGTGCTACGCACGATGACGCCAGTCCTCAGGGGGAGTTGCCGGAGGCTTGGCCGACATCCAAGATGTCGGCCAGCTCCGGGAAAGGATCGCGAACCGGCACTTTTCAGCGCCGATTCGCGATCCAGCTCCCCAGGGGTTAATGCCAGGCACCATTTGGAAGGGCAGGCTGTGCCCTTCCAAATGGTGCCTGGGTTAACCCCCGCAACGCCGCCGATTGGGAGGGAGAGAGGTCCGAAGGACCTCCCCCCCCTCCCTTTCAAGCGCCTCCTCCGCACATGCGGGGGGGGGGGGCGCCTGAATTAGGTGTCATCGCGCTGCCGCGATGACACCTAATTTCAGCGGCTGCGGTTCCGGATGCCGGGCTGACAGAGGATGTCAGCCCGCACCGGGGGGCCAGCGATCGGCCGGAACCCGGCCGAACGCTGACCCCAATGGGAGGACGCGCTCAGCGCGTCCTCCGCATACCAGCAGTAATGCGGAGGACGCGCTCAGCGCGTCCTCCGCATTGAAGTGGTTAAACCACGATATTATTTGTGATTTACCGCACCAAGAGGTGCTTTTTTAGTTCTTGTCCATTTCTGCAGCACTCTCTTTTTTGATTACATTGGAGAAGTGGATCGAAGGGTATATGGGCACCTGATAGGAGTCCCTGTCCGCTATATTCCTGAGAGCCGGTTGTAGACTCCCCAGAATTATACACCTCACCATCTGCATTTTAAAGAAGATCAACTCCTGAAGAGAAAGACTACTGTCTATAGACATATAGTGTGTCTATTCCACTTTCTTATGGACTCAGGTATTAAAGCGCTGTGTTGTATTTTTTACTGTCTAAATTGTTATTCGGGTATTTAGAGAAACCCCCACACACACACATCATTCAGCGAGTGGGATAGACACTCATTTCCGGTGGGCGCTTCACCCCTTCTTTCTTTCTTTAGACTGTGATCGTACCATCGCAAAGAAAGACGCCCTAAGCATTGGCAGAGCAGAGCAGAGGCGCGGACAGGCGCTTCATCAATTAACAAAGCCTGAGCTCTCGATTTCTGCAAGAATAAAATCGTGATTGACCTTGACAAGAGGTAGAATATCTCAGGGCCAGTATTAGGTGTTGAAGTTTAAAATATCGGAGTGATTTTACCTGAGAAAAGTAACCACAGCTCTCCTCTCAGCGTCTCTGGAATGCCTCGCAGGACCAAGCTCCGTGTTCTCCTAGTTCGAAACATGCTGACACCGCGACCACATTCAGTGAACAGGATGTTCCACGACTGCTCCTTCATTTTTTCTTTTAGCTTTAAATAACATATTTTAGCTTACAATCATTTATCAACATAAAAAAAAAAAAAAAAAAAATAACCAGAATGTCAACACATTAAAGAAAAGGTACTAGCAAGATCATCAAAAGGTTCCTCAATACCTCAAACTATTTTTTTCTACAAGGCTTTTATGGGGTGTCTATTTTTGTGAATGTACAGTTGTGTTCAAAATTATTCAACCCCCAATGCTGTAAAGGGTTTTAGGGAATTTAGTGTACATTTGTAATTGTATTCAGAATGAAATCCTACAAGGGCTTTTTAAAGAACCATATGCAACTAAAATGACATCAATTGGTTTTGTAATACAGTAGTAAATGTTTCTTTTGTGAATTCTTCATTGACACAATTATTCAACCCCTTAAAGACTACCACTCTGAAGAACAGAGGTTCATTCAAGTGTTTTCAATCAGGTATTGAAAACACCTGTGGATGTCACGGCGCAGCAATAAAGCATAATAAGCACCAATTAGGCAGCTTTAAAATGACTGTGATACTCAGCTCCTTCTAGACAGTTACTGGTGTGGTTACAAACATGGTGAAGTCAAGAGAATGGTCCAGGAAGACAAGAGAAGAGGTGATTACTCTTCACAGGAAGGGCAATGGCTATAAGAAGATTGCAAAGATGTTAAACATACCAAGAGAGACCATAGGAAGCATCATTCGCAAATTCAAGGCAAAGGGCACTGTTGAAACGCTACCTGGTCGTGGCAGAAAGAAGATGCTGACTTCGACTGCTGTGCGCTACCTGAAGCGTAGAGTGGAGAAAAGTCCCCGTGTGACTGCTGAGGAACTGAGAAAAGATTTGTCAAATGCGGGTACTGAAGTTTCAGCTCAGACAATACGGCGCACACTGCGTAATGAAGGCCTCTGTGCCAGAACTCCCAGGCGCACCCCCTTGCTGTCTCCAAAGAATAAGAAGAGTCCACTGCAGTATGCCAAAAGTCATGTGGACAAACCACAGAAGTTTTGGGATAGTGTTCTGTGGACTGATGAAACAAAATTAGAACTGTTTGGGCTCATGGATCAACGCTATGTTTGGAGGAGGAAGAACAAGGCCTATGAAGAAAAGTACACCTTGCCTACTGTGAAGCATGGCGGGGGGTCAATCATGCTTTGGGGCTGTTTTGCTTCTGCAGGTACAGGGAAGCTTCAGCGTGTGCAAGGTACCATGAATTCTCTTCAGTACCAGGAGATATTGGATGACAATGTGATGCAGTCCGTCACAAACCTGAGGCTTGGGAGACGTTGGACCTTTCAACAGGACAATGATCCAAAGCATACCTCCAAGTCCACTAGAGCATGGTTGCAGATTAAAGGCTGGAACATTTTGGAGTGGCCATCGCAGTCACCTGACTTAAATCCGATTGAGAACCTCTGGTGGGACTTAAAGAAAGCAGTTGCCGTGCGCAAGCCTAAGAATGTGACTGAACTGGAGGCTTTTGCCCATGACGAATGGGCGAAGATACCCGTAGATCGCTGAAAGACACTTGTGTCAAGCTATGCTTCACGTTTAAAAGCTGTTATAACTGTAAAAGGATGTTGTACTAAGTACTAAGATTGAATGTCACTTGGGGGTTGAATAAAACTGATAATGATGTGAGCACAGAAAAGACATTTGTGGGTATTTCATTATAAATGTAATGTTATATTTGTCTGACCTACACGTGCCTCTTTGATTTAATTGTAAGCAAGATGACTGAATGATCAAAATCAATGTCAAACTGGCCAAAACACTCAATTTCAGTGGGGGTTGAATAATTTTGAACACAACTGTAGGTGTGAATTTGTGTTGAGAATCCCTTTGAATGAAAGCATTTGTGTAGAGCGGGTTTGGGTCGAAATCCCTACAGCCAGGTTCCTTAATGCCAAAATCCTGACGGCCAACTTCCCTACACGGCCAACTTCCCTACACAGAGAACTCCCTGACGGCCACCTTTCAGACATCCAAAATCCCAGCGGCAAACCCAAACCCTACTCCCTAACCCCCTAAACATAGCCCTAATCCTAACTCCACAAACCTAGCCCTAACCCTAAACCCCTAAATCTATCCCTAATCCGAACCTCCTAAATCTAACCCCCCTAAATCTATCCCTAACCCCCTAAGCCTAACCCCTCTAAATCTAGCCCTAACCCTAACCCCTCTAAATCTAGCCCTAACCCCCCTCTAAATCTAGCCCTAACCCCCCCTCTAAATCTAGCCCTAACCCCTCTAAATCTAGCCCTAACCCCTCTAAATCTAGCCCTAACCCCCCTAAATCTAGCCCTAACCCTAACCCCTTAAATCTAGCCCTAACCCTAACCCCCCTAAATCTTCCCTATATCTAGCCCTAACCCCCTAACCCTAGCCCCCACCCCCTAACCCTAGCCCCCCCAAAATCTAGCCCTAATCTCCCTATATCTAGCCCTAACCCGAACCCCCGCTAAACCTAGCCCTAACCCCAACCCCGCTAAACCTAGCCCTAACCCCAACCCCGCTAAACCTAGCCCTAACCCCAACCCCGCTAAACCTAGCCCTGACCCCAACCCCGCTAAACCTAGCCCTAACCCCAACCCCGCTAAACCTAGCCCTAACCCCAACCCCGCTAAACCTAGCCCTAACCCCAACCCCGCTAAACCTAGCCCTAACCCCAACCCCGCTAAACCTAGCCCTAACCCCAACCCCGCTAAACCTAGCCCTAACCCCAACCCCGCTAAACCTAGCCCTAACCCCAACCCCGCTAAACCTAGCCCTAACCCCAACCCCGCTAAACCTAGCCCTAACCCCAACCCCGCTAAACCTAGCCCTAACCCCAACCCCCCTAAATCTAGCACTAACCCTAACCCCCGCTAAACCTAGCCCTAACCCCCGCTAAACCTAGCCCTAACCCCCGCTAAACCTAGCCCTAACCCCGCTAAACCTAGCCCTAACCCCCGCTAAACCTAGCCCTAACCCCCGCTAAACCTAGCCCTAACCCCCGCTAAACCTAGCCCTAACCCCCGCTAAACCTAGCCCTAACCCCCGCTAAACCTAGCCCTAACCCCCGCTAAACCTAGCCCTAACCCCCGCTACAGTGAGAAACAAGGGGGGTGTTTGTGAGGGTCCTGAGAACGAGCAACAGCACAATGGCCTGCTCTACGGTGGGTGCCCGCTCAGGTCTCACAAACAAGGTTTTAGCTTGATTGTGCCATTACAGGGATGAATTTTCCATATGCAAATCAGCCTGCTCTCACCCAGAAAGGGTGGCCAGTGCTGATTGCCAAGGACGTCATCCCTGCACGAGAGGTACAGCAACCCCCGACGACCTAGCCCTAACCCCCGCTAAACCTAGCCCTAACCCCCGCTAAACCTAGCCCTAACCCCCGCTAAACCTAGCCCTAACCCCCGCTAAACCTAGCCCTAACCCCCGCTAAACCTAGGGTTAGGGTGTTAGTATTAGGGTTAGCCGCTGAGATTTTGAATGTCTGGAAGTTGGCTGTGTAGGGAAGTTGGGATGTCCGGCAGTTGTCCTGTCTGGAAGTTGGCTGTCGGGATGTTTGCATTAGGGAAGCTGGCTGTAGGGATTTTGTCCGGCACCCGTGTAGAGCAGTGTTTCTCAAACATGTCCTCCGGATGCTCTAACAGCCCAGGTTTTTAGGATTACCTTGGGGAAATGCAGCTGACCTCTGCTGGATGGGGACACTATACATTGGAGTCAATGAAGCGGTTCTGCATTTTGCGTAGAACCATATCGCAGCTCACCAAGGCTCGATTTCCCATCACCACTGGCAAGTGCAAACGTTCGGTCCAATCGAAAGCTCAGCAATAGTGGTGCTTCAAATGCTGTAGCATTATAAGAGCTTTAAAAAAAGGTCACCCAGAAATACATTGGGTTTAGGAAATAAAAGGAAACCATGGCTTACCATTTTGGGGTCCAGATTTTCAGCATCTTGTGGGTGGAACACGGTCATCAGAGCTTCCGTGCTGACGGTTTTGCTGGTTCCTTTCTGTGCCGCCATAGGGTGTTCTTCAAGGAAATCTGATGAATTATCTACATAACCAGGCTGTAAGAGATAGATCAAGCACAGTTCAACAAAATGTTGGCAGCAAATGTACGGCGTGTGTTTCAAATGTACAGAACGTGCTTTTATCAAATGTTTTTCAGTGGATATTATTGGATCTCCATAACTCATAAATTTTAACATGACGGAAAGTTTAAATTCTAATAATGACTCGGAGGCGAGTATTTGCATTTCTCTCTTTATTGCACCAACAGCAGCAAAGGGTTAACTTTGGAAAAAAATGTAACAGAAAAAAACAACAACCCCTCCCCAGCATGGGGAGGCCCTCCCATAGTCCTTGTCCCACCCCAATCCCACGTTCAAGTAAGCACTGCGGGAGCATCCACTTCCTCTTCCGAGCCTGCGACAAGGCAACAAAAGCCAACTAGGACGGACCAGCCTCAACAATTAACGGGAAACCGGATCCGAAGACATCCGGCATATCCAGAAGACGTAAATCCATTTAGGACGCTGAAAGACAGGAAGGGACACGGAATAGAATTAGAGGCGGAGCCGTAACAGGGTGTATACACCAACACGGCACGTCCATTAGCAGACACCCAAACAGACACACCGACAGCAGCGCTAAATGTGTGAATAAAGACACTACGCATGAACAGTGCATGAAATTTAATAACATATTCCTGAATGTTAACATCATAGGCGGGTGTGTGCAGGACAGGACAGGACAGGAACAGGGAGGGAAGGGTGGGAAATACTCGCCTCCGAGTCATTATTAGAATTTAAACTTTCCATCATGTTAATAGGAAAATTTATGAATTCTAAGGCATGTACTCGGAGGCTCCTATTTGCAAGTTCAACGCCGTCCTAAGACAGCATCCGACATTGCCGCAATAGGTTTAAAATAGAATGTGCGGAAAGTGGATTCTCTAGACCAGTTGGCAGCCCGCATGATGTCCTCAATTCGACAGTCCACAGACACTACCCTGGAGGCCACAGCACTACGTACGGAATGAGCCCCAAAGCAGGTGACGTCGACTCCTGCCAACTCCATAAAGCCAGCGCAGCCAGCGTGCAAGAGTAGCAGAAACCACCGGTCGATGGGGAGGACAAAAAGATAAAAACAGGGGCGAGTCTGGTAGGGAAGGGAAAGGGGCTGTACTCATAGGGGTTCAGCAGGAAAAGCGGGAAAAAGGACAAAGGTCAGGGAAATGTTTGTGTGTCGTGAAATACGAAAACGTACACCTTTGGGTACAAAAGATCGAGCCCCAAAATCCAGAGCGCGAACATCACTAACGCGTTTACAAGCGACTAAACAGTACAGCATGTTCAATTTGGCGGAAAGAGCCCTGAGGGATAAGAGGTCATTATCTTGCCAGGAACACAAGAGGGACAGAACTAGAGTAACATCCCATGTGGATGTGTAGCGGGGAGCGGGTGGTCTAGCAAGACGCATGCCGCGTAAAAGTCGACAAACCAACGGGTGGTTCCCAATAGGCACCCCCGAAAGGCCCGCATGGCCAGCCGACAAGGCCGAACGAATTACGTTGACCATCCGGTAGGCCTTCCCCCTCATCGAACTGAACAGTGAGGAAATCTAGAATCACGTTCAGAAGGGCCGTAAAGGGATCCAAACTCCTCCCCATACACCAAGCAGTCCATTTTCCCAGGCTGCGCGGTAAGAAGATTGGGTCCCTGGGGCCCAGGATTGGAGGAGGAGGTCTGCAGTGCGGTCCGAAACGACTGTGGGTCTGCGGGGTTGCCAGAGATGAACCATGCCAATAGCTGCAGCCTCTCCGCCAGGATTAAAGGGTGCGGTTGTTCTGACAGATGTAGGAGGAGGGTCCGGGATAGCGGGAGCAACCGCGGGGCGTCCATCGCCATGCCGAGCAGGGTGGGGAACCACGACTGTGATGTCCAATACGGGGTGATGAGGACCATCATCTGAACTCGATGGCGTCGAACATGAAGGAGACAGCGGGCAATCATGGAAAACGGGGGGAAACCCGTACAGACGGGCAGTTGACCATGTTTGCAGGAAGGCGTCCGTCTCCAGGGCTTCTGGATCCGGGCGCCAACCGAAGAATACCAGGAGGTGAGTGTTGAGGTGGGAGGCAAAGTGGTCCATGTCGAACAGACCCCAGGTGCAGGAAAGCACAGAGAAGACAGATGGATGAAGCCGCCAGTCCCCGGAGTCCGAGAGGTGTCTCGAGTTCCAATCTGCCACTTGATTCAGGAGGCCGGGGAGGAACTGAGCCTGTACAGACATGTTCATGCGGAAGGCACGTTTTACCCGTGGTGGTGGGTCTAGGGCATTCCGCCCGTAATCTCGCACGGTCCACTTTCTCAAGTGGCCAGCACATATGGGCATCAACCCATTGCTCGACATGCGCAGCGGGACACCAGGCTGTGGACCTAGGATGTTTGAGGTCCTCTGGCTCGAACAGTGGATTTCCCTGTGGGTCAAGAATGACCAAGCTTTTGGAGCGGACAGCTCGGGCGGGAACCACTGCGGCCATGAGGGTGTGATCCTCTGGAGCGTGGATCTCCAGGACCTCATCCTCTTCAGTCATCGAATCCTCATATTCATCCGTGTCCGAAAACTCGGTCAGCGCAGGTGTCGCCTGGCATTGTCTTTTGGAGGTGACCGCTCGAGGGACCCCGCGGTCGAGGGCTCTCTTACGAGGGAGCAACTGGACACTGGGACCCGGCAATGAGGTGAGGCTGCCATCCCCCGCGGCTGCTGGTCGCAGCTTGCGCGTCCTTAGACGGCACATAATAGTCCCCCAGGGGATCAGGCGCCGGCTCATTAGAGGGGCCTTGCGCAGAACTGCGTCTGGAGCCTTGTGACCGAATAGGGGAAGGTTGTCTATCAGGGGTAGCTGGTACCTAAGCTTGCAGCATCGCTGTCAGTGATCTTTCCCATGTGTCAAACAGTGAGGAGACAGCAGAACGGACAGCTGTGGACATGGAGGCCTGAATGGTAGCCTCTAGCCGTTGGAGACGCATCTCAGTTCGTGATATCCGTTTGTGGGATTTATGATCCACAGAGCATGTGCGCACAGAGCTGGATTCGGAGACATTATCAGACAGTGTGGGGCTGGATGCGCTCTGTTTGGAGAGAGACATGGTGCCTGGAACGGAGCAGAACTGCAAACCCACGTGGAGCTCGTGAGGGTAGTGAGCGCGCGCAGAATTCCCCAAGATGGCAGCCGAGAATCGCATGAGATTCAGCTATGTGAAGGGGCGGATTTACAGTCCGGCTGAAAGCCGTGCGCGAGTGGGGAGCTTAGCGGGTGGCTGGGGAAAACTGAAAAACGAAGCTAGGTCTGAGCGAGCGGTAGAAGGGCAGCGCGACAGACACAAGAGATAAGGTGAAAAGGCCACCCCCGACGGCAGGTAACGGCCCGCCGCCGGAGGGGAGGAAAAAAAAACGATCCCCATCCGCAGCTATGACCGGGAGCAGGGACCCACAATAAAGTAAAAACAGTAATAGGTTGTATAAGAATAGAAACAAGGGACAGACAAGTGATTCAGCGCGAGCGCCGGTATACTTATCTAGTCCACGATGTTGCCGCTGCGGGAGCAGCAAAGGAAGAGGAAGTGGATGCTCCCGCAGTGCTTACTTGAACGTGGGATTGGGGCGGGACAAGGACTATGGGAGGGCCTCCCCATGCTGGGGAGGGGTTGTTGTTTTCTTCTGTTACATTTTTTTCCAAAGTTAACCCTTTGCTGCTGTTGGTACAATAAAAGGGAGAAATGCAAATAGGAGCCTCCGAGTACATGCCTTAGAATTCTCGTGTTACTTTTTGGATCTGGCTGTGAATCGATCATGTTCTTCAAAAAGGAGTGTGTAGAGAAAAAAAAAAACATGACAAGGAATAATTGTATCAGTTTCAAGGAACACGTGACACATCCTGACCACCTTATATTTTTAAAATGGCCAGGATGTGAGTAGCATCCCCCCCCCTCCTCAGTCTCCCCTACGTAAAGTTCGCAAGTCCCATTGCGGTCCGCAATTTACGTTTCTAGGCTACGCAAGTAGTGGAAGAAGCCAGAAAAGCCTCAGGGACTTCTGGGTTTGTGAGTCCCTGAGCCTAAAAGGAGGAGCAGCCTGCGCCAAGGGACAAAAGATGAGTCAATTTGGAAAGAAATTTTTTTTTTCCCAACTATTTAAGGGCAAATAATTTTTTTTTAAAAAAAGAGACACTCTACTTTTCAGGAAGGGGAAGGCTGTCTATCAGGGGTAGCTGGTACCTGAGAAAACTCGGTCAGCGCAGGTGTCGTCTGGCGTTGTCTTTTGGAGGTGACCGCTCGAGGGGCCCCGCGGTCCTTAAGGCTAGGGTCAGACGAAAGCATTTTTCACCGCGAACGTCAAAAAGAGCGTCCGAACGCATTGACGTATTTTTTCACGGAATGCGCAAAAACGGGCAGACGACGCGCATTTTCGGGTGTGATTTTGTACGGATCGTCAATAAATCGCTTTTTGCGTCTGGACGTTATGTAGGCTGGACATTAGCAGTGTCTGACATCTCCTAATCACGCACACATGCCGCTATGCCGCAGCTGTGCACTCAGTACGTCAGTACTAGCGGTTCAGCGTTCTCAGAAAAATACGTTCAAATTCCACTTGCGTTGCACGGCCAGACTTTTGTGCGGCCGTACATCGTATATTGGCCGTCACTGCCCGTCATCTGCTGCTAGTGCGGCCGTAATTATGTGCACCAGAACGCACGTTAAAAGTGCGCTGGTCTGACCCCAGCCTAAAAAAGTTGTCGTATTTGTACTCAATAGTTTCATCTCACTATTATTTTCTAGTCCACCACCAAGCCCTCCATTGACAATCCCATGTTACGCTGGTGTGGCCATCAGTTAAATCAAATTAATTTTCCGGTTAAATCTTTGTGTAATAGTTATCGAGGGAGTGCCTGGGCAACTTTGGTATATTTACAAAAATATAAAAGGTTTCAATTAAAAGGATCAATTAAATTGTTGAAATATTCCCCTTGTAGTTCTAACAAAACAACCTGATTCTGAAATGCATCACTAGTTCTGTTGGATTTGAACTCTTAGCCAGTCAATAAATCTGCCGGACGAAAATATTGAACAAATAAAAAGCATAAAAAAGCATATGAGTGCCCATAACACCATTCACTGAAGCGGTGTTACCTCCGTGTACACAGTATGTTGGGGACTCGTCACAGAACACTTGGCTCGTAGCCTTGCCACCAGAGATTCAAAGTCTCGGACGTCAGTAAAACGGAACATCTTCTTCCCTTTGGTGCTAATGGTGATGGCTCGAATCGACACGTCTGATCGTTCAATACCAAAGATCTGTGAAACGCAAACCAGAAATAAATGTTGATTTCTAGATAGGAGAAAATAAACACGTTAAGACTCTATAGCTCACTCAGGATTAAAAGAAAGGCACGTGTACTTTAACGCGTATATACCGTATTTTTCGCTCCATAAGACGCACTTTTCTCCCCCCCAAAAAGTGGGGGGAAAAGTGGGTGCGTCTTATGGAGCGAATGCCCCATGATATGCCTCTGCTCACCTGCCGCCGCCGCGTTCGGCTCCCTCTGAGCGTGCGTCCGGCGGCAAGGAGCTTGGGCACTCGCCTGAGGAAGCCACGTGACCGCGATCTTGCGAGATCGCGGTCACGTGGCTCCCCCAGGCGAGTGCCCAAGCTTCCTGCCGCCGGACGCAGGCTCAGAGGGAGACGAACCTGGCGGCGGCAGGTGAGCTGGGGCATATTCCATGTGTGAGCTGGGGCATATTCCATGTGTGAGCTGGGGCATATTCCATGTGTGAGCTGGGGCATATTCCATGTGTGAGCTGGGGCATATTCCATGTGTGAGCTGGGGCATTATCCATGTGTGAGCTGGGGCATTATCCATGTGTGAGCTGGGGCATTATCCATGTGTGAGCTGGGGCATTATCCATGAGCTGGGGGACAGTATCCATGAGCTGGGGCAAAATCCATGAGAGGAGCTGGGGCAAAATCCATGAGAGGAGCTGGGGCAAAATCCATGAGAGGAGCTGGGGCAATATCCATTATTACACTATTTGATTCAGAATATTTATTTTCCTGTTTTCCTCCTCTAAAAACTAGGTGCGTCTTATGGAGCGAAAAATACGGTATTTATTTATTTTATATATACACACACACACGGACTCCAAGCAATGTAGTACCATCTCAAAGATGATCCATAAAAATGGAATTCATTTGGGCTAGAGTTCAAATTTTATAGCAAAGGGTCTGAATATTTATGTCAATGGATATTCCATTTATCCCTTTAACAAACTTCAAATGTTGTATTGAGGTGAAAAAAAAATGAAAACAAATTTAGCAAAAGGTTTCAACGTTAAAAAAAACAAGGGGTCTGAATACTTTCTGAATGAATGGATACAGAATATAATATATATATACATACATACATACATACATACATACATACATACATACATACACACACACGTACAAGCAAAGGCACACTAAATGGAATATCAAATCCTTGGCTCATTCTGGAGTCTCTGTAGAGTTTGTAAACAGAGCCATTAATGTATGGAGGTGCTAATACATTTGTAACGGCGCTGGTTAAGTCTACACCGCGGTTGGAAGAGAGTCACGCATGTTTTTAGGAGCCAGGTAAGGTCATTGCTTTTAAACTTCAGCAGAATAATAGAGATTTATTACAGACCGTTCTACTTCTAGGTACCTGAAGCTACCTGGCCGCTAACAATTATCAAATCCTGGTCACGACGCAGAGGGATTTTAAAGGAAATCTTTGTGGGCAGGAGAAACATAACAGTCTCCAATGACTTTTGGTTTGCTGGTGATGAACACATTTTATGGCCCAATAATTGGTACTAAATCTAAAAGGTGGACATACTGGTGAGGGTACTGAAATCTAAAAGGTGGACATACTGGTGAGGGTACTGAAATCTAAAAGGTGGACATACTGGTGAGGGTACTGAAATCTAAAAGGTGGACATACTGGTGAGGGTACTGAAATCTAAAAGGTGGACATACTGGTGAGGGTACTGAAATCTAAAAACGTGGACATACTGGTGAGGGTATTGAAATATAAAACGTCCTCATACTGGTCAGGGTATTGCTACTTTGCTGGCAACTTGAAGGGATTTAATAGAGAACAAGGGAAAAGCACAATCACTGCAGAGTAAAGTGTTTCAGTAGTGATGAAGTCATAGCAGATAAACACCAAGCCTACAAAGATTATATAAAATCAGGAGGGGGGATTTGCACTAAAGGAAGCCTAGATGTACCAAGAAAGAATGGAGAAGAATGAAAAAATCTGATCATCATCACGGAGACAACACACACACACACACACCTCTCCAACATTTTAATATATGCATAGAATGTATGTAACACAACAGTAATATTTTAACAAAGCAGCACAGATTCTGCCCGGTACCTCTCGTAGAGGAATGACTGTACTGTACAGGCTGCCGTCATGGCTTGCAAAGCAAATGTAGTTCTCTGAAATGCACATTTTGCCCAGGGTATTCAGGTGATTGAATGGTATCCAAAGGAAGCACTCATGGACTTCTTTCAGGGTCTCTTCCTTCGGCAGTCGGAAGTATGTGCTGAACTGCTCACTGTGGGCTCTGCTCTCCAAGCCTCTAGGGTAAAAGAGAAGAGGGACAGGTTTATTCATCCTTACACCATATACAGTATAAGGTACGAAATCCAGGAGGCACAGCTTATAAATAACATCCAATAGAAAAACACATTTTCATTTGGAGTGTGGTGTTGAAGGTCTAAAACAACATGTGGCAGCATGTGTGTTTCTCATGTGGGTGGGTTTCATTTGATAGTGTGTGCGTTATGGAAATCAACACCCTGACTAACCTTCATGCATGTTTTACAGTGTAGGGAGTACCCTTGTTTCAGTCTACACCCCTTTGTTTTTCACCAGTACCAAGGTGATTTGCTGAAAAGAAGTCACATCTGTTCACTGAACCCCCTGCTCCAATATATTATAGAGGGGAAACATTTTTCGAGGTTTTCTACTTTGGGTGCATTTCTCACAACAAAAGTGCCTCTCTGAGAACATATGTTCAGAAAAATGAACATAATATATGTTCTAGAATAAATTCTACTGGCCAGTGGATATTAGTGTGAGTAGCTTCATTCATGTTTTTCATGACAAACTACTGGGTGCTTGATGCTCCTCACATCATGCATAAGGGATTGTGGAATATGTAAGAAAGAGATTGTTCGGCCGCCAAATCTGAACCACTTTTTAGTCTCTGATAAAGATTCATGTTCTAAACGCTGGGTGTAAAACCCTCGGCACCTTGGATTTTTGTTTGCATTACAATTCCCACAATGTACAGAAGAGTGGCAGCGCATCATGAAAAATGCAGTTCCAAAGCACCTGGGATGACCAGGTTGCTGACCTCTGCTCATGGGAGTGAAATTTCTAATTTTCATAATTTAAGATAAATTTTTTAACTAAAACATTTGTGTAATTATTCCCACGTTATTATTCTTCATTAGAAATCTAGATTCCATGTTTTTAAAATAACAAAAATCCACAGTTAAGGCTAGGGTCAGACTGAGGCAGTGCGAACGCGCGTGCAGCCGCACTTAATCACGGCCGCACTAGCAGCAGATGCCGGGCAATGACGGCCAATATACGAAGTACGGTCGCACAAAAGTCCGGCTGCGCAACGCAAGTGGAAAATGAACGCATTTTTTCGAGAACGTGAAACCGCAGGTACTGACGTACAGAGTGCGCTGCGTCTGCTAGCGGCGTGTGTGCGTGATTAGGAGACGTCAGACGCTGCTAATGTCTGGCCAACATAACGTCCAGACACAAAAAGTGTTTTATTGATGATCCGTACAAAATCACGGACGAAAATGCGCATAGTATGACCACTATCACGTATTCTGTGAAAAAATGCATCCATTCGTTCGAACGCACTTTTTCACAGACAACATAAAAATGCGTTCGTCTGACCCTAGCCTTAAACGCTCTGTAGATGTTGTAGATCAGCTGAAATCTTTAGTTTTTGTTTATAAACAATAGAAAAACAGCACTCGCATGGGAATTATTACAAACGGCATAAAAAAAAAAAAACTTGAGCGCACATATCATATTTGGAGAACAAAACCTAAGCTGGGGATATTACACTGTAATCCATCAGTCTCCCACGATGATCCAGTATCCGGCTCATGTGACCGCTATGAGTTTTTATATATGTGTGTAATGTACATTTTAAATCAGGTCAGACAAAGCATGTGCTTAACGAGTAGAGTCTATAAACACAAATTCTCATCACTCTTGGAACCTGGTAAAACCAAAATAAGGTTTTGTGCCTCGCAGAGACCATTTATTTCAATGCCTACAGACACTCACAGGGTTATTCAGAGAGCGTGAAAAGCAGGAGAATGGCTGGAGAATAAAAAATTCTAGGTCAAAATAGCCGATTTGGAAAGTGAGATGAAAGGGAGAATTTTTCTGGTTTGGCTATTTTGACCTAGAATTTTTCATTCTCCAGTCATTCTCCTGCTTTTCACGCTCTCTGAATAACCCTGTATATGTGCGCCAAGAATCTCCAAGCCGAACTGTTGCCATTTGAGGAGAATTTGTGCCATAAAGGGGCAGAAAAGAAAACCGCAGAATACAGAGAGAGGATTAATCAAAAGGTTAAAAATAAAAATAAAAAATCTTGTCTTTGCTACAACTGACTAAAAGGGAAGGATAGCTCTAGACATGAAACAGATGGTAAATAACAGAATAACCGCCTGGGAGAAACAAAAAGAGAAAAACATACTGAAAAAGAGAACTTGCCAATGAACTGATGAAAAAACTATTGATCAGATTAAACATCCAGTTCCATTCACAAAGTGTCTGTCGTCAAAAGCAGCTCTTCATAGAACTGTGTTTTACTTGTCAGCCCTGGCTCGGCTAACTGCATAACAGTGGCACGTCACACCGCGCCCCTTTGCCAGGGCACTCTACCATAGTGAATGCCAACGTTGGCGTTCGGATGAGTAAGCGTTACCACCAGGATAAGTGACTTTATCGCATGCCCCCCCCCATATTACCTTCCAAATGCTAAACCCGTAAATAAATAAATCACTTTGCCCATCATTTTTTTTGAGCTTGCTGTACTTTGTGCATCCTATACGTAACATGGTGAGCGCAATCAGTAATTAGCATTTTGATAATTAAAAAGGGATACTCTAGGCAACATGACCACATAAGCTTTTTTAGGTGGTCATGATGACCTAAGTATGCCTTTGTCTTTGCTCACCCTTCCGATGAGCCAAATCGGCTTAAACAGATGAGACGCGGAGGACTTTCCTCCGCCCTCCCAGCTGTCAGTCAGATTTGTATTTCCCGCTTCTGCCGACTATAGCCGAGTAGGAGACGTCATCGCACTTTCAGCGCGATGACGTCTCCAACTCGCCGCAGTAGCTGGCGAGAGCGAGCCGTCGGCAAAAGTCAGCGGCTGTGATTAGTGTTGTGCGTAACACTAATCAAAGAAGGTGGAGCCGGGAGGAAGCCTGCTGATTGGCTGGTTTACGTGATAGGCGCGCATGCGCACTTTGCACGTAAACCTTAAGCCAGGTTGAAGATTTACCACGACGGGAGCGGAAGAGGGAGGGGAATAAAAAAAAAAAAAAAACGCTGCTGGAAAAGTGTAGTTTTTAGTGTAAGTATAATATAAAAAAAAAAACAATAAATACAGAATGACTAGGTAGGGCAATAGGTATAATATAATGTAAAAAAAGGGGGGGGGTTATTTTCAGCCTAGAGCGTTCCTTTAAGGTATTACAAAGTGCTAGCGTTAATTACCACAGGGATGCGCAAGCCAAAACTTTAGCTACATCTATAAGCTGGTGCTAAATGATTCCTCATTTGCAAAATCATGTAGCACCCCCTAAACCCCTCCCAAAAAAGTCCCATATTCACCTCGCGGCAAGAATAGTTCCCAGTCATCCTCCACAATCACAAGAGCGAGATCGCGCAGGGCTCGAGAGCCGAAAGTGCACCCCTCCATGGAGTCCTATGGACACCAGGAGGTGATACTCCAAGAAAAAGAAACATGTACCTCTTTGTAATTTGAAAGGGATCATTCAGCACCGGGTCTTTCTCGAAGTTATCCTTGTCGAAAAGCCTCCGCACAGCATAACTCGCCAACTGCTCCATCAGCAGGAAGGTCTCGTTGATGTGCAAGAACATGGAGAAATAATGGTCTTCGCCGTGCGAGCACACGTGTATGCTCTCTGTGAGCAGGACCGTAGACGTCTTTTGGAGTTTGGAGATCTCATCCCACGAGACGATGAGCTTTACTGTGGATGTGTTAAAAAGAACAAACAAGAATTATCAAGATTAGGCATCACTGCTACAATATACAACATTAAAAAGGGACACTGCAGCCATGTTCATTTAATAAACTGGGCATGGCGTGCTTGGCGTCCAACACATCGCTTGCTACTAGGGGCTGTGACATCCTTCAGATACCTCTGGTACAGTCTGAAGGATGTCAATGAGCTTGCGCTGGACAGTTTCGATCAGCATCAGTTAATTGAACAGCAGCTGATTGTGCAGTGCCTCTCAATGCCATTGGAGGACTGACAGAATCCTAATCACTCAAGAATAACGACAGCATCTGATCTAGAGGTCACCACCCAGAGAGACCATGGTACTGGACCGGAGGCGAATTTCAATCAATTCTGATCCACAGAATAGGGAGGGTGTCGGACGAGGGATAAGAATTAACCCCCTCTGTCTTTCTACCTTTATACAGGATAGACCAGGGGGTCAACTAACAGAATGAGTGGCTGAGCATCATGGGAGGTGTAGTTTCAAAACATCTGGAGGGCCCCTGTTCCTGACCCCCAGCCCTAACAGGTTTAAAATATCCTCCCCAAAAAATTCAAGAGGGACACTTCAGCTTGTATTTCTTGGCTGCACTCATTTCATTTGCTTTGAAGGTCTGGCATTAAATCATACAAGACCCATAAAGTGATTTAATAAGAGGCAAGAGGGACCATATGCAAGGGATAATTTCAAAATGAACGTGTGAGCATATGCCAGAGGAAGGTATTATCATTAATACCAAGCAGAGGATTACAAATTGAGGCGATGTTGAAAGCACAGCTATACCCTGTGGCAGGATTACCATGTAACTCGCTCAACATGCTGTTTTGATAAATACATGCAAGGTGTCGTGTAATTACAGGATGCATCTGTAAGCATTTGCGGAGAATGACTGGGCAGAGGCAGGCGTCCCCCGCAGCTTCTACATGAAGGAATCATACAGAGCATGGAGCCGGCCTATCGGCTGTCTCTGACTGGATGAATTCCCGTTTCCTAAAGCTCGACCTCTCTAAAACTGAACTTCTTGTTTTCCATCCCTCTAAAACCTCCATTGTTGCGCCCATTTCCCTTCAGGTGAATGGTGCCACCATTACTACTACATCACAGATTTGTTGCCTCTGGGTCCTCTTGGACTCTGATCTATCCTTCACTCCTCACATTCAGTCACTAACCAAATCCTGCTACTTCCACCTATAAAACAATGTATGCATCCGTCCCGGTCTTAATTAGGACTCTGTTAAAATGCTCATCCAAGCTCTTATTATCTCTCGCCTTGACTACTGCAACCTTCTTCTCTCTGGCCTTAAGATCCCAGATTCTACCTCTGCAGTCTAATGAAAGCCTGTGCCAGGCTCACACACACCTCACATCACTTCGCTCTGTCAATGATCTGATGCTATAAGCTCCACGAACCCGCACCCCAACTCCCGCCTTCAGGACTTCTCCCGAGCTGCCCCCTTTCTATGGAACTCCCTCTCCTGCAACATTAGACTCCCCCCAGTCCTTCAAGAAGTCTCTGAAAAACACATTACTTTAGAGAAGCCTATCGGCTCACTCCATGATCCCTCACTGTACATTTCATGCACCATCTTCCCATTCAGCCCACACGCTCTACATACATATTCTGCTATTCATATTAGATTGTAAGCTCTTGAGCAGGGTCCTCTCTCCTACTGTTCTGTGTGTGTATGTATATATGTTATTCTCCCATTGTACAGAGCTAAGGAACTTTTTGTCGCTTTATAAATATTTGTAACGGTGACTGGTGTCTCGCTGTAAAAAAAAAAAAAAAAAAAAAAAAAATAATACCAAGTTGGCTTCTAAGACATGACCAGTGAGTGGCCAGGGAGATGCACCCTTCACCTTTCCAACTTGTTGTTTAAGAGCTTTTCTGGGAAGCTACCACCCTACCTGAATAGGCTGCTTCCCCCAGCAGTTCCCTCATCCTATAACCTCCGATCCAGGACCAACACCTTACTTGTAATACCACAATACAAAAAGAAAGCGGCTCGATTCTCATTTTCCTATAGAGCACCACAATTATGGAATCCAAAGTCACTTAAGAGCTCCCTATTAACATACCTCAATACAGAATGCACCTGTAAATATGTAACATAAGGACTAGATTACTTGCATATTTATTTTCTGTGTTAATCTGTACATTTGTGTGTTTAATATCTTGCATTTGATTACTTTGTATTTCTGTAACAACTGTAACCATTCAATGTTCTTGAACCCAGGACATACTGAAAACGAGAGAAATCTCAATGTATCCTTCCTGGTAAAATAAATTTATAAAATGAATAAAATTTAGGTTTTCTTATAAATCCTCTATTCTTCTTGGAGGGGACCGTCTAAAAGTATCCCTGTCCTAAACTACGTCAATTATCCGAGTCTGACTCATCAATTTCTGTTTTGTCCGTGTGGATAGATTTCAAGATTACCGGCTTAAAAACCCCCATGCAAAGGTTATAATAGCACTTAACGTCATTGCGGTTTTCAAGGTTTTTCAGTGTTTTAGAAGCACTGTCATTAAACCGGTGGCAGATAACCCTTTATTTGTCTGTGCTAGCCATTCTGAAGACTCTTCTTTGTGTAACTGTATAAAAATATATATAGCATTTTAGAACTTCAGATAAAGTGCTCAGCCAGTTTACAAAGTGCTGTAATTCTTAGACTATTATCCCACAGGCAGGGCCCTCTGTTCCTTTTGTACCTTAATGTCTGTCTTTTTATTTACAGTTTGTAAAAGGGTAAATTATCTGCAAATCGCTACCTTGTGACTGCCGCTAGTAATTCCATGTAAAAAAAAAAAAAAAAAGGGCTTAAATGCTTTGACAGGAGTAAAACGCAAAAACTGCTCATTTCAGTTTTAGGGTTTTTATTTGTGCTTGGTTTTGGGGTTAGAGCAAGTATTAGAGTTAGGGTTAACCTTATCTTTAAATATAACCCGAACCTTACACTAAAAAGGAGTAATTTTTGCTCAATACTTGCACCAGTAAACTGATGCACTCCTTCTTTAATTTTCAGTGTATCATTTTTTCACCTTCAAAAAACAAACTTTTCCTCAAAGTAGCTAAATTCACACTTTATTTTTCTTAATTCCCCTACATTTTTGACGCGGTACTACCATCGGCGGCCATCAGATGGCGACCTTTGAAGAGTAAAGCTCTGTTTAACCTGTGGATGCTAAAATTTACTAAAACAGAACCCTATGGTGTGTGAGGGGAGAGGAAAAAGAAAGCGGTTTTACATTGTGACGTGATTTCCGAAGCTTGCAAGAGGATATCGCTAACCAGCCATCATGTCATGTAGTTTTTGTATTTGCGGGATTATACCATTATTTAACCTAATTCATGTGGTGGAGTGGAAAAGGCCTTTTGAAAGGAGCATCAAAGACAGGGGATTAGAGCTCACATCAAAAGAGTGAAAGGTTCAGGCCAGAACACCGGCTGGGTGGAGTAGAGGTAATGTCACCGCTCTGTATGGAGAGAGCCTGTGGAGTCATGGGTTCGATCCCGCCAAGAGCACCTCTCCAGTAAGTGTCCTTGGCAAGACACCCAACGGTACATACTCGCCACCCAGGACATACTTGAAAACGAGAGAAATCTCAATGTATCCTTCCTGGTAAAATCCTTTCACAAAAAAAATTCCCATGATGCTCTGCTAGGCTCTTCTTACTAGAAGAGATGGAAAGCTATTCTCTGGCCAACCCTGCTGTAATATACAGTGTCCAAGCCTTAGAGCCGCAGCTAGTGTCGACCTTTACGTCAACAACTGGATGGTAAAGTTTGATCTCCAGGTGTCGGAGAGACTACATTAGTTGAGAAAGTTAAAATGAATGCATGGGCAGAATGTAAGAAGAAGCCAAGACAAAAATATCAATGACTGAAAGCCATCGAAGAATAAAATCTCTAAAACAATGGTTTCTAAAAAACATACTCTCAGCAAACCTACTACAAAAGGAATGGATATGCCCAAGTAATCAAGACTCCACCTGAAACCAGAAGATATGATTCTCAGGAACATGTCTGAAAAGAGCTACGAATTAGAAATTGAATTACATGTAGTCCTTGTTCTGAGGCGCGTTCAGTTCCTCGGCCGCTGCAAGTGCTAAGTTAGCAACTTGGCACTGAACGCTGAGCTGCAGTTCAGCGCTCAGCACTGCTAACTTAGCACTGGCAGCTAAGTAGAGAGGTGCTGCGGAGTAGCTGAGTGTGACGTGGGAAAGATGGCCGCCTCCATGGGGCAAATAATCCAATAAGGAAATGTTCCGTTTGAAAGTATGGTGGACCAAAACACCAAATATTTATTGGAACATGATAAACATTAACACTAAGGTGGTAATAAAATGGACAACAGTGGATATTGCAGTAACCGCAGCTTTCATTAAGCAATAGTCTGCCCTTTTGCTTCAATATTCACAGCCAAAGCGTTCAGTGAGACAGCTGCAGCAAACTGAACTGCTACAAAGTAGCAATTCAGCAGCTGCTGAGGAATTGAACAGGCCTCTGGACTAAGCCTTCAGATTAGAACATTTTTGAAGGTCATCATGGATACTTACTCTCTGAGCCCAGCAGAAAAGAGTAAAAACTCAGGAAGTTGGTACTCAAATACAGCCATCCATGACAGGGTACTCTTCCTCTCCAGTAGCTGCACGAATAGTAAGTCACCAGTTTCTCCTGGTCTGGTATGCCAAAACATTTTTCAAATTTCATGAGGGCTTCTCTGAACTTTTCTGGATCATCTTCTTTCACGAAAGAGGCCTTTCCTTCTTCGGCAATGAGACCCTTAAATGACAAACAGAATGGGCAACAATCATTTTAAAGGAAACCGTCTGTAGTGTAAAATGAAAAAAAAAAAAAAATCAACATCACTGGTCAACATGGCAGCCACTTGGAATTTTAAGGCTAGCGTCAAACGAACGCATTATTCGCAGCGACCGTCAAAAGGTGTGTCCGAACGCATTGACGTATTTTTTTCACGGAATGCGCGAAAACGGTCATACGATGCACATTTTCGTGTGTGATTTGTTACGGATCCAAACCAGGAAACTTTTTGCGTCTGGACGTTATGTTGGCCGGACATGAGCAGCGTCTGACGTCTCCAAATCACACACACACACGTCGCTATGCCGACGCAGCGCACTCTGTACATCAGTACTAGCGGTTTTGCGTTCTCGAAAAAAATGCATTCGTTTGCCGCTTGCGTTGCGCGGCCGCACTTCCGTACTTCGTATATTGGCAGTCATTGCTCGTCATTTGCTGCTACTGCGGCCGTGATTAAGTGCGCCTAAACGCACGTTAAAAAATGCATTAGGCTGACCCCAGCCCAAGACCCTTTATAACCCCCCCCCCCCCCAATAAACGCTTATTTATCAGTCTTCCTCCTCTGACATCTGGCTGCATGTCTCCAGATTGAACCAGCCACCATTTTCCAATCTTCTGGATGGCAGACATACAGCATAATGGCAGTAGCCACCAGAAAGACAAATCAATCCATCCCAGGCCTGAATTTGGTTCATAGTTACATAGTTATATAGGCTGAAAAAAGACATGCGTCCATCGGGTTCAGCCTCTCCCACATAACCTACTGCTGTTGATCCAAAAGAAGGCAAAAAACCCAGTCTGAAATATGCAACATACCGGGAAAAAAATTCCTTCTTGACCCCAGAATGGCAGTCAGATTTCTCCTTGGATCAAGAAGCTTTTACTCACATATTAAATATTATAACCCTTAATATTCTGTATCTGCAGGAAGTCATCCAGTCGTTTTTTAAAAGTCTGTATAGACTCTGACCCAACCACCTCAACAGGCAGAGAATTCCACAGCTTTATTGTTCTCACTGTAAAATAACCCTTCCTATGCTTTAAGCTAAATTTTCTTTCTTCCAGTCTAAATGGATGACCCCTTGTCCTATGTATAGTCCTGTTAATGAATAGGTTATCAGACAATGGTTGATAATGGCCCCGTATATATTTATATAAGGTTATCAGATCCCCTCTAAGGCGCCGTTTCTCTAAACTAAACAGGTTTAAGCTTGTTAGTCTTTCCTCATAACTTAACCCTTCCATTCCCCTTATTAATTTAGTTGCCCGTCTCTGCACTTTTTCTAACGCTATAATATCTTTTTTTAAGACAGGTGCCCAAAATTGCACGGCATATTCAAGGTGCGGCCTGACCATTGATTTATACAGAGGCAAAATTATGTTTTCATCCCGTGAGTGAACTCCCCTTTTAATGCATGCCAATACTTTGCTTGCCTTGGCGGCTGCTGTTTGACATTGCACATTGTTACTTAGTTTGAATTCTATGATTATTCCCAAATCCTTCTCCTGCTTGGATTTCCCTAACTCCGTACCATTTAGGGTATAAATTACTTGTGTGTTCTTCACTCCAAAGTGCATAACTTTGCATTTATCTAGATTAAATTTCATCTGCCATTTAAGTGCCCAGTCCCCCAATTTATCTAAATCCCTCTGCAGCGAAGTAACATCCTGCTCACATTGTATTATTTTTCCTAGTTTTGTGTCATCTGCAAACACTGATACATGACTTTCAATGCCCATCTCAAGGTCATTTATAAATAAATTGAATAGTATTGGTCCTATAACAAACCCCTGAGGGACACCGCTTACCACTGGTGTCCATCTTGAAAATGTACCATTTATGACCACTCTCTGTACCCTATCTTTTAGCCAGTTTTCTATCCAAGAACAAGCATTTTCATCTAGACCAATTTTTCTCAATTTAAATAGTAACCTTTTGTGTGGAACTGTGTCGAAAGCTTTGGCAAAATCTAAGTAAATCACATCCACTGCGACCCCCTGATCTATACTTCTACTTACTTCCTCATAGAACGTAATTAGGTTAGTCTGACATGATCTGTGTTTCATGAAACCATGCTGATTTTTGCCAATAACATTATACCTCCCAATAAATTCCTGAATATTATCCCTTAGTAACCCCTCAAATACTTTCCCAGCCACAGATGTTAAGCTCACAGGTCTATAATTCCCAGGCACAAATTTTAAACCTTTCTTAAATATAGGGACGTCAGCTTTTCTCCAATCCTCTGGTACTATTCCTGAAAGAAAAGAATCTTGAAAGATTAAGAACAGAGGTTTACATATTTCAACACATAGCTCTCTCAGTACTCGCAGGTGAATTCCATCTGGCCCTGGGGCTTTATTCACATTCACATTGTTTAATTTCTGCAAAACCTTGTCCTGAGTCAGTCACTTTGTATTAGTAAGTTTTTATTAATGAATTTTATATCTCCTGTTATAGGATTCGCTTTGATAAATACTGAAGAAAAATAATCATTTAAAATTTCTGCCTTATCCTGATCTTCAGTTAACAATAACCCTGACTCAGATTTTAGTGAACCTACATTTTCACTCCTGGGTTTTTTAGAATTTATGTACCTAAAGAATCTTTTAGGGTTGGTCTTGCTCTCTTTGGCTATTTCTTTTTCATTTTCTAGTTTAGCCCACCTAATCGCATTTTTACATGCTTTATTGGCTGCCCTATATGCTTTATAGGATGCCTCAGATTTATCAAATTTAAAAGCTTTAAATGCCTTTTTATTTTTCATTTCCTTAGTTACCTTCCTAGTAAGCCATATTGGTTTCAGTCTGTTTTTTATATTTATTAACCAGTGGAATATATTGTGACGTGTAATTTTCTAGTGTTAGTTTAAAGATATTCCACTTATCCTCAGTGTTTTTCCCGTGAAACAGTTTCTGCCAGTCAATGACATTGAGAGCTTCCTTTATTTTAATAAAGTTGGCCTTTTTAAAATTATATGTTTTAGCATGCCCCCTGTGAATGTGTTTTTTTGAGTTTATTTCAAAAGTCACCATATTCAGATTTGATTTTCTGGTGTTTATTGCAGGCTCATTACCTCAACTTAAATTGAAATATGTATAGTGCTACCACTGACAACATTACCATGAGGCAGTAAAGGCACCGCCGAGATTCAAAAGTTCAAAATGTCGCCTGTCCAGAGCCCTGAAAGCTGTTATGGGTATCACTGCTGGAAACAGCCTTGCTGATACCCACAAAGTACAGTAGCGTTGCAATTTGCCTTTTGCAGATCTTCCCCATTAGGCCAATTCTGTTCCCCATAGACACATAGGGTTAAGTGTCCATACTGGCACACAGACGTCAAACACAAATAAGAGCCAGTACTTCCCTTGTGTATACCAGTGCAGTTAAAAGGACTTACTCTGATCTTCCCTTGTACAAAACTGGTTATATCATCGCTCGAATCAAACACAGACAGGGTCTTCATGACATTGAGCTCCAGCCATCGCCAGTGTTTCAAGATTTCCTCCTTGTTGGCCCCTAAGTGTAAAACATAGGAGATTTAAAATACACATATCTGCACGTCACAACTCAACCAGACAACTATCAGTTTTCAGGACAATAAATCCCTGTCGCACTCTAATCTAGTTGGCTTCTCCAATTTTACATGTGGTTCCTAAATTATTAGCTTATGCCCAGTTTATAAACACACAAAAGCAGTTACAAGCGCAGAACACGGATTAATTGCAATGCTGAAAACGCATGATTGGTTAATTTGAGAGGGGTTTCAGGCAGTGATGGTTCTTCTTAAAAAACCATTGGCTGAAACAGCTGAGAGACGCGGAGGACTTTACTCCGCCCTCCCAGCTGTCAGTCAGCAGAGCGGGATTTGTATTTCCCGCTTCTGCCGACTATTGCCGAGTAGGAGACGTCATCACGCTTTCAGCACGATGACGTCTCCAACTCGCCGCAGTAGCTGGCGGGAGCGAGCCACCAGCATAGTCTGCGATTAGTGTTGCGCACATCCTCTTGCGCGTAACACTAATCAAAGAAGGTGGTGCGCAGAAGGTGGCGCCAACTTCCTGGGTCGCATGGAAGAAGAGGGCTGCGAGGGAGAAAGAAAAAAAAACGCCGTGGAAAAAGGCCTGCGTTTTAAGGTAAGTATATTGTTTAAAAAAAAAAAGGTAAAACAACTTGGTAGTGCATTAGGATTAATATAAAAGAGAAAAAAAAAGTGGCTCATTTTGAGCCTAGAGTGTTCCTTTAAGTATAGGATGCGCCAAGTACAGAAAGCTTGCGCGATCACCGATGCGCTAATGTATTTTCCTCGGGTTTAGCGTCAGGAATATAATGGGGGGAGGGGACGGACATGCGTTAAAGTCACTTATCATAGGGTTAACACTTACTCACCCGAAGGCTGCCGTTAACGTTCATTAGGGAACAAAGCCATATAAAACTAAATAGCAGTTCCAAAATATATAAGTAAGAACGGGAGGGTTTCTTCCTGATGCAATTTCCAAAGCTACACAAAAACCCATCTTCATGAAGGTATCTGCCTCCCACTCACTCAGCTTCGCCTCCCACTCACTCAGCTTCTCCTCCCACAAAAGAACAAGTACAGGACCACAGGCTGCAGAGTGTGGGTGGATTAAAGGGCTTTGACAGCCCGAGGTGCCAACTAATAAAAGATGTTCTGTGCACAATGTTTTCCGAAGACGTGTACCACCACAAGAAAAAACATGCAGAACATCAGTCAGGGATCAGTAAGGTCCCCGAGAAGATGATCCAAACGCAGGAAACATCTAGTCATACAAGGAACGATCTAGCAGCACGTTAAACCAGTTCAGATTATAAAAAGAAAATTTAAAAAAAAAAGCATTTACTGTTTCAAATTTACAGCTATTGTTTATTTTCTTAACTTGAGCGAGTTATTACCATTTAAAAAAAAAAAAAAAAAAAAAAGAACACATGGACCCATTGGACAGCGCCAAGGAATCTGTTGGCGCTTTATAAAGGCTTGTAACTGTAATTTATCCCTCCTGACCTAAAACGCAGACGCTTTAATCACCAGCAAAGAACCTGCACTGTCTGCATTGCCCGATTCCAACCGAGATGTTAAAAGTAAAGTGCAAATGGAAAACTTGTGCGCACGCCACTTTTCACCTTTAGGGTGTGTATTCCCACTGCGCTGCTTTGTCGTCAGCACGAGTGGCAATACTTTAGAGGTGCAGAAGGATAACGGTGGAAACATGCATGGAGCCAGGAGAGACGTCGCTTGAGCCATGCAGAACCATGTGCGAGTGGGGACTGGCTGGGGCAGTGAAAGGATTCACGGAGGAACACTAGGGTCTCTGTGTTACCAGTATTTAGCTGCCTACAGAGAGAAGTGGTGGCAGGTCACGATGTTCTCTTCAGGGTTATTCAAAGAGAATCGAAAAGTCACCGCACGTTCGGTGACTTTTCCTTTTCTTCAATTCGGTGCGATTTGGCAATCCCATTTTGCGACCCTGCGGTGTCTTCAGCAAGATCCACAGGGCCGTCGTAGTACAGGGAAAAGCTGCCGAAAACCTGCCTGACACACACCACAAAACCTGGCGAACGCACACCGAAACCCGCAAAAACATCTGGATTAACCCTGCCGAACACGCCGGAGAAACCCGAGCAGCCGCCGATCACAGCGCAGAGCAGCCGCCGGAAAAACCCGACACCACAGACGAATGGAGGGAGAAAAAATACCTAAACAGTACGCATGAAATGTTTGAAAAGTGAAACGCTGTTTGCAAAGAAACTACAGAACGAAAATGCCTGGAATTTACATATAAGATCCAATGAATGATAATAAAAAGGGCTGTTACAGAAAAAATTTAAAACGATTTAAATAAAAATAAATAAAATATTCGCAAAAAAAATCCCGAAAAATGCATAAAAGATCCTAAAAAAAAAAAAAAAAAAAAAATCTATAAATAAAGAGACTTTATACTGCAGAATATTATAATAAACGGTTTAATAGATATTGGATTAAAACGGGAATATTTTTAACATTGAAGCCTATGGGATTCGCCTGAATAAACCTTTCGAATGAAACCACCGAACAGCAGAGCAATTCGGCAACTTTTCCCTGCTGGTTTGTGTTCTCTGAATAGACGAAGCATTGCTTCTCTATGGGGGATTTCACTGCCCTCGAACAGGCACCGAATGTGCAGGCAATTCGCCAAGATTTGGCGAACTGCCTGCTCTCTGAATAGCCGAATGGCCAGGAAAGGTAACCATACGCTGAATTTCACTGTTCGGTTACCTTTCGGCCACAATTCGGATCTCTTTGAATAACCCTGTATGGGATTTTTTAGTGGTTTTAATTTACTGTGTTAAGTGATTTTGCGGAAACACAAACACTTAACATGAGGATTTAAAATACGTTATTCATTTCCAATATTAAAAGGTGCAGCTGAAGGACAAGCAAGGTTGTAATAGTTCATTCTTCATCTGCTAACTGTAGGAGAGGTTAATGTATGCCAAGGAGCCGTGATGTCCACGATGTAAAATGAACTCGAGTCTCCGGTGGAACTGGACGCGCTGATTTTAAGTGCAAGAGCTGCTATGGAGTATGGCTTAATGTCAATGTTGGTGTAGGGCCCCTTATGTTTTGACAAACACCTGAGCAATGATGTATACACAAGATGTGTGTTTAAGTTTTCGTACATTGCATTTTGAATGGCAAACTGCATAGATTTTAGCCAACAGATAATCGATGTTGACAGAGCTGACTGATAATAAATTCACATTAAAGAGCAAACCTTAGAGCCTGCACTGCATTCAGCACAGATTATCAAGGTTAATCCTCTCTGCACAATCAGACTATGTGCTCGCTTTACAAGATACCATCAGAAAGGATTATTTAGCACCTCTCATACAGTGGATTCAATGCCTCCAGAGGGAAAGATCTAGAATTATATAAATATTACACACATATATACAAACATAAAATGAATGCTTCAATGCTTCCATCCTGCTGTGAAATGTGTATTAATCAAATCACTAAAACCCCCTGAATATATCAATAAAATGAAGGACCCTTTATCAGATTGTGTTTTATTGGCAAGTATCTTAATTCTTTAGAAAAAGGAGATTGCATCCTGTAAAAGGACAGGCCAAAACGAAAGCCATCCTGCTTTAAAATGCAAATATACATGAATTTACCATGTGCAAAGATTATACATAAGCGAGGGAAAACTCTAGCCACCCTTAACGCTTCAGCTGCTGGGAGAGAGCTACAAAACCTTTCAGGGGACAAAGCACTACCATGAATAATAACGCCTGGCCCGAAAAAAAATAAAATTTGTGTGTTAGTGTTACTGTGTCCGCCGGGAGCCCGGGGCATCGCAATCAACACGTCCACTGCACCAACCAGGTCCTGACCGTCCAGGCTCTGCCCGCTCCGCAGTGCACGCAACGTCAGCGGCGCCTGCACGCACGCCCCGCCCCACGTCAGACGCCGCTGGAAGCCTGGGAAGGAGGAGGCGGAGTCTAGACTAGGCGCCGTCGACTTGACACTCAGAAGGAAGGGACGGAAGCTGCTCTCCTCGGTCGGCTGGACAGTGGACTGGAGACAGAGTCCTGCTGTGCGTGTGCTGTCGGATATAATCTCTGCACGTGAATACAACACGTTTGTATATATTGGACTCATCAGCCAAGCCTCCAATATGTCTATATTGGACCTACCTCGGCAGTTGCCTCCAATATATCATAGAAACATAGAAAAAATGTCGGCAGATAAGAACCTTGCGGCCCATCTAGTCTGCCCAATTACATGGATACTTAGCCTTATGCCTATCCCATGCTTGCTTAAATTCAATTACTGTTTTGGCCTCTACCACTTCTACTGGAAGACTGTTCCATGTATCCACCACCCTCTCAGTAAAATAATGCTTCCTGATGTTACTTTTAAACCTTTGCCCCTCTAATCTAAGACTATGTCCTCTTGTTTTGCTATTTTGTTTCCTTTTAAATATACTCCCTTCCTCTACCTTGTTGATTCCCTTTACGTATTTAAATGTTTCTATCATATCTCCTCTGTCTCGTCTTTTTTCCAAGCTGTACATGTTAAGATCATTAAGCCTTTCCTGGTAACTTTTCTCCTTCAAGCCGTACACCATTTTAGTAGCCCTTCTCTGAACTCTCTCTAAGATGTCTATATCCTTCTGGAGATACGGTCTCCAGTACTGCACACAGTACTCCAAGTGAGGTCTCACCAGTGCTCTGTACAGTGGCATGAGCACTTCCCTTTTCCTACTGCTAAATACCTCTCCCTACACAACCAAGCATTCTGCTAGCATTTCCTGCTGCTCTATTACATTGACTACTTACCTTAGATCCTCTGAAATAATGACCCCTAAATCCCTTTCCTCAGATGTTGAGGTTAGGACTGTATCAAATATTCTATATTCAGCCCTTGGGTTTTTACGTCCCAGGTGCATTATCTTGCACTTATCCACATTAAAACTCAATTGCCACAACTCCGACCATTTTTTTAGTTTACCTAAATCATTTGTCATTTGGCTGATCCCTCCAGGAACGTCAACCCTGTTGCAAATCTTTGTGTCATCAGCAAAAAGACATACTTTTCCATTAATACCTTCTGCAATATCACTAATAAAAATATTAAAGAGAATGGGTCCAAGTACTGACCCCTGAGGTACCCCACTGGTAACAAGACCTTGTGCCGAATAAACTCCATTTACCACAACCCTCTGTTGTCTGTCACTCAGCCACTGCCTAATCCAGTCAACAATATTGGAATCTAAACTCAAAGATTGCAATTTATTGATAAGCCTTCTATGCGGAACAGTATCAAAAGCCTTACTGAAATCTAAATAAGCAATGTCTACTGCACCACCTGTGTCTATTATTTTTGTTACCCAATCAAAAAAAATCAATAAGATTAGTTTGGCATGATCTCCCTGAGGTAAACCCATGTTGTTTCTGATCCTGTAATCTATGTGTTTTTAGATGTTCAACAATCCTTTCCTTTAACATGGTTTCCATTAATTTCCCCACTACTGACGTAAGACTAACTGGCCTATAGTTCCCCGATTCCTCCCTACTACCCTTCTTGTAAATGGGCACAACATTTGCTAATTTCCAGTCTTCTGGGACGACTCCCGTTAACAAGGATTGGTTAAATAAATCTGTTAATGGTTTTGCTATTACATCACTGAGCTCTTTTAATAATTTAGGGTGGATCCCATCAGGCCCCATTGACTTGTCTTTACTTTAGACAGCTGCTGTAGAACCTCCTCCTCTGTAAACTGATATGTAAATGTCTCTTTAGTGTTCTCTCCTAACTGAGGTCCCTTTCCTTCCTTTTCTTCTGCAAAGACTGAACAAAAATATTCATTGAGGCAGTCAGCGAGACCTTTATCCTCTTCTACATACCTTCCTTCCTTTGTTTTTAATCTAACTAATCCTTGTTTTACTTTTCTTTTCTCGTTTATGTATCTAAAAAATGTTTTGTCCCCCTTTTTTACTGACTGAGCTATTTTCTCTTCTGCGTGTGCTTTGGAAGCTCTTATAAATTGCTTTGCCTCTTTCTGCCTAATCTTATAGGTTTGCCTATCTTCTTCACTCGGAGTTGTTTTATAATTATTGAATGCTATCTTTTTGTTCTTCACTATTTTGGCCACTTCTGCAGAGTACCACAGTGGTTTCTTCCCTTTTTTGTTTTTGCTAACAAGCCGAATGCAATTTCCTGTGGCCTTCAATAATGCTTCCTTTAAATAATCCCATTTCTCCTGGACTCCCTTTAAACTCCTCCAGTCTGATAATGACTCCTTCACACAAAATCTCATTTTAGAAAAATCTGTTTTTTTAAAGTCTAAAACTTTCGTTCTTGTGTGGTGCGGCTCCATCCCTGTTGTTATATTAAACCATACTGACTGGTGATCACTAGATCCCAAATTTTCACCTACAACAACGTCTGATACCAAACCTCCATTTGTGAGTATTAAATCCAATATGGCCTCTTTACGGGTCGGCTCCTCAACTACTTGTGTTAGAGATAATCCCAGTAGGGAGTTTAGAATATTTGTACTCCTGGTACACCAGCTGTTTTGGTTTTCCAGTTCACATCAGGAAGATTAAAGTCCCCCATGATAATAACTTCCCCCTTCATTGCCATTTTGGCTATTTCCTCAACCAGCAGATTATCTAGTTCTTCTGCTTGTCCAGGGGGTCTATAGATCACACCTACACGAGCTACTGTATGATTGCCAAATGTTAGCGTAACCCAACTGACTCTATATTCACCTCGCTCACTTTTATTTGGTTCGTTTTTATGTTGTTTTTCACATACAGGGCCACTCCTCCTCCTTTCCTACCTTCTCTGTCTTTTCTATATAAAGAGTACCCCGGTATTGTTATGTCCCAGTTATTTTTCTCACTGAACCATGTCTCAGTAACCGCCACTAATATCAGGGATTATTATTTCATAAGAAACTTATACAAGACACAAATATCAATCGTTTATATTTCTTAGAAATTATCCTGAATTCTTTTAATTGTCTGTGTTTTGCTTTGAAAAATACAATAATCAATAATCGGATAAAAACATATATATATTTATTACGTATACAAACAAAATTTCAAATCTCATATCAAACAAAAATTTATAAACCACAATCCATCAGCATATAAAAACTAGCTTCACAATATATGTATCTCCGGTTAGTAACTGCATATATGATTAATATCATTTACCTTATCAGTTAGTAACTAATACACAAAGGGTTAATAAACATTTCTGCTTAATACAACATGCATTTCCAGCAAACAATGTTTAACCAGACAGTGTGTGTGTGTGTATATGTGTATGTGTATGTGTATAATATATATATATATATATATATATTCAACAAAAGATGAGCTAATTTAATGATAAGTAATTTAAAAACTTATTTAGTGAATCCTCCCCTAATCGAGAATTAAACTTCTAATCTTTTGCTTTTTATTTTGTAGTTATATTATTCCTTGCTTATTAATTTTAATCACAGTAATTTCCAAATTCAATATATATTGGTATCAATCTTACATTTCTTTTAGGAATAAATCCAAATATCCACTTCTTCATATTTCTGTCTGCAGAATAGAAAATACATAGAATTTGGATCTAACCCAAGTATCTGAGAAATCTCAGTCTACGTTGCAAGAATATCTACAAATATATATAATTACATTAATTCTTTTTTTTTTTCATACATTACCTGTCCAATTTGGATGTTGATAAGTCTTGGAATTTTCTATGTGATGCTTTGTTTTGGAATATGTGAAGATTATCGATATCAGATAATCAATGCATGTGAGTTAGAGATTTGGTGAGAGTCAGAAATTTGGTGAGAATCTTGATTGCCTCATGTCTTGGGATCTGCCTGCATCGTGGTGTGAGTCTGAATGCTGGAATCTCCGACTTACTCTCAGAGTGTCATGTGTACTGGACGTCGGAATGCATTGCGGTGTGAGTGTCTGAATGCTGGAATCTACGACTCTTGCAACCAACACTGCCACTTATTATAGCCAATTTGACGTCACTGGCAATATTATTGATACATCAAATCTAATATTTACTATCCTCTAGAGGGCAGTATTGCACTTCTTAATTCCACCATTTCTTTTTAATATTCCTATCTTGGGTCAAAAGGTCAATCTGACGTAACAAAGAACCTCTCTCTCAGTCACTAGACACGATGTCTCCATCTGATTTATATCCCTACTCCCTTTTGAAATTACTATCAGCTAAATTCTTTTCTGGTTAACTCAACAGAATCTATTCTTTAGTAAGTTTTATTATTTACCAATTATATACTTTCTACAATATTTATTGGAGTAAATATTTCCTACTGTAAATATAATAAAATATACCTTGATTATAAACATATATTTTGTAAATATAAATCTTTATTAGAGATATTAACTCTTATTCCTATACCCAAAAGACAAAATATCTTTTGTTTTAAAAACTTAAGACAGACCAATAAATTTAATTATGACACGTCTTAGCACTTAACCCTAGCCTTATCACACACAAACATTCTAGGTTCCTTCATGTCTGGCACTTCTTAAAAAAAATATAAAAGACTTCACCCAGGAATGACCTCTGTAAAAAAATCTCGTTCATTTCTAAACCTAGAGAAAATTTTAACTGTCTTTAAAAACAAAATGGCTACAGGCATCCATTTTAAAATTCCTTTGTGTAATATACCTGACAGTGCCTGTGTGCTGCTGAGCCTGCTGCCTGCGCCGGCCTGCCTGTCAGGTATGGGGGGGGGTCGGCCCGGGGGGGCGCAATATCATATGTCGTGCCGGCCCTGCCGGAGGTCTGTGCGGGAGGGCGCAGCGCCCAGCTTGCCGGATGGGGACCTCAATGGGGAATTGCGGCCCATATTTACCCTCGGCCCCTCCTAGGCGTGGCCGGGCGGGCGTGGAAACACTCGGTCGTATTGTTTCACACGGTTCTCGGTCACATGATACTGTTTATTCTCTGAGCGGGGCTTTATGATCAAACTCAATCCTCATCTTTTCCAGTTAGTCCGTGTCGGTTGTACAGCGCTACGGAATCTGCTACCGCTTTGGGAGTTAGAATATCTGAGGGGGGGGGGCTGCCTGAATCCAGGAATGACACCCCTAGAGTGATTTCCCTTACAAAGGAAGCAACTCCGGGGCAGAAAGTGGAGGGACCACCTGGCATCTCCTGGCTGGTGGTCAAGGAACGAACAGCCAACCCAGTAACGGTGGGAAAGGGCAGGGGCAGCGCCAGCAATGCATGATGATATAATGCCCACACGAGGACAGGGCATGATGGTTACTGTTAACAGGATACCTACTTTCTGTCTAAGAAAAACAAGTTTGTTAGTGGCTTAGTGTTAGTGCAGAGAACAATGTGACAAGTTTCAGCCTGCTTGGCACAAGGGAGGGGGGGGGGGGTAGTAATGATTCAGATAGGGAACATGCTCCTGGGCATAAAGCAGGACTGTCCAGGTCATCATAGGTTGCTTGGCAGGAAGAGTGCTGAGCCCCGTTCAATACCTCAGCAGCTGCTGAATTGCTGCAGCGCAGCAATTCAGTTTGCTGCAGCAGTGGATGCGAATTTGGAATCAAAGCTTTGGATGCGAATTTTGAATCCAAAATGGCCAATTTTTTTAATTAAAGATTCAGATTGTTTTTCGTATCACTCGGACAAAATATGATAAAGAAAAGCAGTTAGCCCAATTCCGTTTTGAATGCACACACCACTAATGATAGGTTTTATTGAATAAACGTTAGGTTTACTTCTGAAACACAATATAAATTGAACTGTAATATATGTCTATGTGCAGGGGTAAATAATAAATAAATATTTTGTGCTTTGGTGATCAAAAACCTCAGAAATTAACATTGCTGTACAGAATTGTTACTTGCTTCATGGCGGCGGCCATCTTGCTGTACGGAATTGTTACTTGCTTGATGGCAGCGGCCATCTTTAATACGTCACACTCAGCTACTCGCAGCATCTCCTAGGGTCACTGCAAGTGCTAAGTTAGCAGTGCTGAGCGCTGAGTGGTTGAACGGTGTTCAATGGCAAGTTGCTAACTTAGCACTTGCAGCGGCTGAGATATTGAGCGCGCCTTTTTTTGGGGGGGTGGCAAGTAGCTGGTCTTGCCTAGGGTGCAAAATAGTCTAGCACCGGCCCTGAGGCCGGCATCAGACGAACGCAGTGATCACGTCCGTGTTGCCGCACGGTTTAACGTCCGTCGTAGCATAGAATCATGAGCAATAGAGACCCACACACAAAGTACATGAACTGCGCATGCACAACGCACGTGGCAAATGGACACAAGTTAGGCAAGAACGTAAAACCGCTAGACAGACACGCAGAGTGCGCCACTTCTGCGTAGCGTTCTGTGTGCGTGAGGACACAAGGTCAGATGGACCGCATTTGCGACGTCCAGCACCTTAACACACAAAATGGCTTTTCATATCATGTACCATTCTTATAATTTTTCATATTAATTTTGTTTCCCATAATTTCCTTTTTTATTCTACGTCCGGTAAAGAAAACAAAAACAAAAAAAAGGGACTGTGTGGTGTCAAGAGTATCTTCCGTCAGAACGTCTGTCCGTTATGCATGCGCGCAGAGTGCGCTCAGACTGCGTTTGTCTGACCCTAGCATAAAGTTATATTGACGACTTTGTTTCAGGAAGGGCCTGCTGCGTGATCACAATCATTCGACAAGCTCCGCCGACAGAGAAGGACACATGGCAGTACCCAATGCTGGACTGGGGAGAGTACCTGCTGCTTTCTCATCAATGAGATATTGTATTAATCTGTAACCTCCCTGATGGTTTTCCCGAGTGTGGTTCGGAGTTAACTTTTTGTACCGAAAGCCGTATCCCCGAGCCACACTCGGGCTGGATACTTACATGTCCTGCGCTCCCTCGCTGATCCCGCAGTCTCCTCCAGCCGCTCGCAACGTCACACTGCCTGGTTCTCTTCTCGCGAGGAGTGAACCAGGAAGTGTGACATTGCGATCGGCTGCAGCGTGACTGCGGGGACAGCGAGGGAGCGCAGGACATGTAAGTATCTGCCTGAGTGTGGCTCGGGGATACCTCTTTCAGTATTGAAAGTTAACCCCCGAGCCACACTTCTACCGCTAGGGGGCCATATTAATTGGACCGATTCTGACATATAAAATGTCAGAATCAGACCGACAGGGAGGTTAAGCCCAATCCATCCCCTGATTAGATATTTATTTAGAAAGTATTTTAATGGGAAGGATACATTGAGACTTCGTTTTCAAGTATGTCCTTTGTAAAAAAAGCCACCTAGACGATATATATGTACACATGAAATGTAATCTTCACAGATTCTGACAGTCCTCCTATGCTCTTGGTGGTGTGACCTTGAGATCATGATTTAGCCACAACAATATAGATTCCTCAGACAGGCCTTTCTAAGCTTTGATACTATAAAGAATACATTCTATTCCTCTACACCACGGTGACCGGTGATGACACTGAATGAATAAGAAGAAGTCCTGGCTCGTTACCTCCAGACACGCTACCTGCAAAGATGCTCCCGCACTGCAGAGCGTGCCTGGAGGAAATCCCGCTCTGAAGCTGATTTTGTTCACTTCAAGGTTATTCTCCGGTCATACACCTCTGCCCTCCACTTGGCCAAACAATCCTTCTTCTCATCTCTTATATCTACGCTGTCCTCCAACCCTAAACGGCTCTGGTCCACCTTCAACACCCTCCTCTACCCACCTGCACCTCCCCCCACAGCTGCCTTCAGCGCTCAAGACCTGGCAGACTACTTCCTCAGTAAAACTCTAAATATCAGACGCAACATCCCAACACAAGATAGTTATCTGCCACCTCCACTCCCACAGGTCCCCTCTGCCACCCTCTGCCGCTTCCTCCCAGCCACTGAGGAGGAAGTCAATTCCTTATTGTCCTCCTCACATCTCACCACATGCCCGCTCGACCCCATTCCCTCACATCTAATTCCTCCCCTCTCCTCCTCCCTCACCCCTGCTCTCACACACATCTTCAACCTATCTCTCTCCACTGGCTCCTTTCCATCCGCCTTCAAACACGCGCTAGTTACCCCTTTACTAAAGAAACCATCCCTCGATCCCAACTCTCCATCCAACTACCGCCCTGTATCCCTGCTTCCCTTTACCTCTAAGCTCTTAGAAAAACTAGTCTTCAACCGCCTCTCCCTCTTCCTGTCCTCCAATTCCCTACTTGACCCCCTGCAATCTGGCTTCCGTCCCCTACACTCAACTGAAACTGCCCTCACCAAAGTCACCAACGACCTCCTAACTGCTAAAAAACACGGCCACTATTCTATTCTCATCCTGCTTGACCTCTCGGCTGCTTTTGACACTGTTGACCACCCCCTCCTTCTACAGACCCTCAACTCTCTGGGTCTCGGTGACACTGCACTCGCTTGGGTCGAATCCTATTTATCCAACAGGTCCTTCTGTGTGTCCTTTGCTGGTTACTCCTCCTCCTCATTGCCTCTATCTGTTGGTGTACCTCAAGGCTCTGTCCTTGGTCCTCTGCTCTTTTCCATCTACACCTCCTCCCTGGGCAAAATCATCAACAGCTTTGGCTTCAATTACCACCTCTACGCTGATGACACTCAGATCTACCTCTCTACCCCTGATCTCTCTCCCCCTGTCCTTTCAAAAGTCAGTGACTGTTTATCTGGCATCTCCTCCTGGATGGCCTCCCACCACCTAAAGATCAACATGTCGAAGACTGAACTCCTACTTATTCCTCCCTCCAATGCCTCCCCACCTCCTGACTTCTCTATCACGGTGGAGGGTATCACCATTTCCCCATCAAACCAAGTTCGCTGTCTTGGAGTTACACTTGACTCTGCTCTTTCCTTCATCCCCCACATCAAGTCTCTTTCCTCCTCCTGCCGATACCAACTGCGTAATATTTCCAGAATTCGGCCATTTCTTACCGCTGTCGCCACAAAACAACTCATACACGCCCTGGTAATCTCCCGACTCGACTATTGCAATAATCTCTTATCTGGCCTCCCTCTGTCCCGCCTCTCCCCCCTACAATCCATCCTGAACGCCTCCGCCAGGCTAATTCACCTCACCCGCCGCTCTGTCTCTGCCGCTCCCCTCTGCGAGTCCCTTCACTGGCTCCCCATCCACTGCAGAATTAAGTTCAAAATCCTTATCCTTACCTACAAAACCCTCACTAACTCAGCTCCCCACTAATCACCAAATACACCCCAGCCCGCTCCCTAAGGTCAAACAGTGACCTGCGCCTAGCTTCTCACCGCATCACCTCTTCCCATGATAGACTGCAGGATTTCTCACGCGCAGCCCCCACTCTCTGGAACGCTCTCCCTCGTACTGTCAGACTTTCCCCTAACTTCTCTTCCTTCAAACGCTCCTATTTAGGGAAGCCTATCACCCAACTCACTGACGCAATCATCAATCACTCTCACCTTACAGTCCTCTCCTCCTGTTTCCAACCCCAACCCTCCCAGATTGTGAATTCCTACGGGAATAGGGCCCTCCTCTCCTCCTGTACTGTTTGTCAAATGTTGTTCAATGTATTGTAACCCTGTCTATACTGTGCTTATTGTACAGCGCTGCGGAATATGCTGGCGCTTTATAAATAAAGAATAATAATAATAATAATGACCAACGGCTCTAATGTGTCACAAAAGTGAACCATTCATTGGAAAGCAGTATGGGTTTCTGGCGGTACTCACCGCATGCTATAGACCAGTACACCTGCGAGTCTGGGGTCTGATGGAGGATCCGGTACGGTGCTACCTTAGCAGTAGAATCTAACACGGCATCAAGCGTTCCAACAAGAAGCCCTAGAAAAAGAGAATCAAAAACAGGTTATGGAGCGGGAATTCAGTGCAAAGCAATAGGCCATGAGGCTCGTGTATTCAGACAGAGAAAACAAACGGAATGCCTTCATAACATATTCTAAACATTTAAAAAAAATAAAAATACAATAATTGGTGAGAAAACAATGGCATGCGAAAGAGGAGCAGGACAGAGTCAAACCTTTACCAATATTTAGTACAGAATTTATATATCACTGTACTCCATAGATACGTGTGTTTACATTGTTTTTAAGACCTAAACTTCTTACAAACGGATATAAATCTGTAACTGTTCTTGATAAATGTTATGGGCATTATCAAATATCAACCTCAAACGGTTTCTGGTAAATATAATTAAGGGTCAGAGAGTCGTTTACATTAAACAATATCTAAATGAAGACAGTGAGAGTGAAACCTCACCCGCAGATTTTATGTTTCCATCCAGGGTTGGTGTAAACGAGTTTCTACAGAAAACCAGAAGCCCTGCATATCAAAATATTCCGCCTAGATAACACCTCTTCAAGTGCATAAGAGTACTCTAGGTAAACTGGTCAAGAACATCTCATCGGGGCTCCAGATGGAATCATTAGCATCTCATAGAAGGCTTCCCAAACCGGTCACTCAACTTTTTACTCACTACAGGAATAGCTGAGTGGGGCAGGGATCAAAAAGAAAAAAGTGTTTAAGGCTGGGGTCAGTATGGTCAAAGTACGGTCGCACAAAAGTTCGGCCGCGCAACACAAGCGGTAAACGAACCGCTAGTACTGACGTACAGAGTGCGCTGCGTCCGCATAGCGGCAGGTGTGCGTGATTAGGAGACGTCAGATGCTGCTCATGTCCGGCCAACATAACGTCCAGACACCCAAAGTTTCCTGGTTTGGATGCGTAAAAAAAAAATCACGGCCAAAATTGCGCATCGTATGACCGCTATCGCGTACTCCGTGAAAAAGTACATCCATGCATTCGGACGCACTTTTTTTACGGACAATGTGAAAAGTGCGTTCGTCTGACCCTAGCCTAAAGGTTGCACAGACACAAGGGTTGCACAAATGATGGGTCTAGGGGAGTCAGTCCAGGAGTCTATGCAAGGAGCCGGTGTGTGAGACCGACCAGCAGAGCAGAGGGACGGCATATCCAAGGGGTGCAGAGCCAAGCCATGAGGACCAATTATCAGAATTGCCATTACGGGTGATTTGTTAATGCAATGCAGTGTCCATCTGTTTGTTGTAATTTTTATTTAACTGTGACAGTAGCCTAATTTGACAGACAATAATCAATATACATCTGTTAAATACATTTACACTTGTCTGTGTGTTTTATTTGTCCACAGTCCCAAAAGAGTTAACCCAGTAACAATGTCGTAATTTTTTACAATGTGTATGTTATGTTTATCAGCTTCAAATGGAAACAATTTTCTAATGATCACGATAAATGCCCATGTGGGACTAAACTGCACTTGTCATTATCAAAACAAATGGGGTTCATTAGACAAGGAGTCATCCCACTTGTGTGTATTGCCATTTTTTGGATGACACATACAGGGTTATCCAAAGAGATTCGAAAAGTCACCGCACGTTCGGTGACTTTTCGTTCTCTTCAATTCGGTTCCTTTTGCCGATTGCATTTCGGTGACCCTGCGGTGTATTCAGCAAACACCACAGGGTCCCCGAATTGCAGGGAAAAGCTGCCGAAAACCTGACGAAAACTAACCGAATGCATGCTGAAAACAAGCAAAAACATCTGGATTAACCTTTGAAAAAGACGAACAGGAGCCGAACAGGAGCCGAATCGAAGCAGCTGTGACGTAGAGGAGGCAGTGAATAAATTAGAAAAACCATTTGTATGAATCTGGGAAAAAGAAACGCTGTTTGCAAAGAAACTACTGAGCGAAAATGTCTGAAATTTTCACAGGAGGTCCAGGAATGATAATAAAGAGGGCTGTTACAAAAAAAATAAGTTAACTGAAAAAAAAATAAAATAAAAAAAAAAAAAAAAAAAAAAAAAAAAATCGGACTTTTTTAAAAAAAAAAAAAAAAAATCTGAAAAATGCTTAAAGTATCCTAAAAAATCTATAAATACAGAAACTTTTTGCTGCAGAATTTTATAATGAACGGTTTATTAGATATTGAATTAAAACGGGAATATTTTTAACATTGAAGTCTATGGGATTCTCCTGAATAAATTTGCCGAATGAAACCACCGAATGGCAGGGCATTAGGGGAACCTTTCACTGCTGGTTTGTGTTCTCTGAATAGCCGAAGCAGTGCATTTTCATGGGGATTTCACTGCCCTCGAACAGGCACCGAACAGGCACCGTATGTTCAGGCAATTCGCCAGGATTTGGCGAATTGCCTGCTCTCTGGATAGCCGAATGGCCAGGAAAGGTAACGAACGCTGATTTTCAGCATTCGGTTACCTTTCTCAAGCAATTCGGATCTCTTTGGATAACCCTGATAATAAAATAAAGAAGGGAAGAAAAAAAAAAAAAGTAATTCCCAGCCAAAGTTTCGCTGTCCCTCACGACTGGGGCATTCCGTAGGGGGAGGGCCAACTCTAAGCCTATAGGACAGCCCTCCGCTCAATCTGTGTGCACCACTGTCTCTCAGTCAGCACGCTGAGGTCACTGCTGACAGCCAATCGTATATTGTAACGCAACAGCCCCAGTTAGCGCCACCCACAGAGGGATAAGTATGGCGGCACCGGTCACTGGATCAGAGTAAGTAAAAACTGCGATAGCGCATCAAGGGATGAGATACCACCTTTATCTTTAAGACTTTGTTTAAATTTTTTTTTTTTTTTAAAAAACGGTGGAATCAGCAGACGCTTTGGATCACACGGAACAAATAAGCAGAACGGGAAGATGACAGATTGTCAAATTAGTTATAAAACATTCCTGTTTCTGACACACAGAGAAGAAAGTTACACCGAGCGACACATCAATCATTCCATTATTCCTGTAAACACGCTTGTCAGCTAAAATTGTTGCATTTGTAGAAGTAAAACGTGTGATAGACACAGCGATCCAGCGGGGCGGGTTACAAACTGATTAAACATATATTTGTTCTTCAGAAAATAACATTTATTCACTCTGACAAATCAGGTTCTTCATGCAGTAGGAGGGTGCGATGGAAGACCAGAATCTGTGTAGCTTTCATTCCATACATTCAGGAAAACATAGAAGCGAAACAAAACGTGATTATTATGTACGGTATATAGAATTTGTGCAAGCGGAATAAAGGCATTTGAAGACAGATGTTAACGTCAGGGACCCCTAGGTTACATGGGCCCTGGGTTTTGCAAGCCCTGCTACTAAGCCATTGACCCAAAACAATGTAATGTTCCATGACCAACCCGTTGCTTCTATATGACACACAGGTCGATTAAACACACAGTGACGGTCCTTTACTGTTTGTAGACTAAAGAATAAAAAAAATTGAAGAAAAAAAAATAAATAAATAAATAAAAATCAGGAAAAATAGAAGTTAATGTTTAACCCGTCACTGCCTGGTTCAGTCCTAGAGTGTCCCTTCAAATCAACGGCTACAATATCTTCATCATACGGCAACTTGTAGCACGAACATAAATAATCGTTTAAAAAAGTGACGATTTTAAGCCTTTTTCATTATGTTTCATAGGGATTTGTATTTAGTAAAAAGTATATAGACCTATGGAAGAGAAGAAAAATAAAAACAGCAACTAAAAATAGTTGGCCTGAAGAATTCTTGTTTGAAAACATTATTTCAGCTATTTTGATACAAACAAATGCTGGCTGGCTGGCGTAGAGGTAACATCACTGCTCTAAAACCGGAGACACAGGTTCAATCCCGGCTAGAGCACCTCTCCAGTAAGTGTCCTTGGTCAAGACACCTAACAGTACATATTCGCCACCCAGGACATGCTTGAAAAAAAAAAGAGAAATCTCAATGTATCCTTCCTGGTAAAATACTTTCTCCAAAAAAAATAAAAAAATAATATTATTATTATTACTATTCATTTACATCCAGCGAAACCATTAGTAAACATTCTTTACTGAAATGATAAACAAGTAACAAAAACCCAGTAATGAAGATTAAAAATTTACAGAAGAGACAAAAAGTTAAATATTTAAAAAAAAAAAACCAAAAAAAAACAAAAAAAAAAAAAACAATAAATAGATGTCTAGACGCAGCACAAGCTCTTCTTTTACGCGATAATGATATGCATCCTTTTGTATTATCAGACGCAAAGGCCTTTCATCCCACGCACCGCAAGCACTTGGTGACATCACATTAGTCTCAAGTACCAACACACTGATAAATTATTCATGGTAATTTACTAATCTTATATTCACAGCCTGTGTGGGAGGATACACTGATTTCTGTATGATTTTACAGCTACAACAACTGTCATAAGAAAAAAAAAATAAACCAAATTGCAATTATAATTCACTCACGCAATGAAGAAAAAAAAAAACCTCTGTACTTGAGAGTCGTTTCAAAACTTATGCACAACAAACCAACAATTTGACTCCGAGCCCGATAAACTCTTTAAGGAGTCAATATTGATGTTGGTCCTTTAACTGCAGGACATTTTTATGCTGGAAAGTCTTTTGTATACGTCTCTCTGCAAAGGTTTACCATCATTACGGCGGCATCTTGTGGTCGCTACAGGAGAGTACGCAGATAAAAACGTTCCTTTATTATTTATTTATTTTGAGAAAGGATTTTACCAAGAAGGATACATTGAGATTTCTCTCATTTTCAAGTATGGACGCTAGAGAAAAAAAGTGCATTTGACTAGAAAAAAGATGGTGCACTTTAAGCATTTTTCCAGTCTGACTTCGCAGCATTTTAGTTAGTACATATATACTTTTACTGTGCTTATTGTACAGCGCTGCGGAATATGCTGGCGCTTTATAAATAAATAAATAAATAAATAATAATACAGGAAGAGCGGGGGTCGCGTCTATTCCCCACTGGGGTGGCTGCAACCACCAAATGTATCCAGCCCAGCAACATGTATAAAACATAAGAAAAAAAGGCGTCATCTGCGCTTATTCCTATAACACCGTGTGAAAAGAAAAAAAAAAAAAACACAATTAGAGGCTCTGGTTTCCTCGAATGGCCATTTGAGTGTAAGCTCACCTGCCGAACGTCAAGGCACCTCTAGTGAAGTGGAGTTCTCACCAATGAAACCACAGGCTGCTGTGTAGTAAACCATATTCTCTCTGGTGGATTTTCATTTATATCCTCCCAGAAACAAATCCACCATGGGACCAAAAAACACAGAACGGAATATACTGCAAAGATAACCTGGCTGGAGATACAAACATATATAGTACCTGGAAGAGCGGGGTCGCGCCTATTCCCCACTGGGGCGGCTGCAACCACCAGATGTCTCCAGCCCTGCAACATGTATAAAACATAAGAAAAAAAAGGCATCATCTGCGCTTATTCCTATAACACCGTGTGAAACAAAACACAATTAGAGGCTTTGGTTTACTGCAATGGTCATTGGAGTGTAAGCTCACCTGCCGAACATCAGCAGCATTTTAGGTTCAATTTAATGATGCCAGCAAAGTGAAGGGGGGGGGGGAAAGCGCGTGCACTGTAGCGGATGTGCTGAAAGCCTGCTCGGTGAAACGCTATGACGCGCGTTCGACGGAGCTGCAAAGTGCAATCCTCCATAGGAGGATCGAGCCTTGCAGCGCTGAGCGCAGGTAGTGAAGTGGCCAGACGGGCGTCAGAGTGGAAGGAACGTCCACTCTCACAGACGTTCCTTCCACTCTGAAAAACTCATCTGACCCCAGCCTTAAAAGTGTAAAGTAATCAGGATGAGCAGAGTGCTCCTTTAATAATGTTCAGTTTAGTAGCAAATGTGCGTAGATTTATACACCAAACACACATATAGTTGATCAGGACTCAGGAGCTTACAAATGACAACAAATGTAACACTGCTGTGTTAGAAGCAAAATGTCAACCGTCTGAGCTGAGCAAAATTAATAAAATGCCAACAAATAACATTCGCAAAACAAAAAACGCTCACTGCATTATTGACATCCAGCTATAAATCTTCATTTTCATTGAAACTACCCATTATCACGACCTAACGAGAAGACAATAAAATAAATTTAAAAAAATAAATTCTACAATCCACGCGCGCAACTGGCACACTCCTGCCTTATGCCTGCCAAACCATGCCGAGCGCCCACTGCTGCCACAGAGGCACAACACTGCCAGTCTGTGTTATGTATCTCAAACACCCACAGCATCCTCCGGCAGAAACAAAGTGACTCTCTGTGCCAAATGAGAAATGCTAAACAGGGATTGTGTCGATCTATAAAAAGTGCTAGTTGTAAGGTGGGAGAGAGAAACGCTTAACCAAAAGCGATTGGCATATAAAAAGGTGTCCCCCCCCCACATTATTAATTTTATGTGAATTCATGAAGAGAAAAAAATACCAACACATTATGGCCTTTTTTTCCTTTAGGTGCCCCAACCAGACGTACCCTGCCATCCCAACAAGAACCTCGGCACAGCGATCACAGGCACAATCAGGGTCACCGTGCAGGGTTTAACATGCCAGCACGGTGTGGAATGCCCGACGAACAGGTGGTTGTTCCTCTCTATCAGCGGGTGAATTGCTGCCAACATGCTGGCGAATGAAGCCAGCGTGTCTGACGTTTGCTTGGGTTGGAAAGGATCTCCTACTGGGCAGGTGCCAGTTTCAGGCCTAACTCCCTGGGTCCAGCAAGACTGGGACCCCTGTTCTGCAAGTATGTATGCCAGGGCACCACCGTCTCCCTGCCATGAAATGAATGGGAGAGCCATTCAGTGTTGGAGGAGTAGAGGTGATTTAGATCATCTTACAGTGAAACAAGATATCAAAACTAGGGCTGAAACAACTAAATCGATAAAGAAAATAGTTGTCAACTATTTTCTTTGGTCGATTAAATCGTCCTGTACAGCACACACTGTTTAGCGTCAGACTGAGTTGAACGTAAATAACCTCAGCTTTGGAGCTGATTGGAGAAGACGCGCCGCTGCTTTACTCGGTATGATTTAGTTCTAGGGTTATGTCAGACACAACCAGTTTGTTTTTATTCTGTTTACAACAGTAGCAGAACTATAACACAAAACATAGGATATTGCCACTGGGTGAAGGAGCTGAATGCCTGTGTTTTATCCTTACTTGAAGCTGGATTCCTGTGCCACCGCCCCACCTTCTTTGGTAGGGAACTGCCATTCCCTCCCTCTGGTCTTGTCCTTTCCCCAAACTCACTCCCACACTCAGATCCGGTCTTTTGTCCATACCCACTCCCTCTCGCACTCAGGTCACTTGAGCAGTCACTCCCTTCCACCTCCAGTCTCTCCTCCCACTCAGTTTGTTCACAAAATTATTTAAAAAGGGACACTTTTCGCACCCTGACCACTTTAGCTTATTGACCCCGATTTCATGCTGACATCATCACAAGTGTTTGTAGCCGCGTTCATTTGAGAAAGCAAACATGGGCTTAAACTGCGCATGCAGCATCAACCCATCCCTCTGACCAAGCACTCGCATACCTTGTGTGAAAAGTACGCAATTTGCGTATGTATGAGCGAAAGTTATCTACACTACGCAAATTGCTTTTTTTTTTCTCTCCGATGAATCGATTAATCGAAATAATAATCGGCCAACTAATCGATGAGAATAATCGTTAGTTGCAGCCCTAATAAAAACCCATGCTTAGATTGCAGGGTATTGAAAAAAATAAAAATAAATAAATAAATAAAATAAAAAAAGGTAGTAAATTTCATTATTTGGCAACCTATTTAAAAAAATATAAAAGACTAGTGGTTCAGTTGGCAGCAGATATACGTAACCTTAGAACTTTGCGCCACTTTTCCGATTGGTTCTGCTCGGAGATTCCGGCCCTAGAATGACGCTTTTGTGTTTTGTGATTACCCTGCAGCTGTAAAAATAGCAAATGGGTTAATGCAGAAAGCAGTGAAATTTCGATGCGTTCTCATTCAGCAATTCCATTTCGCTGACCCCGCAGTGAATTCACTATTCACCGCAGGGTCTCCGAAGTGCACCGAAAAAACACGAAATCTCCACACTAACCGCCGAATTGCAGGAACATAACTGCTATTCTAATAGGTGCTTTGCTTGTGCTTTTTGCTGAAAATGAAAAGAAACTTGAATAAAATGATAATATTTTTTTACATTGACTCCTATGGGATACTCCTGTTTAAACCAGTCAAACTGAATCACTTAAAATCAGGGAATTTCACTGACTTTACGGTGCGGTGCCGAGCTGCCTTCTCTGAATAGATTTACCATTACTTCTCTATGGGCCAATTTCCCGTATTTCTCCGTCAATTCGCCAGTATTTCACGAAATTGACAGTTTATTGAATAGACGAATTGCCACGAAATTGCACCGTATTATGAAATTCACCGTTTGGTGCAATTCGGTGGCAAGTTCTGATTATTGAATAACCAGTTTATTATCTCCATCAGAGAATCTGAAATACGAGTAACTGGACAGAGTCTGTTTATTTCCCAGCACAAGGACACGTTCCAAGTGTCCCGAGGGAGCGCGCACAGCCCTGATTTATTAGGCATACTCCCAGTTAGTTTTACTGTTCATGTCCTAGGGGAAAAATATATATGTATATAACCATGCATGACACTTACATATATAATGTGTAAGCAAACGAAGAAATAAACAAAAAAGTAAAAAATAAATTATATTACAATACACACATACTTACACTTTTTATTCAAACGAAGAAGCAAATACTACAGCGCCTAAAAACAGCTCTAGGTTGGTATAATAATAGATTCAAGATTCATCAAAGCCTGGAAACTGGTGCGTACACACGCATTAGGATGAACGTACACAAATAACCGATGAAACGTACAAGGATAATTCAAGAGAAAAAAATAAATAATTAGGACATTATCCTCATTTATATATAGCGCCAACAGTGTCCATGGCGCTTTACGATAAGGACCAGTGAATTAAACTAACACCACTGCAAACTGGGGAACCAGAGACAAGATGTGCAGACAGAAGAGCTTACGCTCTACAAATAAAATGACACCATGGTATAAATAGTTTAAGCACACTAAGTATCGAAAACAGAATGAAGACATTCACCGCCGTCCCTGACAAAAAGCTCAAACACAAATACAATAGATAATACCATATAACAAGCGCAGTGTTAAATGTGAAAATATTCCAAGTGCTGCAGCGCCTCGGTGTATCTGCCCAGAACCCAAAAGACAAGAAATCAAAAAAGTGACAGCACTGCGCTTAAAAACATTAAAAACACAGGAATTATAATGACTGCAGGGAATGAATACCATGTGTTATGGCACAGTGATTAACCCTCTCACTGCCGCATGCCCTCTTACAGGCGTTAACCCTCTCACTGCCGCATGCCCTCTTACAGGCGTTAACCCTCTCACTGCCGCATGCCCTCTTACAGGCGTTAACCCTCTCACTGCCGCATGCCCTCTTACAGGCGTTAACCCTCTCACTGCCGCATGCCCTCTTACAGGCATTAACTGCTGCATTAATGTAAGGGTTAACCCTATGTGTCCAACTGTTTACAATGGGCTGCCAGATATTTACGTCATTTCCCCATGCTGTAGGTCAGGGCATGAATAGGGCTGCCTTACAATCTGTGGCAGGTGCATGGGGGGGGGCAGGGAATATTGGGGCAGATGCTTTGCTGGGGGAGTTGGTCTCCCTCCTGCAGGACATGCCTGATGCATAGTGCAGGGCAGCACTTTTCCTGCAGGAAGGGCTCGGTGTGTGCCCCTGGGACATGCCGGCTGTGGGCTCCCCGGGAAGGGGGATATCGCAGGGGTTTTACCTGTCAGACCCCCTCCTTCCTCCCCATACCCCCTCCGCCTTTGCAGCACGAAGTAGGGGTTGGACTGCTCGGTGACCCAGAGCTTCAGGGCATTCTTCAGCAGCACCTCCTCCGGTCTGAGCCACATCGTGCCGGTGACCCGCTCTCATCTCTTCCTGCCCATCCCGGCCTCTCGCCGCCGACACGTAAGCAGCAAACCTGCCAGGACTCGGGCAGCCGCTGCTGGACGCTGGGGGATGTAGTCATGCGCTCACTAAGAGTCAACGAGAGCAGAGGTGGTGTCGGACTACACATCCCGGCATGCACCGCTTTACGTTAAAGGGATAGGCACGTTTATGGCAATTACAAGGATGCAGAGGGTGGCCTTGACAGTAACACTGTGAGTGTGTACAAGTACTATGGCAGAGATGTGGAAGCTTTGGCATATGTCCTCACAGAGAGTAGGATGTACAGTATATACAGACACACACATATATATGTAGCGCTCACTCCCGGAGGAGCCGCTGAATTGAACCTCGGGTCAGTCTCCCCGCACTAGGGAATAAATATACACCAGCACTGTTGTGGATTTTATACGTTATATAGTTTACTGATCTCAAATAAACTGGCATATATAAAGCAGCACGGTATACATATGTATTTACAGAAGTTTGTAATGGGAGAAACGCGCAGTGGAAAAGAAAAATGAATATTAACCCCTTCGTTGTTGGAATGTGAGTCCCGTACAGGTTGTGTCCCAAAAAGGTGTACGTGTATGCGTGTGTTTGTACCCGGATACAAGATTCAACTGGCCAGTGAACGATTTAATTATGTCTTCGACTAGTCACGTTGGGGCCCTGTAGGTTTAGACAAACTTGCAGCGTGCTTTATTATTTTACTGTGGCCGGGACGGCCTCTCACCCATCCGCCAGATACTCTGCGCTCTGCTCGACCCAGGACGTCTCTCCGCTCGACTTGACTGGGACTCTGTGCCACCGGATCCGCTTGTCTTGCTTGTCCGTTTCTGTCACAAGATGCTCAGCTCACCGCCTGCACTCCCACTAGATCATCGCAGTCTCCTCACTGGGGGTCCTTCAGCAACTCTGTATCTTTGTATACTTTGCAGCGGTGGATTACTAGGTCTCTGGCAAGTAGGGTGAACTGATCTCTAGCTCCGCAAGGCCGCACCTGGTCACGATCGTTGTCTGTCTCACGTGTGTCTTGCTCTCTTCACTCCTCGGCGCGCTCTGGGTTTCCTCTGCACGAGGCTGCGGATGTAAGTCTCCTCTCCCCACCCACTTCCTGTTCCCGACGCAAAGCATGCTGGAAAACGTAGTCCCATTGTCCAGTGTCTCTTACATTGCGCTTGTCTGCCTCTGGTGGCCAAAAATAAGTACTACAGCAACAGTGTTTTAAACCAGCGCTACACTCTCCCCCTCCTAGAACTCTTGGGTCTCTCCAAGGAGGTATAACAGTTGCATTACATTTCAACATAACATTAGGCAACATATACAGGCTCAGCAGCAAGCAAGCATACAATGGGTTAGATACACTTCCTCAAGTTGACTCATGCTTCTGACTACCTCAGCTAACATAACAGACACTTCAGGCAACCTTTGCACCGTGGTAACAGCCTCTTCAGTGCTATGTCCTGGTGAGTCGTAGGTGAGTCTTTGAGGGGGTCGGACAGAACGTTTTGGCTCGGGCTCAATCAGTTCCTCTTCAGGTGGAAGTACTACAGATGCGGGTTCAGTTCTTTCATCCACAACTGGAACAGACATCTCTTCGGAGTGTGATCCTTCCAGTGAAGGCATGGAACTATAATCATAAGATGCGGCCTCAGGAACTACAGGAATTTCAGAAGTCTCAGGAATTTCCAATTGGAATTCAGGAGCCTCAGGCCTCAGGTTACTTTCCCACCGTTCAGGAACCGGAATGACCGCTTCAGGCTCTGGTGAGCGCACCCAGTCCAGACAAAAGCTTTCTTCCTCACTGTCCCCTTCACTCTCTTCAACAATCCGTGTCTGCTGAGACCGAGTAACGGGAGTTAAGCGTGGAGCAGGTGGGTTAGGCAGAGAAAGTTCGTCACCAACTGGTATCCTTACAGTCTCTCTCAAAGGTAGCAGATGATTCCGGTGCCAGTTTTTAAGAGGCCCAGCCTTTCCATCCGGTCGGATTTGGTAAACTGGAAGACCCGGCAGTTGCTTGCAGACAATGTAGACCTGAGAACTCCATCTATCCGCCAATTTATGCCTTGCAGCAGCACCCAAGTTCTTCAACAAAACCTTATCACTGGGTTGTAGATCCTGTATCCGAACTTTCAAATCATAGTTCCGCTTATTCCTCTGTTCCTGTAAGGATCCTGGTTCCGGGGTGGCAGGTTTGAGCCCAATGTGCAATGATGAGAAATAGAAAGACGTATATGAACAAAAAAAAAGGGGGTTTATTAATAGTAAGACATAAGAGGCAGTAAACCAATATGAATAAACAATTATGTAGCTGGATGATAAGGAAACCACTGTATAAATAATAATCAGCAATAAGAAACTAAAAAGGCAAGATGAGAGAAAGGTAGACCAAAAGTAACAAAACTAAACTACACTAAACTACACTACTACATATAAAGGAAAAGAGTAGATTGAACTTAGAGCAGGGTTGAACCAGATATGGAGAGGAATGGGAGAAGGAAGAGAGACAAAGATCTTTAGAAAAATAAATAGGAAAATAGAAACGGAAGAGTCTTTGGAGGCAGAGGGTCCTGGGTATGCAGGGGGTCCTGGGTATACAGAGGGGTCCTGGATCTGTAGAGCGAGGGGTCCTGGATCTGTAGCGCGAGGGGGTCCTGGATCTGTAGAGCGAGGGGGTCCGGAATCTGTAGAGCGAAGGGGTCCTGGATCTGTAGAGGGGTCCTGGATCTGTAGAGCGAGGGGTCCTGGATCTGTAGACCGACAGATTCAGCGGGATGCGAGGTAGCAGGCTCTGAGGGTTTGGATGCAGGGCAACAGGCTGAGGATTCTGTAGGTTGTAGGGCAGCAGGATCAGAGGTTACTTGCAGGATATAGGGCAGCGACAACTGTAGGACCTGCGGGATACAGGGCAGCACCTTCTGTAAATCCTGGGAGATACAGGGCGGAGACAACTGTAGAACCTGTGGGATGCAGGACAGCAGGCTCAGAATTCTGTAGGTTGCAGGGGAGCAGGATCAGAAGATACTTGTGAGATGAAGGGTAGCAGGTTGTGGATTCCGCAGGATGGAGGGCAGCAGGATTCTTGTAGCAGGAACTATGAACAGTATGGTGGGAACCAAGACAAAAACAGGTTATAGCAGGCAGGGACAGAAGACAGCTCCTTCCTAGTGAGAGGTTCACCAGAACAATGCAGAAGCGTCTTGCTTTGGGAGTGACCCTTATTTATAGTGGAGAAATCAAGATGTTATGGCTAGCACCTGGTTGCTGGAACAACTTGGTTCTGTAGGAGAATCATTGTTATTTCGCTGAGACACTTTGCCTTTAGTTCTTTTATGGCGCCGGCGGCTAGGAACCTGACAGTTCCCTGTTTCCTGAGGTCAAACGGGCCTGTTCAAACGCAGAGGCCAAGTTCTTCCGAAGTCTATCCACATAATTTCTGTGAGAAGCTACCGACGTCTGGTCCAGAGATAGCCCAAACGCCAAATCAACCAGCAGTCGAGCTTCTCTTCCGAACATAAGACGGTACGGTGAGTATCCAGTAGCGTCACTCTCCGTACTGTTGTATGCATGTACTAGCGTAGCTATGCGACGACTCCAGCTCTGCTTCTCTCTGTTTGACAGTGTCCCCAACATGTTTAGCAGCGTGCGATTGAACCTTTTGGGTTGATCATCACCTTGAGGGTGATATGGTGTAGTTCGGGTCTTCTGAATTCCCAACAGTTCCAGTAATTGCCCAACAAGCCGGCTCTCAAAGTCTCTACCCTGATCAGAGTGTATCCTCCTTGGTAGGCCATAGTGAACAAAGAACTTTTCCATTAGAACCTTCGCTACCGTAGGAGCACGTTGGTCTTTCGTGGAAAAAGCTTGGGCATAACGTGTGAAATGATCAGTCACTACTAGAATATTTTCCTGCCCACTAGCATCCGGCTCTAAGCACAGGAAATCAATGCACACCAAATCCATGGGTCCTTGACTTTGTAGGTGGCTCATTGGAGCGGTTCGGGTCGGTAGGGTCTTCCTTTGGATACACCTCAGACATGAATGGCAGTAACTTTCCACTTCAGCTCTCATGCAGGGCCAATACAATCTGTCTCGCACCAGCTTAAAAGTTCTCTCTGCACCTAAATGTCCATGTTCATCGTGTAACGACCGCAGCACATCCTCTCTGTGCTTAGTGGGAAGGAACAACTGTTGGGTCTCTTCAGCATTGTTCGAGGGGCCCCTTCGGTAGACCACCCATCCAACATCTTCAATCGTTCCCACTCTTTATATACCAATCTGGCCCCTTCTGGGGAATTTGTCAGAAGAATCTCCCGTTGGTTCGCGTTCAGGGCCTTCGCGGTTAATGCAATCAAAGGGTCTTCAGCCTGATCAGCTCTCAGGTCCTGTTTTGAAAAAGTAGGCAAACTTTCATCCCTCAGCTGCGTAGGATTACAATAGAACTCTGGAGCAGCCGCAGCCATAACTCCTATGGCTTCCGCTTCAATCCCTCCCTTGACCTGGGGCTCTGCTCCTTGACCTAAAGCTTGCACCCCATCTGGAGTTAACTGAGTCCATTCTGTAATGTAGGGTCTCCTCGACAAAGCATCGGCATCTCGATTATTCACCCCAGGCGATACTTCAGAACCAAAACCCTGACAGAGCGGCCAACCACCGATGTCCCGTGGCGTCCAGCTTCGCAGTAGTAAGGACGTAGGTAAGAGGATTGCTATCCGTCTTTATCACAAATTCGGCTCTATACAGATAGTCTTTTAGCTTATCTACCACCGCCCACTTCAAGGCTAGAAACTCCAACTTGTGGGTAGGATAGTTCTTTTCTGAGGGCGTAAGGCTCCGGCTCACATACGCTACAGGCCTCAGCAATCCACCATACTCTTGGTACAGGACTCCCCCTAGACCTTCTCTACTGGCATCCACATGCAGTTCGTACGGCTTGTGAGGATCCGCGTAAGCCAAGACAGGAGCTCTTTCTTAGACTTTCTTTCAGCTTCACGAAAGCACCTTCGCATTGACTAGTCCATTCTCCCTGTAGAGATTCTCGAGTCTTCCTTGGCCCAGGAGCCGACGAATTTCGTTCAGAGGCCTTGTGACCTTCTTCTGCGTCTTCTTTCTGTAGGAGCTTGTTCAGTGGTTGAGCTATCTTGGCAAATCCTCCTACAAATCTTTGATAATAGGAGCAGAACCCCAAGAAAGATCTAAGTTCAGTAACATTTCGGGGTCTAGGCCAGGAAGCTACGGCTTCCAACTTCCGAGGATCTGTCGAAACGCCATCTGCTGAAACCACATGTCCCAGATATGTAACGGAAGGTAAGCAGAATTGATATTTTTCCAGAGACAATTTCAACCCCTCTTCATGGAGCCTCTTCAAGACCTTCTCCAACCGTTGTTCATGTTCTTCCAGAGTCTTCCCGAACACAATAATATCATCCAGATACACTAATACTTCGATCAGGTTCATGTCCCTGACGGTCTTCTCCATTAACCGTTGGAACGTGGCTGGAGCTCCCGTAAGGCCTAGAGGCATTTTGTTGAACTCAAAGAACCCCAGTGGGCAGATGAACGCAGTCTTCTCTTTGTCTTCAGGATGCATTGGTATCTGGTGATACCCATTTCGCAGGTCTAGTACACTAAACCATTTTGCTCCAGACAGACACTGTAAGGCATCTTCTATCTGAGGAGTAGCATATTGATCTGGGATGGTTTTCTGATTTAGCGTGCGATAGTCTATACATAGACGGACAGAACCATTCTTCTTCCGGACCAGTACTAATGGAGATGCATACGGGCTCCTGGACTCTTGGATCACCTTAGTTCTTTGCAGTTCATTCAGCTGTTCTCATAGATCATCCAAGTCTCCCAACGGAACTCGTCTTGACCTTTCTCGAAACGGCTTGTCTTCCTGTAGTCGAATGCGATGCTCAGTACAATTAGCTAGGCCCACGTCGAACTCATCCTTGGAGAACAAGTCCCTCCACTTTAGGACCTGGGACTGAAGACGTTTCTTCCATTCGGGCGAGATGGGAGGGTCCTTAGGATAGAACCTGTCATCTGGAATCTCTTTATCCACTCTCCCTCCTAAATCGGTAGGAGAGAGAGGCGTAGCGGACGCTACTTGCCCGATAGGCATTCGTGCTTTCAGGACCACTGGAGAATCAGACACATTACACACACTGACTGAGACTCTTCCTCGTGTTCGTTTCAAAGCTCTTGTGGAGATTATTTCAGGGATTACTTCTACTCCGGCATCATTCCCATGATTAAAATCGGTTTCCAGTACCACATAGGGACCTGGTTGCGATCCGTTCAACTTGACTGAAGCCCGGAAGCTCGCTACTTCTCCTGATTGGAAGGAACAGAGAAGGTTCTGCAATCTCCATAGGTGCCCCACTTCAGCAGGTGCCTACTGTTCTTCGACCATTCTCTGATAGACTGGACGTAACATCGGGTGTACTCCTTTGGTAGAACCTTCTTCCAGTACCACAGGAGTCAGGAGATGTCGCACCAGATCAGTATTCGTCCCCACTATCATAGAACTTCTGTTTGCCCTGAAGGCCGAGGACACAATGGCCAATGCATCACAACCTCCAGACTGTCCGATGACTTCGGATCCGATCTCTAACTTCACCTGTAGATATCCGTCATAGGGAAGTTTCTCAGTTCCGATACCCCAGATTTCCAGGTCCTTCAATTTCTGTAGAGGTATGTGCTTCAAGTGCTTCTCGTAGAAGTCTCGGTAGATCAATGTCACTTGAGCCCCTGAGTCCAACAGAGCTTTAGTGTAGACTCCCTCTACTTGGATTGGCAAAATGGGAGAAGGACCTATCAGCTGGTCAGGAAACTTTGTTGTAGTCACAGGAAGTTTAGACCCAGTTTGTTGTACCCTGGCCTTCTTCTTGGCCCGTGTAGGTTTTGGGTGTGCATTGCTTCCCCATGAGGTAGGACCGGATGCTAAGGGAGTGACTCTTTCAGTCCTGGCAGGCTCAGCAGTTGGCCAGACTCTGGGCCCTCTCGGCCTCTCAGCCCTGGCTTGATTTTTGGAGCGGGTTTTGACCACTGGGCACCTAGTTTGCTCCTTCACTTGTGCCCTCTGGCATTTCCCGCTGGTGAGGTAGATTGTAGCCCCTCCAAGGCTTTTAGAAGCTCTTCTACCATATTTCTTTCAGGCTTTTGACTTTTGCATTGTGCGCGGAAATGACCCATTTCCCCACAACTGAAACATCTCTTCTTTGAAGATGGAGACGCACTTACTTGCTGTGATTCGGTTGAAGGACCCTGTCCAGACACCACAGCAACTCCAGTTGTCCGCATATCAGCAAGGAACTTCTGCATATCGGTCTGTGTCTCTGCCACCTTCAAAAGTGCTCGGCACAGGTCTGCATGCGCCTGTTGCAATTCCGCTTGAGTTTCTTGTACCTTCTTAATGGTTTTGTGCAACTCACTATGTGCAGAAAGGGTTAGATCTTTTGCAGCATTCTCTGTGGATTTAGGAACAACCAAACGCTCTTGTTCGTCCACTTCGGATCCATAGGTGTCTAACGAATCATCTTCAGGTTGCAGACATTCATTATGCCTCACGGGTTGTGCGTAAGCTCTTTCTCCTCTCCTAAAGGATTTTTCTTCAAGTAAAGCCTCTTCCTCTCTGACAGCTCGGATCAGTTCCAGGTATTTCAATTCTCGGTTACCGTCCCTGCTTCTCAGCTGTAGCATCACTGGATCTAGAGGTTGAGCGCCCCTCAGGATCTGTTGCATTCGGATTTTATCTATTTCGGCCGGTTTGGCCCCTTTCTTGAGAAGTATCTGGTGCAGAATCTTATCTAGGTGCCTTATATATTCAGTCATTTTCTCACCTTTCCGCTGGTAGGTGTGTTCATACTGGTACACGAGCTCCACAGCCTTTTCCGTTCGCCCAAAGACTTCCTGTAAAATATTTAGATAATCTAAAGCAGTGCAGTCTTGCTTACTCAATTTTAGGTTTCTTACAGCCTCTGACGCAGGTCCCTTTAAGCTCTCAGTAATCCTTTGCTTCTTCTGCACTTCAGGGATGTCCCACTCATCCAGAGCCTGCATCGCCTGTTCTACCCATTCTTCGAAGGTTTCTTCTCCCGCCGGAGTTGGTACGTTTCCTGTAAAGTTTCTCAACCTTCGATAACCAAAGTTAGTGTGCGGAGGTCTTGTTCTTTGACATTTAGCCAGCAAATCTCCAATAGCCACTATAAATTCAGGCCCGATCATGGCCAGCGGACTGGGCGCGGGAACACTCGCGGGATCGCCACGTGGCGCACTTGGCTGAATCAGTTGAATTTCCACCTCATCTGTCAGCTTCACGCTCGCGCCCTGAAAACACACTGGAACACCCTTTCTCCACTCAGAAAGAACATACGTGTGAGCGGTATCTGGGTTCTCTTTAATGTCCAGTATTAACCCCCGATGATCTGGTGTCAGCGCGGCCACGGCCTGGCGAATCTGATCTTCGGCCCAAGTGTCTGCAGGAATATCCATGACTATACACAATTCTATCTGACTACTGTGCTCCTCACACCATTTGGCAGCAGTGTCTGGATCCATATTTAACCCTTTAAATGCAGTTTTTCCAGAGACTGGATCCCGGAAACGAGCCCCCACGTGTAGCGCTCACTCCCGGAGGAGCCGCTGAATTTAAACCTCGGGTCAGTCTCCCCGCACTAGGGAATAAATATACACCAGCACTGTTGTGGATTTTATACGTTATATAGTTTACTGATCTCAAATAAACTGGCATATATAAAGCAGCACGGTATACATATATATTTACAGAAGTTCGTAATGCGAGAAACGCGCAGCGGAAAAGAAAAATGAATATTAACCCCTTCATTGTTGGAATGTGAGTCTCGTACAGGTTGTGTCCCAAAAAGGTGTACGTGTATGCGTGTGTTGGTACCCGGATACAAGATTCAACTGGCCAGTGAACGATTTAAATGTGTCTTCGACTAGTCACGTTGGGGCCCTGTAGGTTTAGACAAACTTGCAGCGTGCTTTATTATTTTACTGTGGCCGGGACGGCCTCTCACCCATCCGCCAGATACTCTGCGCTCTGCCCGACCCAGGACGTATCTCCGCTCAACTTGACTGGGACTCTTTGCCAACGGATCCGCTTGTCTTGCTTGTCCGTTTCTGTCACAAGATGCTCAGCTCACCGCCTGCACTCCCACTAGATCATCACGGTCTCCTCATTGGGGGTCCTTCAGCAACTCTGTATCTTTGTATACTTTGCAGCGGTGGATTACTAGGTCTCTGGCAAGTAGTGTGAACCGATCTCTAGCTCCGCAAGGCCGCACCTGCGCTCCGGCCTGGTCACGATCGTTGTCTGTCTCACGTGCGTCTTGCTCTCTTCACTCCTCGGCGCGCTCTGGGTTTCCTCTGCACGAGGCTGCGGATGTAAGTCTCCTCTCCCCACCCACTTCCTGTTCCCAACGCAAAGCATGCTGGAAAACGTAGTCCCATTGTCCAGTGTCTCTTACATTGCGCTTGTCTCCCTCTGGTGGCCAAAAATAAGTACTACAGCAACAGTGTTTTAAACCAGCGCTACATATATTATAGTGATTTTGTCTGGTATAAACAATATAGATCTAGGATTACCCAGAGGTTTTGGGTAATAAATCAAATATTGGGCTTTAGCCGGCTAACAGTGGCGTAACAACCGGGGGGGGCAGCCGGTGCGGGTGCCCCGGGCGCAGGGCCGAAGGGGGGGTGTCGGCCACCGGTGCCCCCCGGTTGTTACGCCCGGAGACCTTGGGGGGCAGGGCTCGAGTCCTGCGGGAATGCAGGTTCCAGCTGTGGACCAAGCCCGACAAAGTGAGCACCGGGGGGCGCAATTGCCGGCGGCAGCATTGCTATCCTACAAGCGGCCGCCAGCATAAAGCTCTACTGCTCGGCTGGGGATCTATCCACCAGCCAGCCGCGATCTCGCGAGATCTGGCTGATGGTTAGATCCACAGCCGCGCAGCAGAGCTTATGCTGGCGACCACTCGAGGAGGAAAAGCACGTGGCCGCCGGCAATGGCGAGGAGAGGTGAGCTGGGGCAAATATATCCATGTGTGAGAGCTGGGGCAAATATATCCATGCGTGAGAGCTGGGGGCAAATATATCCATGTGTGAGAACTGGGGGCAAATATATCCATGTGTGACAGCTGGGGGCAAATATATCCATGTGTGAGAACTGGGGGCAAATATATCCATGTGTGAGAGCTGGGGGCAAATATATCCATGGGTGAGAGCTGGAGGCAAATACATCCATGTGTGAGAGCTGGGTGGCAAATACATCCATGGGTGAGAGCTGGGGGCAAATACATCCATGGGTGAGAGCTGGGGCCAAATACATTTGTAGCACTGTTAAAAACTCTGTTGATGTATTGCTCAAGTTTGGCCACCAGAGGGAGACAAGCGCAATGTAAAGTATACTGGACACAACGGGACTACGTTTTCCATCATGCTTTGCGGCGGGGACAGGAAGAGGGTGGGAGAGAGTGAAGGACATCCACAGCCTCTTGCGAAGGAGAGCCAGTGTGAGCCGAGCGACGAAAGGTGGAAGACGCACGTGAGACTGCCAGAGATTGAGACCAGGCCGGAGAGCAGGAGCTGCCTTGCGGGTGCTGATAATCAGAGACAGTGCTGGCGGAGACCCATCCACACACCGCTGAGAGGTTTTGCGTAGACACAACGTTCCGGTTTGGACCCCGAGTAAGGAGACCGCGATGATCCACTGGGAGTGCAGGTGGTAGGCCGAAATTCTCGTTACCGAAATCGGACAAGCAGGAGAAGCGGATCCGGTGGCACAGAGTTCCAGTATAATCAAGCGGAGAGAGATCCTTGATCGGACAGCGGAACAGATTGTCCAGCGGATGGGTGAGAGGCCTTCCAGGCCACAGTCCAAGTTTAAACAAAGCACGCTGCAGTATTGTTTAAATCTACAGGGCCCCAACGTGACTAGTCGAAGAATTGCTCAATCCATTCACTGGCCAGTTGAATATAGTACCCGGGTACCTGAATCGCACACACACACCTTTTTGGGACATTACTTTTGCGGGACTTACACTCCAGAAACGAAGAGGTTAAACTTTCCTTTTGCCGCCGCGTGTTTTTTTCTCGCATTACGAAATCCTGTCGTTCATATACCGTATTCACATTATATATGCCGCTTTATTGGGATCAGTAAAGTATATAATCCATAAAATCCACAACAGTGCTGGTGTATATTTATTCCCTAGTGCGGTGAGACTAACCCGAGGTTAAATTCAGCGGCTCCTCCGGGAGTGAGTGCTACACGTGAGGGCTCGTCCGGGATTCCAGTCTCTGTAAAAAAACGCAATTAAAGGGTTAATTATGGATCCAGACACTGCTGCCAAATGGTGTGAAGAGCAAAATAGCCAGATAGGGTTAAATGTAGTTATGGACATTCCCGCAGACACTTGGGCCGAAGACAAAATCCTCCGGGCCGTGGCAGCGCTGACACCAGATCGTAGGGGGGCAATACTGGACATTAAGGCGAACCCAGAGACTTCTCACACATATGTTCTTTTTGAGTGGAGAAAGGATGTTCCGGTGTGTTTTCAGGGCACGAGTGTGAAGCTGGCCGACGATGTGGAAGTTCGACTGGTCCAGCCCAGCGCGCCACGTGGTGATCCTGCGAATGTTCCCGCGGCTAGCCCAACAACATCCGGTCACAGGGTACCGGATACTACTTCAACCCTGGTGACAGGGTTCCCTCCTGTTGCATTCTTTACCACAATGGGAAAACTGGTGGAAACATTAGCCCAAAGCTCCGCTGCGTCTCCCAATTATGGATATCGCAAGTTACGGTTTTGTTCTGGTAAGGTCCCTGTGCCAACTGGAGAAGAGGACTTTGAGACTTGGATAGATCAGGCAGAGCAAGCAGTGGAAGAATGGGAAGTTGCTGACACCGTGAAGAGACAAAGGTTGATCGAGAGCCTAAGAGGTCCTGCTTCAGATGTCATCCGAAATCTGAAAAGGGACAAGCCAAGCTGCACTGCTGCGGAGTATCTAGAAGCTTTACAGGAAATTTTTGGGGGAGTGGAGGATTGTGCCGAGCTTATCCACAAGTTCTCTCACACCTATCAAAAGGAAGGAGAAGAATTGTCCACCTATGTCTGGCGGCTGGATAAAATCATCCATCAGGTCATTCTCAAAGGAGGCATGGAATCGAGTCATGCAAGCAAAGCTTTGATGGATCAAATTTTTAAAGGCGCACTCCCACTGGATCCCAAAATGTTGAAATTTCAGACTAGATACCAGAGCAAGAGACTGACCTATTCCAAACTGGTCAAAGCTATCCGAGAAGAAGAGGCTTTAACTAAGGCTAAAAGGGTTGCTAATGCTTCACACACAGTTTTCACCGCAGAAGTAGGAACTCTCTGTGTAGCAGACATACAGACTGAAGTGCTGGCTTTGAAAACTCAGATGTCGCAAATGATAGAGTTGATGAAATTGCTGTAGGCTAAGGACACCAGAACTGAGGGGGTTGCTGTAGCCTCGAACAGGGGGTCTCCAAGTGAGCCGCAAGAAGAAAATATGCCCACACTCTCGAGGAAGAAATGTTTTGGCTGCGGGGAAATTGGCCATTTCAGAGCCCAGTGCCCAAAAGGGAGGGCCGAAAAGAAGCCGGTCGAAGAACTCCTGAAGGCCGTGGAAAAACTGTTGTCCACCTTGCAAGCGGGAAACTCCAGAGGGCCCTGGTGAGGAAGCAAATTAGGCGCCGACTGAAAATAAACACTCAAATTTTCAAGTCCCAAATGAAAGGCTGAGAGGGCCCAGATCCGTGCCAAATACTGTGTCTGCCAGGACTGAAAGAGTTACTCCCTTAGTAACCGGTCCTGTGCCGCGGGAAAGCAATGCACACCCAAGACCTCAACGAGTCAGGAAGAAGGCTAGGGTACAGCGAACTGGGTCTATACCTCCTGCGGCTACGAACAAGTTTCCTGGCCAGCTGGTATGTCCTTCTCCCATCGTTCCAATCCAAGTAGAGGGAGTCTACACTAAAGCTCTGTTAGACTCCGGGGCTCAAGTGACTTTGATCTATCGAGACTTCTACGAGAAGCACTTGAAACATATTGTATACCTCTAAAGGACCTTGAGATCTGGGGTATCGGAACTGAGAAGCTTCCCTATGATGGATATCTACAAGTGAAGTTAGAAATTGGATCCGAAGTCATCGGACAGTCTGGAGGTTGTGATGCATTGGCCATTGTGTGTCCTCGCCCTTCAGGGGCCAACAGAGGTTCTATGATAGTGGGGACGAATACTGATCTGGTGAGACGTCTGCTGACTCCCATAGTGATGGAAGAAGGTTCTACAAGAGGAGTGCATCCGATGTTGCGTCCAGTCTATCAACGAATGATCGAAGAACAGAGGGCACCTGCTGAAGTGGGGCGTCTGTGGAGATTGGGAGGAACAGAGAAGGTTCTGCAATCAGGAGAAGTAGCGAGCTTCCGAGCTTCAGTCAAGTTGAACGGATCACAGCTGGGTCCTTATGAGGTACTGGAAACTGATCTCAGTCATGGGAGTGAGGCCAGAGTAGAAGTAGTCCCTGATATAATCTCTACCAGAGCTTTGAAACGGACACGAGGAAGAGTTTCAGTTAGTGTGTGTAATGTGTCTGATTCTCCAGTGATCCTGAAAGCACGATTGCCCATCGGACAAGTGGCTTCTGTTACACCTCTCTCCCCTACCGATTTAGGAGGGGGAGTGAATAAAGAGATTCCAGCTGAAAAGTTCTATCCTAAAGATGCTCCCATCTCGCCTGAATGGAAGAAGCAACTTCAGTCCCAGATTCTAAAATGGAAGGACTTGTTCTCGAAGGATGAGTTCGACGTGGGATTAGCTAAGAGTACTGAACATCGCATTCGACTACAAGAGGATAAGCCATTTCGAGAAAGGTCAAGACGAGTTCCGCTGGCAGACTTGGATGATCTACGAGAACAGCTAAATGAACTACAGAGGACTAAGGTGATTCAAGAGTCCAGGAGTCCTTATGCCTCTCCCATAGTGATGGTTCGAAAGAAGAATGGTTCTATCCATTTATGTATATACTATCCCATGTTAAATCAGAGGACCATTCCTGATTAATATGCCACTCCTTGGATAGAAGATGCCCTACAGTGTTTGTCTGGAGCAAAATGGTTTAGTGTACTAGACCTGCGAAGTGGGTATCATCAGATACCAATGCATCCTGAAGACAAAGAGAAGACTGCATTCATCTGCCCACTGGGGTTCTTTGAGTTCAGCAGAATGCCTCAAGGCCTTACGGGGGCTTGTGCCACGTTCCAACGGTTAATGGAGAAGACAGTCGGGGATATGATCCTCATAGAAGTGTTGGTGTATCTTGATGATATTATTGTGTTTGGAAAGACTTTGGAAGAACATGAGCAACGGTTGGAGAAGGTCTTGAAGCGGCTCCATGAAGAGGGGTTGAAACTGTCTCTGGAGAAGTGTCAATTTTGTTTACCCTCCATTACGCATCTGGGACATGTTGTTTCAGCAGAAGGCGTTTCGACGGATCCTCGAAAGTTGGAAGCCGTAGCTTCCTGGCCTAGACCCCGAAACGTTACTGAACTTAGATCTTTCCTGGGGTTCTGCTCAGATTACCGAAGATTCGTAGGAGGATTTGCCAAGATAGCTCAACCCCTGAACAGGCTCCTACAGAAGGAAGACACAGGAGAAGGCCCAAAGGCCTCTGATCGAAGTTCATCGGCTCCGGGGCCAAGGAAGGCTCGAGAATCCATCCAAGAAGAATGGACTAATCAATGTGAAAGTGCTTTCATGAAACTGAAAGAGAGTCTAACTCGAGCTCCTGTCCTGGCTTACGCTGACCCTCATAAGCCGTACGAATTGCATGTGGATGCCAGCAGAGAAGGTCTAGGGGGAGTCCTATACCAAGAATATGGTGGATTATTGAGGCCTGTAGCGTATGTGAGCCGAAGCCTTACGCCTTCAGAAAAGAACTATCCTACCCACAAGTTGGAGTTCCTAGCCTTGAAGTGGGCGGTAGTAGACAAGCTGAAAGATTATCTGTATGGAGCCAAATTTGTGATAAAGACTGACAACAATCCTCTTACGTATGTCCTTACTACTGCGAAGCTGGATGCCACGGGACATCGGTGGTTGGCCGCTCTGTCAGGGTTTCGGTTCAGCCTTAAGTATCGCCCTGGAGCAAATAATCGAGATGCAGATGCTTTGTCAAGAAGGCCTTATAATACAGAATGGACTCAGTTAACTCCAGATGGGGTGCAAGCCCTATGTCAAGGGGCCGAGCGCCGAGTCAAGGGAGCGATTGGGGCAGAGGCTATAGGAGTTATGGCTGCGGGCGTTCCAGAACTCTATTGTAATCCTACACAGTTGAGGAGTGAAAGCTTACCTACTCTCTCGAAATAGGACCTGAGAGCAGATCAGGCCAGAGATCTCCTGATCGGATTGACAATAAAAGCAATGAACGCGGGTCAAAGGGGACTTCTGCTGACAAATTCTCCCGAAGGAGCTCGTTTGGTCTATAAAGAGTGGGAGCGGCTGAAGATGTTAGATGGGGTGGTCTACCGAACGGGCCCCTCGAATAATGCTGAAGAAACGCAGCAATTTTTCCTCCCAGAGAAGCACAGAGAAAGTGTGTTGAGAGCATTGCACGATGATCATGGACATTTCGGTGCAGAGAGAACTTTTAAACTGGTGCGAGACAGATTCTATTGGCCCTGTATGAGATCTGAAGTTGAAAGTTACTGCCATTCGTGTTTGAGGTGTATTCAGAGAAAGACCCTACCAACCCGAACTGCTCCAATGAGCCACCTGCAAAGTCAAGGACCCATGGACTTGGTGAGCATTGATTTCCTGTGCTTAGAGCCTGATGCTAGTGGGCAGGGAAATATCTTAGTAGTGACTGATCACTTCACTCGTTATGCCCAAGCTTTCTCTACAAAAGACCAACGTGCTCCTACAGTAGCAAAAGTTTTAATGGAGAAGTTTTTCGTTCATTACGGCATGTCACAAAGAATCCACTCAGATCAAGGCAGAGACTTTGAGAGCCGACTTGTCGGGCAATTGTTAGAAGTACTAGGGATTCAGAAGACTCGAACTTCTCCATATCACCCCCAAGGTGATGCTCAACCAGAAAGGTTTAACCGCACTCTACTGAATATGTTGGGGACACTGTCAGCTAAAGAGAAACAGAATTGGAGTCATCACATAGCTACGCTGGTGCATGCGTACAATAGTACTGAGAGTGATGCAACTGGATACTCGCCTTATCGTCTCATGTTTGGAAGAGAGGCTCGACTGCCAGTTGATTTAGCTTTTGGCCTATCTCTTGATAAGACGTGTGTCACTTCCTACAAAATTATGTGGACAGACTCCGGGGAAACCTAGCTGCTGCATTTGAACAGGCCTGTTTGACCGCAGAAGGTAGAGAGCAGAGAAACAAGCGAAATTACAATTTGAGAGTTCGGGTACAGGACCTACAGCCCGGCGATAGGGTTTTGTTAAAGAACTTGGGTGTTTCTGCAAGACACAAGCTGGCCGATAGATGGAGTTCTCAAATTTACATTGTCTGCAAGCTACTGACTGGTCTGCCGGTATACCAAGTCCGTCCAGATGGAAAGGCCGGGCCTCTAAAGAACTGGCACAGAAATCATCTGTTACCCTTGAGAGAGGCGGTACGGATACCAGTTGGAGATGAACTTTCCTTGCCAAATCCACCTGTTCCTTGTTCGGCTCCTGTTACTCGATCTCAGCAGTTACGTTCTGTCAGAGAAAGTGAAAAAGACAGTGAGGAAGAGGACTGGTGTTTGAGCTGGGTGCACCCACCTGAGCCTGAAGAAGTTATTCCGGTCTCTGATCAGTGTGAAAGTAGCCTGAGGCCTGATGCTCCAGAATTCCGACCTGAAGTACTTGAAACCTTGGAAGTTCCTGAAATTCCAGAAGATTTTTCCATGGATTATAGTTCTATGCCTTCACTGGAACCTCATACTCATAGGAGGTGTCTGCTCCAGTTGTGGATGAAAGAATTGAGCCCGTAAATGTGGCACTTCCTCCCGGAGAGGAGCTGATTGAGCCAGAGTCAAAGCGTTCTATCCGACCCCCTCAGAGACTTACCTACGACTCACCAGGACATAGCACTGAAGAGGCTGTCACCACAGTGCGAAGGTTGCCCGAAGTGTCAGGAGCACGAGTCAACTTGAAGACGTATATCTGACCCATTGTATGTTTGCTGCTGAGCCTATATATATTGCCTAATGTAATGTTGAAATGTTATGTAAATGATACACCTCCTTGGAGAGACCCAAGAGTTCTAGGAGGGGGAGAGTGTTGCGCTGTTAAAAACTCTGTTGATGTATTGCTCGGGTTTGGCCACCAGAGGGAGACAAGCGCAATGTAAAGTATACTGGACACAATGGGACTACGTTTTCCATCATGCTTTGCGGCGGGACAGGAAGTGGGTGGGAGAAAGCGAAGGACATCCGCAGCCTCTTTCGAAGGAGAGCCAGTGTGAACCGAGCGACGAAAGGTGGAAGACGCACGTGAGACTGCCAGAGATTGAGACCAGGCCGGAGAGCAGGAGCTGCCTTGCGGGTGCTGAGAATCAGAGACAGTGCTGGCAGAGACCCATCCACACATCGCTGAGAGGTTTTGCGCAGACACAACGTTCCGGTTTGGACCCCGAGTAAGGAGACCGCGATGATCCACTGGGAGTGCAGGCGGTAGGCCGAAATTCTCGTTACCGAAATCGGACAAGCAGGAGAAGCGGATCCGGTGGCACAGAGTTCCAGTATAATCAAGCGGAGAGAGATCCTTGATCGGACAGCGGAACAGATTGTCCAGCGGATGGGTGAGAGGCCTTCCAGGCCACAGTCCAAGTTTAAACAAAGCACGCTGCAGTATTGTTTAAATCTACAGGGCCCCAACGTGACTAGTCGAAGAATTGCTCAATCCATTCACTGGCCAGTTGATTATAGTACGCGGATACCTGAATCGCACACACACACCTTTTTGGGACATTACTTTTGCGCGACTTACACTCCAGAAACGAAGGGGTTAAACTTTCCTTTTGCCGCCGCGTGTTTTTTTCTCGCATTACGAAATCCTGTCGTTCATATACCGTATTCACATTATATATGCCGCTTTATTGGGATCAGTAAAGTATATAATCTATAAAATCCACAACAGTGCTGGTGTATATTTATTCCCTAGTGCGGTGAGACTAACCCGAGGTTAAATTCAGCGGCTCCTCCGGGAGTGAGCGCTACACATTCATGGGTGAGAGCTGGGGGCAAATACATCCATGGGTGAGAGCTGGGGCAAATATATCCATGAGTGAGAGCTGGGGGCAAATATATCCATGGGTGAGAGCTGGGGGGAAAATATATCCATGGGTGAGAGCTGGGGGCAATATTTTCATGTGTGAGCTGGGGCAATATATATCCATGTGAGCTGTGGGTGCAATATATCCATGTGAGCTGGGGGGGAAATATTTCCATGTGTGAGCTGGAGGGGGTACCATGGGCCCATGGTATGGAAAAGGTTTGCAGGGCTGTGCAGATGGGGTGCCACGTGTGTTCTGGCAGCATGGAAAGGGTGCACTGGGCAGCTCACACCTGGGTTACCCTACACTGCATAGCTGGAAGGGGTATGTGCTGGGAGGGGGGGGTCCAGAGCCTGTATATATAATTCTGGGGGTCCAGTGTATATAATTCTGGGGTCCAGTGTATATAATTCTGGGGGTCCAGTGCCAGTGTATATAATTCTGGGGGTCCAGTTTATATAATTCTGGGGGTCCAGGGTATATAATTCTGGGGGTCCAATATTTTGTCCCAGTCCGTCCCTGCTTATAACCAGAGTGGACGTTTATATAATGAGGGGGGGGATATTTCTGCCCCGGGCGCCCATAACTCTGGTTACGCCACTGCCGGCTAATCCTAGGTGTATTCAGATGTCCATCAGTTTTCACTCGGGTAAACCTAGATCTACCCAAATGCTGCTGGGTAATGGGTTTACTAAGGCTAGGGTCAGACGAACGTGATTTCTACGGACTGTGCGTCCGTTGCAGTACGGACGGACGTTAGTACGGAAGATGCAGTAGTGGCCACACAGTCCATTTTTATCACTGACATATATAGCAGGGAAAATAAATTAAAAAGAAAAACCATTTTGTCCGTGAAAATTGCTGGACGTATAAATGCAGTCCGTCTGATGAACGTTCCATCACTCACACACAAAGCTATGCGGACGTTGCGGAGAGGTGAAAAGCAGGAGAATGCCTGGAGAATGGAAAAAAGCCGATTTGGAAAGTGAGATAAATGGGAGAATTTCTCTGGTTTGGCTATTTTGACCTAGATTTTTCACTTCTCCTGCTTTTCGCCTCTCTCTGAATAACCCTGTAAGGCTAATGTCAGACGAGCGCACTCTGCGTGCGTGCACAACGGACGGACGTACTGTCGGAAGATACTGCAAACACCACACGATCCGTTTTTCTTGACGGACATAGAAAAAAAAAGAGAATCATGGGAAATAAAATTAATATGAAAAATGATAGAAATTGGTACAGGATATGAAAAGCCAGCTTGTGCGTCAAGGTGCTGGACGTCGCAAATGCGCTGCGTCTGACATCTCATCACTCACACAGAACACTATGCGGATGTGGCGCACTCTGCCCGTCCGTCCTAGCGGTTTTACGTTCTTGCCTAACTTGCGTCCATTTGCCACATGCGTTGTGCGTGCGCAGTTCGGTGCGCACGTGCTTTGTGTGTGGGTCTCTATTGATCATGATTCTATGCTACGACGGACGTTAAACTGTGCGGCAACACGGACGTGATCACTGCGTTTGTCTGACCAGAGCCTAAGACTTCAACAGTAGCTTATACATTGACACATTTAAAGATTTTACCAAATGTTAACCCTTCGAAACATCAAACAACTCTTACCCCGTCAGGATTGCAACAGTTCATAATCCATTCAAGACTTTTTCAAGATTTTTAACCCTAAGCTCTGTTGGAAAATGATGGAAATGTTGTGCTTTTTCAGAATACTGTGGTTTAAACATACAGGGTTATTCAGAGAGAGGTGAAAAGCAGGACAATGACTGGAGAAGTGAAAATTCTAGGTTAAAATAACCAAACCAGAAAAATTCTCCCATTTATCTCACTTTCCAAATCAGCTATTTTGACCTAGAGTTTTCAGTTCTCCAGTCATTCTCCTGGTTTTCACCTCTTTCTGAATAACCCTGATAATTTAATAAGTTCAAGTAAACTCTGCAGGTCTTTATTGGAAAGAGCTTAAGGCTGGCTGTCTACTGTGTCCATAGTCAGACGACCAACTTGTTCGTCTGCCTACGGACAACGCAGTTGGCCAATCAAGGTCCTCTATTGGAAGCATCTGTGGATGTCCCAGGTCAGCGGATGGACAGGCCGCTGAGCGAGAAAAGAAAAAAAAAATGCAGCTGGGGGGGAACCCTGTCCTTAGTGCTGAAATGGGGGGTTTTCAGCCCTGTCGAGCCGAAGCAGAATTTTGTTTTTTAGAAAAAACCCTCGACAAAGGTTGTATGGGGGGGAATAACCCCCTGACCCTGGTGCTGAAATAGGTTTCAATGGCAAAGGCAATAAACTGCAATGTTCATAAAGTGCAACACCTGATACAGAACTACTGGGAGACAGGAAGGACCACTGATTGTCGTCGTAGTCAGGGGCGGACTGACAACTAATGGGGCCCCCGGGCAGTAGGCAATCATGGGGCCCCCGTGTGCCGCACCCACAGGAGGCCACACCCATACAAAACCCCACGTGTACATTGTTGTGCTAAAGAAGTTATTTTTGAACTCATTAAAATAAGTTTTTAAAATTGTGAAAAAAATCCATTTGGACCCAGCAGCGAATTGGGGAATCCACTGTGCCCCCTTCAGACTTACAGATGCCCACCGCTCTGCTGCAGCAGCCAATGTAGCTAAGGCTCAGAATGTCCCTTTGGCAAATGTGGGAAACGGACGATCACTTTAAAAGATACTGTCTCTACATGAATGTCACACTACACATTACAGAGCTCCACAGCAATAAAACTCACAGCAATGTGCGGTGTGTATGAGCATCACATAGCTCCACAGCAATAAAATTCACAGTTATGTGCAGTGTGTATGAGCGTATCACAGAGCTCCACAACAATAAAACCCACAGTAACGTGCACTGTGTAAGAGCAAAACAGACATGGGCAGACAGTTTATTAACCACCGCCCAGCATATCAATTATTAGTAACCCCTCCCTACCCTCCCAGCAATTCGATTAGTTTATTAACTCTTTCCCTACCCTCCCAGCAATGCAATTACTTTATTAGCCCCTCCCCTCCCAGCAATTCAATTACAGTACTTTATTAACCCCTCCCTACCCTCCCAGCAATTCAATTACTTTATTAACCCCTCCCTACCCTCCCAGCAATTCAATTATTAATGGCATTGGCATTTTTCAGCTACTTTATTAACCCCTCCCGCCACCAGTATATCAATTATTAATGGCATTGGCATTTTTCAGTTACTTTATTAACCCCTCCCGCCACCAATATCAATTATTAATGGCATTGGCATTTTTCAGTTACTTTATTAACCCCTCCCGCCACCAGTATATCAATTATTAATGGCAGTGGCAGACACAGATAGTTTTTTAACCCCCCCGGACCCCTCACTCACCGCTCACAAAAAATCTCTGTATGCTACAAGCAGCCGCAGGCAGGCTCCTTGGGCTGGCAGGCCCCTCGGGCCAGGCTCCGCTGCACCCTCCTGGCTCCGTTGCACGCTCCCGGCTCCTCCTGTCCTCAGGCTCTGTACACATCACGTGAGGGGGCGGCGCCAGCCATACAGCGAGGTTAGACAGCGTCGTGTGGCATTGCGTGGGAGTAGCGGAGGCAGGGAAGCTGTGGTGCGGTTACTGAGTGGCATGCTCCGCAGCGGCAGGGCCCCGATGGCGGACACAGGAGGAAGGCATGATCGTTCAGTTCTGAAATTATTAACCAGGGGGTCCCACTGTGTCTGGCCAAAACCAGGCCCCTACAACCCGCAGCGTCCGAGTGCCCGACGGGTCAGTCTGCCCCTGGTCGTAGTATGAACATTTCGGTCCTTGCTTCAGAGAACTTTTTTCAAGCAATATCTGAGAAAGGTCCTCTGTGCAGGACCGAAATTATGTGCCTCCATAATAAAGTTCCTTTTCATGCAAAGTCCTGTGTGACTGGACCTTCTGTTCCTTTTGAAGAAAGTTCTTGTGGTTGGTGCAGTGGCGTCACTAGGGTTGGTGTCACCCGGTGCGGTAATTTATGGTGTCCCCCCCCCCCCCGAGTTTTACGGATTTTTTCTAACTACTCTTAATCCTAAATCAGTACTCCCATATAACACTGAATGCTCATACACACAGCGCACATTACTGTGAGGTTTATTGCTGTGGAGCTCTCTCATATGCTCACACAAATTTTTGCCAACTGCCAGCAAGTACGGTGCCTGTTCGAAGGTAGTGAAAGCCCACATGGATATATATTGCCCCCAGTAGCTCTGGATATATTGCCCCCAGCAGCTCACCCATGGATATATATTGCCCCCAGCTCACATATGGATATATTGCCCCAGCTCGCAATTATATATTGCCCCCAGCAGCTCACCCATGGATATATATTGCCCCAGCTCACATATGGATATATTGCACCTCAGCTTACATATGGATATATTGCCCCAGACCAGCTCACACATGAATATATTGCCCCAGACCAGCTCACACATGGATATATTGCCCCAGACCAGCTCACACATGGATATTGCCCCAGCTCTCATGGATATTGCCCAGCTCTCATGGATATGCCCCCAGCACACATGGATACTGCCCCAGCTCACATGGATATGCCCCAGGAGCTCTCATGGATATGCCCCAGCAGCTCTCATGGATATGCCCCAGCAGCTCTCATGGATATTGCCCCCAGCTCAAGGATATGCCACAGGAGCTCTCATGGATATGCCCCAGCAGCTCTCATGGATATGCCCCAGCAGCTCTCATGGATATGCCCCAGGGGCTCTCATGGATATGCCCCAGGAGCTCTCATGGATATGCCCCAGCAGCTCTCATGGATATTGCCCCCACCTCAAGGATATGCCCCAGGAGCTCTCATGGATATGCCCCAGCTCCTCTTATGGATATGCCCCAGCTGCTCTCATGGATATGCTCCAGTTCCTCTCATGGATATGCCCCAGCAACTCTCATGATATGCCCCACCAGCTCACCTCCTGCCGCCGCGCCGCCGCCACCTCGTGTTCAGCTCCCTCTGAGCGTCCGGCGGCATGGAGCTCCATAGCTTCGGACGCTCGCAGGGTGCCGAACACTGCGTCGCAGGGTGAGACACCCACCCTTAGGGCACCCCCCGCCCCCACCTTGCGACGCCACTGGGTTGGTGATCCTGCTCAGGGTAACCATCAGAAATGATGGGGCCCCTTACTGAAACTCACGATGGGGCCCCCCCTGGCACTCCCTCAGCCTCTAACAGCTTTTCTCCCCCTTCCAAAATAAAAGGACATAACATAGCACCAAGGCAATAAAACTCACAGTAATGTGCAGTGTGTATGAGCGTATCACAGAGCTCCACAGCAATAAAACTCACAGTAACGGGCTGTATATGATGGCCTTTGGGTCTGGGGTCTGGGCCTGGTCCCTGGGGTCTGGGCTGGGCCTTGGGGTCTGGTCTGGGCCCTGAGTCTGGCCTGGGGTCTGGGCCCCAGGGTCTGGGCCTTGGAGTCTGGTCCCTGGGGTCTGGTCTTGGCCTTGGGGTCTGGGTCTAGGCTGGGCCCTGGGTGTCTGGCTCGGCCCTGGCTCACCTCTCCACCATCTTCTGTCCCTGTCCTCTCTTCTTCCTTCTCCCAGGTCCTCTGTCTTCTCTAGGGCCCTCCTCCGTCGCAGGCAGCTGCTCACGTGACTGGAGGGGGCGGCGCCAAAGCAGCATGCTTGGGAGGCCCATGAACGCTGCCTGGCCACGCCCAGCCAGTCAGGAGGAGGAGGAGACCTACAGTACAGCTCCGGATTCAGAGCGTCCGATCCCAGAGCTGTAAATGGGCGCTTCTGCTGCGGCCCCGGCCCCTTACAGCAGCATGGGGCGTAATGCCCTGACGGCGGCCCTGATCCTGCTGGATCCTTGAATGGGGGAGTAAAATGTCTGCAGTGGCAGAGCACGTGTAACAACACTTATATAGGATCGGTACATCCAACTATCACACATATGGTACAAACAGTAGCGTCACAAGGGGGTGGCACGGCGGGTGACATCACCTCCTTAAAAAAAAAAAAAATTTAAGCATAAATATATTTTACCAGGAAGGATACATTGAGATTTCTCTCATTTTCAAATATGTCCTGGGTAGGCAAGACCTAGGCTGGCACTTTCCAGGGAGCGGCAAAAAAACACACCACTAAAGGGGATATTCACAGAGCATCGAAATGACGCAGACATTTCAGTGTTCTGTTCTCTGCACTTTGGGGATTCAAATTTCCCCAGTGAATTCCCCGCAGGGTCCACAAAGTGCAGGGAATCAACCACCGAATGCCACCGCGAACCCGGTCGCCTGCTGTTTTCAAAAAAACTACGGAACGAAAATTGGATTTTTTTATTTTTTTTTAAAAATGCCTGAAAGATACAAAAAAAAATAGACTCTTTACTACAGATTAAAGGGAATAAACTAAATACAGGAATATTTTTAACATTGAAACCTATGGTGTTCGTCTGAATAAACCTGCCAAATGAAAACACTGGACAACAGGACATTTCTCTGCTGGTCGGTGTCTCTGAACAGATTAACCATTACTTCTCTATGGGGACTTTCACTGCCTTCGAACAGGCACCGTACTTGCTGGCAGTTCGACAAAATTTGTGAGTGAGCATATGAGAGAGCTCCACAGCAATAAACCTCACAGTAATGTGCGCCGTGTATTATGAGTATTCAGTGTTATATGGGAGTACGGATTTATGAGTAAGAGTAGTTAAAAAAAAACATAAAACTCGGGGGGGTGGTGCCACCATAAGTTGCCGCACTGGGTGACACCAACCCAAGTGACGCCACTGGGTACACAGCACAGAAACAACAATTGTCCGAGCTACCCTAGGAGCGCACAATACCTCCATCTTGTTTACTTTATGTCTCTGAATGTCTTATGAATCTTTTATGCTTATACAAATATTTACATGTTAAGTCTGCTCGAATTAAAAAGCAGTGTAATGTGAGAGCGTCTTTCCTTCTTTTGCAGAGATTACATGGCAGGCTTAGTTATTCTTTACGTGTGCAGGGCTGCTATCAAAGGGGTTGACAGCCCATGATATGTTCAGGGGCCCTGTTTGCGGTTGCACAAGCACTACAGATTGAAGCAGGTAAGTATGTTTTAAACGGAAAAGGTTTATTAAAATGGGGAAATAGAAATAAACCAGGAAGGGGACACTGGATAAATAATAAACAGGTATAGGAGCTGGCTGGGTGAGATACAATATACAGAGGACAGGGTACTCTGACTGGACTGGATAGGAAAGGGGTGGACAGGACAGGACACTGAATAAACAGTAGGCACAGACACGTAAGAACAGATAAACCAAAAGACACGCTTACTGGGTAACAGGAGAGCAAAAGGAATAACAATATATATACCGTATTTTTCGCTCCATAAGACGCACTTTTCTCCCCCCAAAAAGAGGGGGGGAAAGTGGGTGCGTCTTATGGAGCGAATGCGTCTTATGGAGCGAATGATATGCCTCAGCTCACCTGTCGCCGCCGCGTTAGGCTCCCTCTGAGCGTGCGTCCGGCGGCAGGAAGCTTGGGCACTCGCCTGGGGTAGCCACGTGACCACGATCTCGCGAGATCGCGGTCACATGGCTCCCCCAGGCGAGTGCCCAAGCTTCCTACCGCCGGACGCACGCTCAGAGGGAGCCTAACGCGGCGGCGACAGGTGAGCGGAGGCATATCCATGCACCGCGGGGGCATATCCATGAGCTGCTGGGGCACATCCATGAGCGAGCTGGGGCACATCCATGTGCTGGGGCAATATCCATGAGCAAGCTGGGGCACATCCATAAGCGAGCTGGGGCAAATCCATGTGCTGGGGCAATATCCATGAGCTGGGGGACAGTATCCATGAGTTGGGGGACAGTATCCATGTGCTGGGGCATATCCATGTGCTGGGGCATATCGATAAGCTGGGGGCATATCCATGAGCTGGGGGACAGTATCCATGTGCTGGGGCATATCCATGTGCTGGGGACAGTATCCATGAGCTGGGGGACAGTATCCATGTGCTGGGGACAGTATCCATGAGCTGGGGGACAGTATCCATGTGCTGGGGACAGTATCCATGAGCTGGGGGACAGTATCCATGTGCTGGGGACAGTATCCATGAGCTGGGGGACAGTATCCATGAGCTGGGGGACAGTATCCATGTGCTGGGGACAGTATCCATGAGCTGGGGGACAGTATCCATGAGCTGGGGGCAGTATCCATGAGCTGAGGCAGTATATCCATTATTACACTATTTGATTTCAGAATATTTATTTTCCTGTTTTCCTCCTCTAAAAACTAGGTGCGTCTTATGGTCAGGTGCATCTTATGGAGCGAAAAATACGGTATATATATATATATTATATATATATATATATATATATATATATATATATATATATACGCTGGATCAGAAGGGCAAAAGCAGAAGGATGGGTCAGTGGCAGGTGGCTGACAGAGGGGTACTCAAAGTCCAGAATAGAGATCATACACGGGTAGGTCAATCTATAGCAGGATCAGCAGGATGAAGGGAGTTGCAAGGAGTCCATAAATTAGGGTATCCAGATAGAGGGTTGCATGGAGAGTCCAGGTAGGGTAAACAGCCAGGATACAATGGAGGGTCACGATGGGATGAAGTGATGAATCAATGGAGGGTCACGATGGTATGAATCAATGGAGGGTCACGATGAGATGAATCAATGGAGGGTCACGATGAGATGAATCAATGGAGGGTGACGATGGGATGAGGCGATGAATCAATGGAGGGTGACGATGGGATGAAGCGATGAATCAATGGAGGGTGACGATGGGATGAAGTGATGAATCAGTGGAGGGTGACGATGGGATGAAGCGATGAATCAGTGGAGGGTGACGATGGGATGAAGCGATGAATCAGTGGAGGGTCACGATGGGTTGTAGAAATGAGGATTGCAGCTAGATAGCACCAGGGCAGAAGTGAGACTTCTAAGGACGAAGCAGAAGCACCCACTGAATGGTTAGGCATGGTTTTATGGGCAGTCCAGGCCCAAACCACACCTGAGGCTGGAGAGGTGAAGGGAAGCCAGGTATGGATTCCAGAGTCCTTGGAGACTAGACCAGGCAGCGGTAAAACCGGGTCTGGAGCTAGAACATGGGGAAATGGTAGTTCATTTGGTCTTCTTTCTGCGACTTCGGCAAGGAGTGTGACATCCAGGGAGCCCTGACTAGGGATGAGCCGAACACCCCCGAGTTCGGTTCGCATTCGAACTCGAACTTTTCAGAAGTTTGAATTCGAACTCGAACTCAATACAAGTCAATGGGACTCAAAATTCGATTTTTAGAGTGCCCTCCAAGAGGGCATATATGCTAGATATTTGCCATAAAAGGTGTATGGGGGTCCGGGTAGTGCCCTGGGAGACAGGAAACAAGGACAAAAAGTTTAAAAAAAAGTTTTTAAAGGGACAGTGAGTTTTCCATGAAATAAGGGTTAAAAATAAAAACAAAAAATTCCTTCAAATATAGTGCCTAGGAGGTCCCCATAACCTGCCCGTGAAGTGGCGGATTTGTAGGATGTATAGAAACATTTAAAAAGAATGTCCGGTTCCGGGTAGTGCCCTGGGGGACAGGAAACAAGGACAAAAAGTTAAAAAAAATAAGTTTTTAACCCCTTCACTGCTGACGAAGTGTAGGCTCAGCTACTCCCGCTTTATGCTGAGGAGGACGTGTCCCACACATCATCAGCTTTGCGGGACCCCCGGCGGAGATACTCACCTCTCTGTCCGGGGTCCCGCAGCGTTCTGACTTCATCGTCCTCAGACGCTGAAGTCAAGCTCCTCCCGACGTAAATGATGTCATCGGGCCATGCGCAATGACGTCATTTCCAGGCGACCCCCCGGCAATGCCGGGAGATCGCCTGGAAGGGAGGGGGGGATCCGTTCGGATCCCTCTCCCTCCCGATCGGGAGGTCCCACAAAAAAAAGCCTGGCACCGCTTAAAAGGAGAGAGTCTCCCCTTTTAAGCGGTGCCTGGCTTTAATCTCTTAGGCACCGGGTCACACTTCGGCGCCGAAGTGCGGTCTAGTTCCGGTGGGGGCCGCCATCTTGGATGGTGGCTCCACCCCCGGGCCCCCCTCACTGCCTGACGTCCTCACGTATAGCGTGATGACATCAGATAGCCGGGGAACCCCTAGCTGCCTAGAATCCCCTGGTGGAGATTGGGGGTTCATTTGAGGGTTCACAGAGATGCTGTGAGGTTGTGTATAGAGATGCTGATGAGGCTGTGTATAGAGATGCTGTGAGGTTGCGTATAGAGATGCTGTGAGGCTGTGTATAGAGATGCTGAAGGGGTTGTGTATAGAGATGCTGATGGGATTGTGTATAGAGATGCTGTGTGGCTGTGTATAGAGATGCTGTGTATAGAGATGCTGATGGGCCTGTGTATAGAGATGCTGTGAGGTTGCGTATAGAGATGCTGTGAGGCTGTGTTTAGAGATGCTGAAGGGGTTGCGTATAGAGATGCTGTTTGTGTATAGAGATGCTGATGGGGTTGTGTATAGAGATGCTGTGTGGCTGTGTATAGAGATGCTGATGGGGTTGTGTATAGAGTTGCTGTGTATAGAGATGCTGATGGGGTTGTGTATAGATATGCTGTTTGTGTATAGAGATGCTGATATGGTTGTGTATAGAGATGCTGTGAGGCTGTGTATAGACAGGGCCGTCTTTAATATTGACTGGACCCTGGGCAACCATTTTCTTGGGCCCCCCCATAGGAATTTTACTCTCCATCCCATCCTTAAAAAAAAAAAAAACACACAGATTACATTTTATGAAACAAGCCTATTTATTTGTTTTATAAATTTTTTTTACAATTACACATCCTAAATACACACTGTGAGAAAGACACAATATCTCTGTGTGTACACATCATGCACAATATATATATGTACTATTGTGTATATACATCCTTTGTGCACGTACACATCCAATGTACACATTCTATATACTGTACATGTACACATAATATATACATCATATACACAGTTGCATCATATACACATTTCCACATTATATATATACACTTACGCATAATATACACTTGATATTTACATCACACACATTTCCACACCATATATACACACATAATCTACACACACACATCATATATGCACAATTTACACTAACACACATTATATATACATAAACTACACATCACACAGACACACACATATACATAATCTACACATCACACACATATATACATAATCTACACATCACACAAATCATATGTGCACAATTTACACTAACACACATTATATACACATAAACTACACACAGACACACACATATATATATACATAATCTACACATCACACATATACATAATCTACACATCATATATGCACAATTTACACTAACACACATATATACATAAACTACACATCACACAGACACACACATATATACATAATCTACACATCACAGACACACACATATATACATAATTTACACATCACACATATATACATAATCTACACATCACACACACACACACATAATCTACACATCACACACACACACCATCTATATACAAATTAACATGTGACATAGACAAGCTGGAGGGGTGGGGGAACAGAGGGTCTTGTAAGCAGAGCCCTGCTTCTTACTTCATGCTGCTGTAGTCTCTCAGACAGGCTGGCCTGGCAGGGCAGAGCACTGACTACTTCCTGAATCCAGGATCTTCTTGCGGGGGAACTGCATGTTGAAGAGAAGGGGGAGGAGCCAAACGCAGCTCCCAAGATGCATCCCTCTCTCGTGCGGCCTCACCTCCTCGCTGTGGTCACTTGTCACCATCACCACGGAGGGGAGGCAGCCTGTGACACCACGATTTTTGCGGGCTCAAGAGCAGCTGCTTTGGGCCCCATAACACTGACTGGGCCCAGGGCAGCTGCCCCTTTTGCCCTGCGCTAAAGACGGCCCTGTGTATAGAGATGTTGAAGGGGTTGTGTATAGAGATGCTGTTTGTGTATAGAGATGCTGATGGGGGTGTGTATAGAGATGCTGTGTGGCTGTGTATAGAGATGCTGATGGGGCTGTGTATATAGATGCTGATGGGGTTGTGTATAAAGATGCTGTGTGGCTGTGTATAGAGATGCTGATGGGGTTGTGTATATAGATGCTGATGGGGTTGTGTATAAAGATGCTGTGTGGCTGTGTATAGAGATGCTGATGGGGTTGTGTATAGAGATGCTGTGAGGTTGTGTATAGAGATGCTGTGTGGCTGTGTATAGAGATGCTGTGTATAGAGATGCTGATGGGGTTGTGTATAGAGATGCTGTTTGTGTATAGAGATGCTGATGGGGTTGTGTATAGAGATGCTGTGAGGCTGTGTATAGAGATGCTCTGAGGCTGTGTAATAGAGATGCTGAAGGGGTTGTGTATAGAGATGCTGTTTGTGTATAGAGATGCTGATGGGGTTGTGTATATAGATGCTGATGGGGTTGTGTATAAAGATGCTGTGTGGCTGTGTATAGAGATGCTGATGGGGTTGTGTATAGAGATGCTGTGAGGTTGTGTATAGAGATGCTGTGTGGCTGTGTATAGAGATGCTGTGTATAGAGATGCTGATGGGGTTGTGTATAGAGATGCTGTTTGTGTATAGAGATGCTGATGGGGTTGTGTATAGAGATGCTGTGAGGCTGTGTATAGAGATGCTCTGAGGCTGTGTAATAGAGATGCTGAAGGGGTTGTGTATAGAGATGCTGTTTGTGTATAGAGATGCTGATGGGGTTGTGTATAGAGATGCTGATGGGGTTGTGTATAGAGATGCTGTGTGGCTGTGTATAGAGATGCTGTGTATAGAGATGCTGATGGGGTTATGTATAGAGATGCTGTGAGGTTGTGTATAGAGATGCTGTGAGGTTGTGTATAGAGATGCTGATGGGGCTGTGTATAGAGATGCCTTGTGGCGCCGAAGTGTGGCCTAGCTCCGGTGGGGGCCGCCATCTTGGATGGCGGCTCCACCCCCGGTCCCCCCTCACTGGCTGACGTCCTCACGCATAGCGTGATGACGTCAGATAGCCGGGGAACCCCTAGCTTCCCGGAATCCCCTGGTGGAGATAGGGAGTTCATTTGAACCCCGATATCTCCAGGCAGCTAGGGGGTCATGGAGGGTGTCAATCGAAAGGCCTGAGCATGGCCTTTCGAATGATACCCAACATGACCAGGTATAAAGTAAAAAAAAATGCATTTTTTTGTGTGTTATTTTTATTAATGCAGCAATATTGTTCACATTTCAATTATAATATGAACAATGATGCTGCACTAATGATTTTTTTCTATGGGGTGCGTTTGCTATAAATCACGTAATTCCCCCCACAAAATGTAACAAGTCCCCATTTCTAATTTTTGTACAAGCGCACCCCATAGAAAACATAACCGCAAACGCTCATGTGCTAAAATGTGAAAACAAAAACACTTTACACACTGCAGATGAATAAAAATTCAATTTTTATTGCATTTTTTGTCATAATTTACAGGGAGCACATGACGTATACATATAAATATTATATATTATGAATCTGCAGAGTCTGCTGGAAAGAACGATATCTAATATGTCTGGGTCATTTATTAAAACGTGGCTTCAAATCGCGTTTAAACATGTTGAGCGAAAGTGGTAAAAATGAGCTGAGCACACAGCAGTGAAATGCAGCATATCAGAGGAAGATTTAGTAGAGAAATTAACACTTCTCAGAAGCACAGGTGTTGTTTGATATATCTGGAGACACCACACCTTCAGTATAGTCTACATACATACAATGTATCAAATTGATTAGACCAGACTAAAAACACCTGTTGTTTACGGCATTTGAAAACACAGGTCATTTAGAGGTGAGAATCTTTGCACGTACACATTAGTTTTTAATTCAATATCTAATAAACCGTTGCTTATAATATTCTGCAGTAAAGAGTCTCTTTATTTCTAGATTTTTTAAGCATTTTTTATACTTTTTTCAAAATATTTCTTTTGCGAACTCGAACCGAACACGCCAAAAAGTTCAAAGTTCGCGAACTTGCAAATGGCCAAAGTTCGAATCGAACTCCGAACTGATCGAACCGAACAGCTCATCCCTAGCCCTGACCTATGCCAAACCCTGTACACACTAAGTGCCAAAGATATAAAGGTCACCCAGGATTAGCCCACTGGTATACCAAGCAATTACCCGATGGGCCGCTGCATCGGAGGGGGCCAGTCCAAGCATGCTGATTCATCACTTAAGGAGCTACTAGTATGTTCTGCACCAGGTTTACCTCTTTTACCAGACCACCAGTGAACACCTTTTATCCCCTGGCTTGTTAGGCTAGGGTCAGACGAGCGCATTTTGTACAGACTGTGCGTCCGTGCGATATGGACGTACTTTCTGACTGATGACAAGGTAGTGGCCACACAGTCCGCTTTTTTCACTGACGTTATTTTTGACTGATGTAGCAGGAAAAATAAATTAAAATGCAAAACCATTTTCTCCGTCAAAAATGCTGGACGTATAAATGCAGTCCGTCTGGCCTCGTTCCTGTTAGGGTAAATCCGCTTCTCATCTAGATCCCTGATCTAGCCTGGTATTTATCAGCTTCAGAAGAGGAGACTTCAAGTTACGCTGCAGCGGAGAATAGCCCACGGATGAAGAAATTAAACACAGACAGCAAAGTAGTCAGTGGGCTCTTCTACCACACCCAAATTTTACTGAGGGTTATATAGGATGGTTAGGACACTTGTGCACAGTCATGCACAGCAATGTAAACATTACAGAACAGCTGGACATATACATGTAAGGGCATAGTGTCACCATGCAGAATATACGTTTAAAACTGGTGAAAAATGGTTTGAAGTGGCTAGGTAAATATATCACAGATACAAAACCTTTGGTTAGCCTTGTGGTTACTGTTTCACCATATACAGTAGACATAAGTAACTTAGTCAACGAATAGGGAACAAGGTGCAATACATGGTATGTGACAACTCTATGTGCAGACACAGCTCAATCTGTAAAGGCAAATGTTAACCCTTTCCTTCAGTTCCATCACTCACACACAAAGCTATGCGGACATGGCGGATGCAGTGCACTCTGTGCATCCATCCTAGCGAATTTACGTTCTTACCTAACCTGCGTCCAATTGCCGCGTCCGTTGTGCTTCCGCACTTCTGTGCGGACGTACTTCGTGTGTGGATCTCTATTGATCATAATTGTATGCTACCACGGACCTTAAAATGTGCAGCAATTTTTACCAACTTAAAACGTACTTGCGCTCACTTGACAATGGCTACAGTCTGAGTACGTCTCCCCTTCCGTTTGAGGCTTATTGCTTAGATGGCCGTTCCTTGAAACATGGGATATCGATACTTTACAATCTCTTACTGTCAACAGACGATAACATCCCCTCCTACGTACTAAGATGGGATAGGGAACTTGCCCTCGAGATCTCAGACGATAAATGGATCCTAACCTTCACACTTATGCATAGAGGCTGCGGTGCGACGCGTGTCCAGGAAATGCATATAAGATTGTGACATTTTGGTATAGATCGCCTCAGTTTTTACATATCTTGTTTCCTGCGACCTCGCCGGTCTGTTGGAGATGCGAAGCGACTAATGGCACTTATATGCACATCTGGTGGTCTTGTCCCGATCTGCAACGGTTCTGGAGTCAGATTCAAGACGCGATCCACCAGGTAACGGAGGTGACTTTACCTCTCACACCAGAATGTTTTCTGCTTCTCCACATCCCCTTGCCTCTCAAGTCTCTTAAGCGTTCGGTCTTGCTACTGATGCTCCTCTCTGCCCGAACTTTGATACCTGTCCTTTGGAGGACCACTAGGACACCTTCCATACAGGAATGGGTCGGAAAAAGTGGAAGCCCTTCGATCTATAGACCGACTGGACGCGGAGACTCGGGGATTATTGCCAGATTTTGGTAGAAAATGGTTCTACTGGGAGAGATACACTGCGTCGTTGCGATTGGGTATAGCTGGACTAGGGTTGAAACCCAGAAACTGAGATGTTGTCAGATTTGACGGGGATGACCCCTACCGGCCTGAGTGGGGATGTGATCGTGGTGGACGGTGGCGGTGGGTGCCGGTGTCCGGGCGGGGCTGGGATGGCCTCCTCTACTTACTGTGTAAGTCTGGATGATTGTGTGTCGTCCTCGGTTTTTCTCCCCCTCCTTGGGGGTGTTTCTCCTTTTAACCTCTACTACCAGTATTCTCTCACTCTCCATCTCTTTCTCTTCTACCTCTTATCTTTCATTTCTCTCTACCCTCTAGTCCTACAGTCCCGAAAACGCAGTTGCTGACAACCTCCTTGGGTGCCGCAGTTAGCATGCCCTGGAGGTTTATTTAATAAGGGGAGGTTTTTTTTGGCGCTTCGATTACTTTTGAGCCGCTGGGTTGATTTCTTATACACCCACATGAAACTCTAGTCCTCCCTTTCCCTTTTTTCGATCGTATATCAGGATCTATGGGACTCTGTTTTTTATGTATTTCTTTGCTTATATTTTGTATATTTGTCTTTATTTTATGTATTTCTGTTCTTATTCTTACAATAAACTTTGAATTATAAAAAAAAAAAAAATGTGCAGCAACACAGACGTGATCAGTGCGCTCGACTGACATGGGCCTAAGACCACCAAGGATTTAGCCCACTCCTCTGTAAAATAAGGTACGCAGGAGAGGAGACAAAATGTTCTGTTTCTCAGGCTGGGGTCAGACGAATGCAGTGTTAACGTCCATGTAGCCGCACTTTAGTACGTCCGTGGTAGCAGATAATCATGACCAATGAAGGCCCACACACAAAGTACGTCTGCACGGAAGTGTGTGTCCTTTAACCACTTGGCTGCTAAGGACGCGCTCAGCGCGTCCAGCCAAGTGGTTCTCCTGTGCTACGGACGCACTGAGCGTGTCAGTAGCACAGGAGGCAGCAATCAGCCGAGATTACGACTGATTGCTGCCCCCCCCCGGTGTGGGCTGACATCTAGCATGTCAGCCTGGCACTCCGGGATGCTGGGGGGGAAGATAGATGACATCTATTTCAGGCGCCCCCTCCCTGCGAGTGCGGAGGAGGTGCCTGAAAGGGAGGGTGGGACCAGAGGCTGAAGGCAGGCACGGTTTGGAAGGGCACACCTCTTGGGTGCCGGATCACGATTCGGCGCCGAAAAGCGCCGAATTGTGATCCTCTCCCGGAGCTGGCCGACATCTTGGATGTCGGCCAAGCTTCCAGGAATTCCCCCTGATGACTGGCGTCATCGTGCATAGGACGATGTCACCAGTCCTGGAGTTAACCCCTAACTGCCACCAATGGTGGAGATAGGGGTTTACAATGAACCCCCTATCTCCCGATCCGTGGCAGCTAGGGGTAAATGTTTGCTATTGCTGGATCAGCCAGAGCATGGCCTTTCCAACGATATCAAACATGACCATGTAAAAATTAAAGAAAAAAAATTAACAATTTTTTTTTGTTTGATTTGTTAATGCATTAATATTGTTCCCATTTCAATTATAATGTGAACAATGATGCTGCACTAATGATTTTTGTATGCAGTGCATTTGTTAAAAATAGTGACATTTTCCCCAAAAAAATGTAACGAGTCACCATTTCTAATTTTTTTAACAAGTGCACCCCATAGAAAATATAACCGCAAATGCTTGCATGTTAAGATGTGAAAAAAACAAACTTTACACTTTGTAAATTATTGAAAATTCTAATTTTATTGCATTTTTTGTTATAATATACAGACAGGACATAACGTATACATATAATAATGATATATTACGAATCTGCCGAGTCTGCCGGAAAGAACGGTATATAATATGTCTGGGTCATATATTAAAATAAGGCTTAAAAACGCGTTTAAACATGATGAGCGAAACCTGGTAAAAATGAGCTCAGCACAGAGGCGTGAAATGGCTCAGCAGCGAAAGGATTAATAAACACAAAACTGTGAACATTCAGGATTAAATTAGAAAATACGAGCCAGGTATACCTGATCCCTCAAATAGGCGGTTAACCTTTCACCTAGAGACCAGATTAAAAGAAAAAATGCAGGACAGCCGATTTCATGGCCTGGATTTTAGCTGCCTATATGAAGAGCTAGTACCATGACCTCTGTCCAGGGTGGCCAGCAAACAGAATGATCCAGCTGCAAAGACGTTTTCCCATCCTGAATATATTGAGAACGTAGAGGGTTATTCAGTAAGTGCTGGTGTCGCCACGTTGACAAACACCGGCATTTCACATAAGCAAAATGCTCAGGAGAAGCTGCACGGCGATGATCGTTTCAGCCTCATCAGATAGGTATAGACCAACGTTTCACAAACCTGTTCTCACACCCCCTAGCAGGACAGGTTTCTCAGATATCTGACGCACAGCACAGGTGATAGGATTTGCTGCTCCGTGGCTGCAGGATTTAATCAGACACGTACATCTTTTTCATGAATGTATTTTCCGCAAGAAATATCTTCCACCAGAGTTGTTCCTTTACCCCTTCACTACTGATAGAGATATCTCGGGCTTCAAAAGCACCATCTGGTGACCCGATAGAGATATCTCGATATGATGATCCGCAGCCAAAAGCAAATGAAATTCGTTTGCTTTTGGGCTGCCCCCAACATTTTAGCCCTTTGGACACAATGCCCAAAGAGCTAAAACTGTAAAATCAGCTGCTCAAAGCTTTGAAATATCAGGCTGTCAGCAGACGATGCAAGGGGGAAAAAAAACCAAAAGAAAACAACATAGACCAGCTGCTCAAACCTCTCTAACTCAATTCGGCAGTAGATGGTGCCGTCTACTGTCCAAAATACGTTATTTACAGTACGAAACACAATGGGTTTAAACTCAAATGTTTATAATTAAAAAGAATTTTACAAAAAAACACTAGTTTCTGACAATTTGTTTTTGGAAAACCACTTGGTAGCGAAGGGGTTAATGATGAAATTCCCTGACCAATTCTGGACAGTGTTCCTAAATCAGTAAGTGCCAGCTGTTCCCCTGTACTTGTTAGAAGACATTCTAGTGTTTTTTTTTTTTTTTAAAATGTAACCCAAATCAATTCAGCATGTTAAAACACGTATTTTCCGGATTACATCTAATCTTTAGCAGCAAGCAGCAACTAGGAAGCGGGACTGCCAGGCATGGCTGCCAGTCCCGCTTCTTTGTTGCTGTATGTTGTGGGGATTTCCAGCACTCCTTTGTGGAGACTCGGCGGATCTGCTGTAGTGGGCTCCCACTTCCAGTAAACCACGACGCTTTCCAGGTACTTCCAATCTTTATCTCCTGTCATTAGCAAGTCCACAGATACTAGGGTTGCACCGATACCGATACTAGTATTGATATCGGTGCCGATACCGGGCACTGCAGGAGTACTTGGTACTCGTGCAGTACCCCCGATATTTTTTTCCGATACCGGAAGCCGGCATTGAGCCGGCTTGCCGGCATCCGAGGGGCTGCGGCGGCTGTCCGAATGCTCTATCGGCATTCAGACAGGCCCTGCAGCTGCTCTCCGCTCATACTTACCTTCCTGAGCGACACCGGGAAAATTCCGCGCGCGGCTCGTTGGAAGGACCCCAGCCGCGATCACATGGTCCCACGTGGTCGCGGCTGGGGTCCTTCCAACGAGCGCACGCGCGGAAACTTTCCCGGCGTCGCTAAGGAAGGTAAGTATAAACAAAGTGAGCGGAGAGCAGCTGCAGGGCTTGTCCGAATGCCGATAGAGCATTCGGACAGGCCCTTCAGCTGCTCTCCGCTCATACTTACCTTCCTGAGCGACGCCGGGAAAGTTTCCGCTCGTGTGCTCGTTGGAAGGACCCCAGCCACGATCACATGGTCCCACGTGGTCACGGCTGGGGACCTTCCAAGGAGCGGGCGCGCAAAGACTTTCCCGGCGTCGCTAAAGGGAGGTAAGTATGGGGGGAGGGGGGCAAATCCACATGCTGAGGGGCAGTATCCACGAGCTGGGGGGCATTATCCACGAGCTGTGGGGCAAATCCACGAGCTGGGGGCAATATCCATGAGCTGTGGGGCAATATCCATGAGCTGGGGGGCAATATCCATGAGCTGGGGGCATATCAATGAGCTGGGGGCATTATCCATGAGCTGGGGGCAATATCCATGAGCTGGAGCATATATCAAGGAGCTGGGGGCAATATCCATGAGCTGGGGGCAAATCCATGAGCTGGGGGGCATTATCCATGAGCTGGGGGCAATATCCATGAGCTGGGGGCAAATCCATGAGCTGGGGGCATATCCATGAGCTGGGGGCAAATCCATGAGCTGGGGGCAATATCCATGAGCTGGGGGGCAATATCCATGAGCTGGGGGCAATATCCATGAGCTGGGGGCAAATCCATGAGCTGGGGGCATATCCATGAGCTGGGGGCAAATCCATGAGCTGGGGGCAATATCCATGAGCTGGGGGCAAATCCACGAGCTGGGGGCAATATCCATGAGCTGGGGGCAATATCCATGAGCAGGGGCATATCCATGAGCTGGGGGCAAATCCATGAGCGGGGGCAGTATCCATGAGCGGGGGCAGTATCCATGAGCTGGGGGCAATATCCATGAGCTGGGGGGAAAATCCATGAGCTGGGGCAATATCCATGAGCTGGGGGGCATTATCCATGAGCTGGGGGGCATATCCATGAGCTGGGGGGGGCATATCTATGAGTCCTGGGGGCTTTATATGAGGTCTGTTCTTATTGGAAAGCGTCACGTGACATAAAATAAAAGTATCGGTACTTGGTATCGGCGAGTACTTGAACAAAAGTATCTGTACTCGTACTCGGTCTTAAAAAAGTGGTATCGGTGCATCCCTAACAGATACTCACTCCTGACCTAAACACAGGGCTGTCTTTAAGAATCGGGCCCTGGGCAAGACTCCTTATTCCCCCACCCTCTCCAATTGGCATTTAAATTAAAGCTGACCTGCTTTCCTTCACGTGTGATGCACAGCTCCGCGATGCTCTGCTGGCAGCTACCAGAATAGAATCACAATGACGCAACGTCCCTGTACACATCTGACACACTCTGGAAGCCATGGTCCTGAATTATGGTGACATTGTCCTCAGCGGTTTTCTGTGTCCCTGCGGATGGTGTGAGGTTGCGTCATGGTTCACATGGTGCCGCAGTATTCCCTTACAGCTGGTCCTGCCAATGGGCAAGTGGCAGCTGCTGCGAGCTCCTGTAAATTGTGGATTTTGTCCAGTGTCAAAATACAATCCATTTGTTGAGAGTCATCTTTATATTCAAACAGCACATCAGTCACCATCGCTGTGCAGCCACACACCTTCATTAACCTCCCTGGCGTTGTCCCGAGTGTGTCCCAGTTTTAAATTTCACCGCTGAGAGCAGTAACCCCGAGACACACTCGGGCTGGATACATCACCTCTCTGTGCGCTCTCTCGCTGATCTCTGCAGTCTCCTCTGGCGATCGCAGCGTTTTACTTCCTGGATTCCTTCTTGCGAGGAGGGAACCAGGAAGTAAAACGCTGCGATTGCCGGAGGAGACAGCTGGGGACATCGAGGGAGAGGTAATGTTTCCAGCGGCATCCCGAGTGTTGCTCGGGGTTACTGCTTCCAACATAGGAATTTAACCCCGATCCACACTCGGGATGCCGCTAGGTGGGCAAAAAAAACTGACCGCTTTCAGCAAAGAATTTGCTGAATAAACAGACCGCCAGGGAGGTTAAATTTAGACTGGAGGTCAGAAACATCTGGTCATACAGGTCTACCTACAGCTTTTTGTACATTTAAATAGTAAAGCCTGTTTATCAAACTTACCTCTGCGGTGGTAACACCATACCTTCTCTCAATACACCAAAATCCGATCTCACCAAGTCACAGTCCCTCACCTCCCGACATAATTTTGTTTCCGTTATATACAATTCATTTATTTCTTCTCAGACTTCGAACCAAAGGATACATTTACTTCCACTTTCTCATTAACCCTCCTTCCCCCCCCCCCAACAATTCTATTTGTGGGTCTTTAGTTTTATGGTTTGTTCTTTACATTATTTTTTTCTAGCATTTATAATTTCTCTTACCACCTGAAAAAGTCAGTGGAGCTCCAGTCTTTTGCATCACTAGTGAAAGGCCTCCATGGGTCCTACACTTACTATACTCTTCATTCCTCTACAGCAGTGTTTCCCCAAATCTGTTCTCAGGACTCGCTGACAGGCCAGGTTTGCCAGAAATCTGAAGCATAGCACAGATGATGTGATTTGCTGCTCAGTGGTTTCAGGATTCAGTCTGAATTTCCCCAAGGTGATCTGCAAAATCTGGCCCGGTTGAGGACCCCAAGGACAGGTTTAGGAAACACTGCTCTACAGTATTCAGCGATTACCAGGCCTTTCCCTATAACCTCTGCCACTGGGAAAGTATACCATGCACCAGTAATAAAAAAGGAGCCCATGTTGTGCGTGAGCCAACGATCCCTTGAGGATTCAGAGTTGAGGCTCAGAATCTGCCTCTTAAGGCGCTCGTACTTTGAGAAATAAAATCGCATCAAAGCGCAAGCGTTCACAAGATATTGGAAGAAAAAAAAAAGTTTGATAGAAGCAAAACATAACAAAGGCTGTGATTATTTTTTCTTCCTCTTTTAAATATAACGGATTTGAAATTACTACGAAAAATAACAGCCCTAACAGAAAATGTCACACTGCCAATACAAAATTAAGCAACTATCAACCTCCCCTTTCTGACGCAAGATACCACGAAGGTGCTGGTTCAATGTTCTTATTTCACGACTATATTACTGCAGCACGCTCCTTACTGGCCTCCCCAACTCCCGTATTGCCCCTTTGCAATCTAATGATTAGGTGCCAGGCTTATTTTTCCAGCCAGACGCACCTCGCGTACCCCCCCCCCGCCGGTCCCTCATTGGCTTCCTGTACGTTTCAGGATACAGTTTAAAATACTGACGCTCACGTTCAAATTGCTCAATAACTCAACCCCTCCCTACATGTCTTCATTACTACGCAAACATGTCCCATCTAGACAACTCCGGTTGGCGTGCGACCTTCCCCCGCCATCTGTCTACACTCTCGCCTCAAAGACTTCAAGGGCAGCTCCGATCCTGTGGAATGACTTGCCTCGGCCGATCAAATGCTCCCCTGATTTTCAGGCCTTCAAGAAATCCCTCAAAACCCATCTCTTCTCATTAGCATACCATATCACTGATGGAACTCATCCCTCTGCTCACCTACTCACACTTGATTGAAGCTGCTTCTATGGCCCCCACCATTCCCAAACCACTGGTACTAATGATCCTGACATCCAGGAAAATTCCCCTGGTCTTCCTCAACCCCAATCCCTCTAGACCAGGGATGGCGAACCTTTTTGAGCCCGAGTGCCCAAACTGGATCGCTGAACCATCTTATGTCTCTCAAAGTGCCAACCCCGCAATTAGACCTGAATACTGATTTATTTTAGACAAAACATTTCATACGACTGAACTAATTATGTGCTTAAGTCTTAAAAGAAAAATACAATATAAGAAGATGGATATATTGCCCCCAGCTCACACGTGGATATATTTGCCCCAGCTAACACATGGATTTATGTGCCCCAGCTCACACATGGATATATTTGCCCCAGTTCACACATGGATATATTTTGGCAACAGCTCACACATGGATATATTTTGGCCCCAGCCCACACATGGATATATATATTGGCCCCAGCTCACACACTGATATATATATTGGCCCCAGGTCACACACATGGATATATATGTTGGCCCCAGCTCACACACATGGATATATATATATTGGCCCCAGCTCACACACATGGATATATATATTGGCCCCAGCTCACACACATGGATATATATATTGGCCCCAGCTCACACACATGGATATATATGTTGGCCCCAGCTCACACACATGGATATATATTTCCCCCCAGCTCATACATGGATATTTATTGGCCCCAGCTCACATGGATATATATATTTGCCCCTGCTCACATGGAGATATATACAGTTGTGTTCAAAATTATTCAACCCCCAATGCTGTAAAGGGTTTTAGGTAATTTAGTGTACATTAGTAATTGTATTCAGAATGAAATCCTACAAGGACTTTTTAAAGAACCATATGCAACTAAAATGACATCAATTGGTTTTGTAATACAGTAGTAAATGTTTCTTTTGTGAATTCTTCATTGACACAATTATTCAACCCCTTAAAGACTACCACTCTGAAGAACAGAGGTTCATTCAAGTGTTTTCAATCAGGTATTGAAAACACCTGTGGATGTCACGGAGCAGCAATAAAGCATAATAAGCACCAATTAGGCAGCTTTAAAATGACTGTGATACTCAGCTCCTTCTAGACATTTACTGGTGTGGTTACAAACATGGTGAAGTCAAGAGAATGGTCCAGGAAGACAAGAGAAGAGGTGATTACTCTTCACAGGAAGGGCAATGGCTATAAGAAGATTGCAAAGATGTTAAACATACCAAGAGAGACCATAGGAAGCATCATTTGCAAATTCAAGGCAAAGGGCACTGTTGAAACGCTACCTGGTCGTGGCAGAAAGAAGATGCTGACTTCGACTGCTGTGCGCTACCTGAAGCGTAGAGTGGAGAAAAGTCCCCGTCTGACTGCTGAGGAACTGAGAAAAGATTTGTCAGATGTGGGTACTGAAGTTTCAGCTCAGACAATACGGCGCACACTGCGTAATGAAGGCCTCCATGCCAGAACTCCCAGGCGCACCCCCTTGCTGTCTCCAAAGAATACGAAGAGTCGACTGCAGTATGCCAAAAGTCATGTGGACAAACCACAGAAGTTTTGGGATAGTGTTCTGTGGACTGATGAAAAAAAATTAGAACTGTTTGGGCCCATGGATAAACGCTATGTTTGGAGGAGGAAGAACAAGGCCTATGAAGAAAAGAACACCTTGCCTACTGTGAAGCATGGCGGGGGTCAATCATGCTTTGGGGCTGTTTTGCTTCTGCAGGTACAGGGAAGCTTCAGCGTGTGCAAGGTACCATGAATTCTCTTCAGTACCAGGAGATATTGGATGACAATGTGATGCAGTCCGTCACAAACCTGAGGCTTGGGAGACGTTGGACCTTTCAACAGGACAATGATCCCAAGCATACCTCCAAGTCCACTAGAGCATGGTTGCAGATTAAATGCTGGAACATTTTGGAGTGGCCATCGCAGTCACCTGACTTAAATCCGATTGAGAACCTCTGGTGGGACTTAAAGAAAGCAGTTGCAGTGCGCAAGCCTAAGAATGTGACTGAACTGGAGGCTTTTGCCCATGACGAATGGGCGAAGATACCCGTAGATCGCTGCAAGACACTTGTGTCAAGCTATGCTTCACGTTTAAAAGCTGTTATAACTGTAAAAGGATGTTGTACTAAGTACTAAGATGAATGTCACTTGGGGGTTGAATAAAACTGATAATGATGTGAGCACAGAAAAGACATTTGTGGTTATTTCATTATAAATGTTATGTTATATTTGTCTGACCTACACGTGCCTCTTTGATTTAATTGTAAGCAAGATGACTGAATGATCAAAATCAAGGTCAAACTGGCCAAAACACTCAATTTCAGTGGGGGTTGAATAATTTTGAACACAACTGTATATATATATATATTTGTCCCCAGCTCACATGGAAAAATATTGGCCCAAGCTCACATGGTCCCATCTGCCAGGCGCCTCCGAGCATGCTTCCTCCTCCCAGCGGCCGCAGGCAAAGGATGTTGCCCGGCCTCTTGTTGGGAACCGCGCACATGCCGCGGTCCTGGCAGCTGCTGGGAGGAAGAAACACACTTGGAGCGGCACTGAGGCCGCTGAAGCCTATGGCTCGTGTGCTGACACATTCAACCCTGCGTGCCAGGTGTGGCACGCGTGCCATAAGTTTGCCATCACTGCTCTAGACTGTAAGCTCCTATGAGCATGGCCCTCTACACCCACAGGGCTATTCAGAAAGAGGAAAACCTTGAGAATGACTGGAGAATTGAAAATTCTTGGTCAAAATAGTCAAACCAGAAAAATTTCCATTTATCTCACTTTCCAAATTGGCTATTTGGTCTAGATTGTTCAATCTCCTGGCAATTCAAGGTTTTTACCGCTCTCTGAATAGCCCTGCTAGTGTTTCCATCCTATGTCCGTTTATCTGTATCTGGTTTCCTCTGTTATTGTAAAGCGCTGCCGAAACGGTTGGCGTTATATAAAATAATGCTTGTGTGGGAGTTCAGCAACTCAACATTTTCTTTGAAATTTTTATTCCACAACTTCCTCATCACGGTTAAAGAACAGGAAGCTTCTGGAGGTGACTAAATCACACCAAGATTCACAGAACTCCAACCTGCTTAATTTAGGAGTAAATGATTGGGATTTGGCAACAATATGGCCATACCTCACTTTCCTTCCTTCCAGCTCTCTTTAGACTCACCCTTATGTGAGATATGTATATACACACAACATATTTTAAAATACGAACATTTTTTCTTTTTCATAGTAAAAGCTTTTGATATTTGTTATTGTGGAATTTGTTTCCCTTTATATGACATAAGCCCTCCCTCCCTCCCCCCCCGCTTTTTTAGGATTGCGTGTATATAGGTTAAATCTTGGGGCTCTATTACATTCTTTGCGCAAAAAACCTTGCGCAGCGCGTTAATTTGTGCGCAAAGCGTTAAACGTTAACGTGCATAAATTAACACTGGTATTACAATCCGCGCGTCAAAAAATAACGCGTGCAAAACCACACGTGCATTAACATTATTCATAGAAATCTGTGTGCGGACTGTATTTTTTTTTACGCGATTCAGCCAGTCAGAATTAAGAACCACAATTGTCTGATTTTGGCAGGCGCAAAAACCGATCTGCATATATATGCTGCAGCAATAATAAAAACACGCACAGCTTCTATATTTTATTGGTTTGGTATGCGTAGAATGTAACTATACTTTGCTGCGTATTTGCGCTCACAGTGTTAAGTATAGGACTCACGCAGTACAGCACCCTCGCAAAGGGTTTGCGCAGGTCCACCCGCGTTAGACGTTAACGCACATTTTTTGTAAAACGACGTCCAGCGCAAAGAGTTTCGCCCCTCGCGTTAATGCGTGCGCAAAAACGCATTAAGATCTGTGTTGGGAATGTAATAGAGCCCTTAATGGGCTCTATATTGCCATTATTTTATAAAAAAGATTATTGGCATGAATTCATATAAGTTAACTACAGGTTTTTGTTACTGACAATCATGAATGACTTAAAGTTAATTGTTTCTAATGATTGTCGTAAAAATGACTGACCATTTGGGTCAGTATCTAACTATAGGTGCCGGTTTTATACTTTCACAATAATTTACTGTAAATAACGATCTTGTCGGAACACATGCCGGTTCTCCTTCACCGCCATTGGGTTGCGAAAGTGGTGCAAACGGAACACCATGCTGGAACGCACGTTAATTTTCTATTACAATTGGAACGCGGAATGACGTCGTGCGCATGTGCATTACCATTTTAACATTTGGCGCACTTTTAGTTTTACAAGTTTGAAAGGACGTAGCGACACAGGAACTTTAAGTACTCCAGCTGCAGAAGCGAATAGATAGCGAAACGCGTTCTGGAGGTACTTGTAATGTTATTTTATGGATTAGAAAAATTTTTTTTTATATCTATCCTTGTGTTGCTGTATACCCGAGTGGAGAGACGTGGAAGCATCCGGGTAACAGAGGGGTGATCCGGCACTCCCAATAAAATTGCTGGCTGCCTACACATCTAGTGCCAGATCTTTTGGCACTTTAAAACGTGTGTGAAACCCTTATTTAATATTCATTCAGTGGATATACAGGTCACACTATGTTGGTTTCTTTTCTCTCGAGGTGAATACCGGAGTTACAGGAGAATTTACACCATATCCTATTTAAAAAGGAAATGAGGACGAAGCGCAGACCTCACCACATCTTCTATTTCTACTATTGTTTCTTGGTGGTTTTGGGCTGTACCTCCAAAGTGGAAGAGGACCACCGCCGATCCTATACATTAACTTTCAAATATTGAATGAATATATTGGTTTGATATTTTATTTGTAAATTTCTTAAACCAATAGGTGGCGCTGGAAACATTGCATTGAATTATACCTTGTTGGGAAGTGTGTTGCTCCAAAAACACAAAATTCTATAATTTCTCTACATCACAAAAGACTGCCACTACAATTTACTCCATCTGGCAGGACCAGTCCTTCCTAACCTAAGGTTAGGCATACATCCTCCTGGAGCCCTTTGCCGTTCAAAAACGTGAAAAGAAAGATCCTAAAAGAGGACGGACACACACACACACACACACACACACACAATGTAGACCAGAACAATATTCCCACAGACAAGGAACAAAATAGGAGTAGACAGTATAAAGCTTTTAATTAGTGGTTTTAAGTAGGTATTATCTGCATAAATACATGCAATGATTTAACTAATCTGTCCAGGTAAATTCTGACTATTATATATTCTTCCCTATAAAAAGAGACTGGATGTTGCTGAAGTCATCTAAAAACAAGACATCTGTTCACACCTTCAGTGATGGTCCTCAAAATGGAACCTTCCCTTTTAAGCCCTTTGAAGTGATAGGTGTGGAATTTGATTTTGCACAAATGTTCTTCCCAAATTTTAACATCTATATACACACAAAAAAAAATCTTCTTAACCAGTATTCGGTCTTTATTTACATAAAAATCAGAAGATACGAATCATGAAATATTTACAATATTTTAAAATTTCCAAATATAGGATTTTATTATTAACTGGATCATTTAACCAACATAACATCATACACAACAAATGTATAGATCCATTCACAGTTCATTAAATAGGAGGTGACTGCATACAATAGATATGAAAAATAAAGTGCATTTTCATTTATTTTGATGGACTTTGGGATTTCTGAACATTTGTAGTGTTGAGAAAGGAAATCATAGCATTTACAAATCAAATCCAAAAATCAAAAATAAAGATCCCTTTCTCAAGTTATACTTTGTGGGTTAATGAGAGGTTTGGATGGGGAGTTTGCAATAGAACTATAAACACATGAAGCAGCGCGCCGATAAAGAACATCCCAAAATTTACACTTTTCAATATGGAAGGTTTGTCACAATGTTAAAAAAGTATCCAACTTTTATTTCAATATAAATCTATTCAGAGTCCTTCACATCTCTTGGCATAGAGCTTGTAATGCATGGATCTCAAACTCTGCTCCCCCCCCCGCCAGATGTTTCTGAACTACACCTCCCATGATTCTCTGGCCATTTGTTGCATTCAAAAGAATTATGGGATTTGTAGGCAACATCCATCTAGAGAGCCAGAGTTTGACATCCCTGTTGTAATGGGTTTGCTTGATTGGACGAGCTCTCGTTGCACAGAAACTTCCAGATATTTAATAGCATTTTAAAAGTTAAATCCTTTACAATGTTGAGTTCTAGAAACTGAGGTTTGAGTGACAGATCTACATTTTAGAATGAACCGACAGCTAGAATCCGTAAGAAACTTTAAAAGAAAAAAAGATGGCCAAACACCTGACGTTGTAAATTATATAACCTGTGTCTGGTGTACAGATTGTATACAGAGATCTAGCAGCGCAGGCTACAGAACATTATTCTTAATATATATTATTAGTCTAGTTGTGTCATGATGATGGATTCCCATGGTGTACCAGGCCAGAGACTAACAAATGTTACTAGTTATGATACATACGGTTCTTTAAACCATTGTAGTCTTTTAGTCCAGGTCTGATTTTAAAAATATTTTGTCATCAGTGTATGCGATAGAAATAAATTTACTGTTTTTTATGGATTAGAATAGCAGCATGGAGTGATAACCAGAAAAATAGCACATGTCAAGTTATGTATACATTCTCAGTGTGTGCATCCCCTACAGCAAGGGTGGGCACAACCGTGACCCTCCAGATGTTACTTAACTTCATTTCCCAAAGAGGCTCAAGCCTGTTTACTATCTGAGCATCAAAGGAGTTGTAGTTTTAAAACATCTGAAGGGGAAAGGTTTCTGGCCACTGCCCTACAGGTACAGTCAATTTAAACCCCAGGAGCATCAATAGAGGCCATACTATTGGTCGATCAGGGCAGCATAGGGCTAGGAATATTAGAAACATGCCCTTCAGCGAGCCAATAGTCAGAGCCCAATAGAGACGTTTGGAGTAAGGGCGTTTGGAAAGTTGGCCAGTATAAATTGAATCATGGATGAAATGATCAAGCCTTACAAATGTACATTAAGTAGATAACGTAGCCATTTTTCTACCATGGCATAATTATCAAGAAAGGATATGGTCATCTCTAAACGCGAGACTTTTGAACAGGCTTGTAGGTTTTTGTCCTTCAAAGCCAGATGAAAGGGACCCTTTCACCTTGAAGCCATGGAAGCGTCCGTGTGATACAAGAGATAAAAGTCTAATGTATCAGACATGTTGATTCTTCAGTGCAAGCTTAAAAAATTGTAAGCACTTGATAAATTGTGACCAACTCTTCAAACGATGAAATGTTGATTTTAGGAGCAATGAACAAAGAGTTAGAAGAAGGTTTACAAGGGACTGGAGAGGTTAGCTAGTCCTTAAAACAAGCAGAACAAAAGATTGGATTGGATACATCCAACTGAACCCAAGACTGAATTCATAAAAAAAAGATTACCCTTCACCAAGGTAATTTTAGAAGAAAATCCAAAAGATGGTTACAACATCCGGCTGCATTCTTGCTAGAGTTTTACAGATTCCCCCGGGGGGTAGAAGAGGACTTGTGTAGAGCCAGTCACCATTTCAGTTTATAGAAAAACGCACAGTGGATTGTGGCATGTAAAACACAGCTACAGTATATTAGCTGGCTTGTGTAAGGCAGCTAATACAGCTGTGTTTTACATGCCACAATCCACTGTGCGTTTTTCTATGTTTATACTATAGGTTTAATCCTAAAAAGTGCTGGTAGTGACTCCATTGTCCTTGTGACAAATTCTACCATTTCAGTTTAGGTAAAATTACTGAGAATCAGGATTTGGTTTCCTTCTGAAAGTCCTCAAAACTCCAAATGAAGCTGACGTGAGTTGTGTTGAGTTTTTCTATGCAACTCTACAAACCAACAGGAGATTCTATGAACCTAGCGCCTAGAGTTGAACCTGCATTATGTGATTTGTAAGCGAAAAAAAAGTTCTGAAGGTCCAGCTATAACCGGATTAAGGCATTGGTGTTAATAGTATGTGGAATTGAAATGAAAACCGCAGTGTTTAGAATAATAAAAAAAAAAAAAAGATGTTGCTAAAGAAAAATAGACACAAACAAGACATATTCCAGGTCTGCAATTTGACTTTCTGGCATTTCTGAAGATTCGCACCCGTAAGGTCATTAAGAGGATGCAGGAGGTTTTCTTCAGAGGAGAAAGAAAATGTAGATAAACATTACATGGGCATATTCCATTATTTTTAGATCGTTTTGAATATATAAATATTAAAATATTGAATGCTGTAGATAATGCACCCTCCTCCCTCCCTCTGACCCTAAACTGGCTTATGGCAAGCTGTCCTTTTAAAAGGTGACCATGTGCAAGGACCACTGGCCATTTTGAACCATCATCATTCCAGCCCTTTGCAGAAGCCCAAATAAAACCACTTGATAGTGTGTCGTTTCACCATTTCAAGAAAATCTACAACTCAATACAAAATGTCCTAGGTGGTCTCCGGTCTCTTGTATTAGAATTCCACGAAGGGGAGAAAAAAATAAAAATCAGGAATAGTCTATAGGATTGGAATACAGAACCGCACTTTTTTTGCAAGAGTTGCATCAGATAAATAGACTCCCCCCCCCCCAAACTACCTTCAAGTTGTCTTACCATCTCTCACAATATGAAGCCCATCCTGTGACAGAGCAAAAAAGTGGATTAACGCTATAAAACCCACTAACCTCTGTGTTATTCCCACAATATGTACAAATAGAAATTCTGGTAATTTCTTCTCTTCATCTAAAACAGTTTTATGAAAGAGTAAAATTTGCACCATTAAAATGTTATCTTTAAAATGCATAGAATTTATGGGTTTTTTCTCCCGCTTCCCGTATAATGCAGATATACTATTTTACTATTAACGGAATAAAATTTATTTTGAACGTAAACTAGATTAGAGTGTCTCAAACTCGTGCATCTCTCGTGGATGAAGGCCTTCTGTCGCATGATTCTCTCATTTTTCAGGCTCACGATCTTGGCTCACGAACATGGTTTTCCTCAATTTCAAAAGTCGGGTTGTCAATGTGAGGGAGGACCTCAATAGACGTTACATTGTTTACCAGATCTATGGTTTCATCTACAGAGAGAAAAAAAGAAATGCATAAAAACGTAGTTTTATTTGAGGTTCCTTTTATGGATTTGAACATGTTACACTTTGGAAATTCAGGGTTAATAAATCAAGGGAAGGATACTTTTTAGAGGATCGCGTTAAGAAAATCTGTTCCGATCTGGTTGTAAGAATCGACCAACCCCAAAAAAGCAGCACAAAGAGCAAAAAAATCTCTTACTGTGTCAAAGAGATATGGGCAATGGCTCACGAACAGGGGTGGACTGACAACTAGTGGGGCCCCCAGGCAAAAGGCGATCATGCCCCCCCGTACCCTGCCCATTGAAGGTCACTCCCACATAAGAAAGTATACACGTGTGTTACATTATTAAAACATTTACTTTGAAAATACCAAGTACAGTCAGACCCATATATTTAGAAGTTATCATGCCCCCTTCAGATGGCTACCGCTCTGCGGCAGCCATCACCCACTCATTGCAGCCAAGAGTGCGCTGCAGCAAAGAAGGTCCTGTTAGCAAACTACGATAGCTGCCAATCACTTTCCAGGTTTATAGAAAACTGATTACTGACAGATCTCCACAGCAATAAACAAATGTGCAGTTTGTATAAGCGTATCACAGAGCACCACAGCAATAAAACTCAGTAATGAGCTTTGGTCAGAAACTAGGGGTACAGATTAGGGTCCGATACTAGGGTCAGAAACCAATAACCTAATGGGATATATTGTTCCAGTTTATTAAAGACCAAATTTGATACAAAATTCTCATCTGAACCTTAAGATTCCATGCTCGTTGCATCGGTCAATATAGATAACCGCTCAAATACTGAGGATTTAAAAAAGGTAAACCCTGGCCAACTTAGAATTTCTAGTTTTATGATAATTGCACTATAAATGGAGAATAGATAAAACTTACATGTATTTTCACCATCTTCAGCTGGATCATCAATACCCCGAACAGAAGCATAACCAGACGAGGCATTATCACTGCGGGTCTCATCTTCCACCTGCACCGTGCTTCTTTGTAGCTCACTAGAAACAGAGGCAATGGCCATGGTGGTCTCCTGCTCCTCATCAGGCTTTAAAGAAGAGAACAAAATACACAAAAATTCACACTGTTGACAGCTATCAGCAGGTACTGCAGGTTCCAACACAGACCTTTTGCAGTAGTGAAGGAATATACTACAGAGTGCATATCAAGTTAAATATTTTTTTTAAAAGCGCTCACACTGTCTTCAAAGTCTCAACGGTCACCCAGTGACCCATGAACACATCAAGTCAATAAGCAAAGATCAGAAGTGGGATTTAAGATTTATTTCCAAAAACTTGTGGGTCCAGAAGAAAGTCGCACCCTTTGCAAATAACCTCAATAGGTCATGCTCCTGCTGAGGAGAACTAGTCCTGTTAAATATTAAAAGGCTCTTTCATGTGTAAGAAAAAAAAGCCAATCCTATCAAGTTGATTTACACCATTATTTTTTTTTATTTCCCCTACCTATACCAAGTCATGAAATAAACAATGTTTCCATGTTATAAAGTTTCATTTAACCTTGTCCGTCGTTGAGTTTCTTGCCATTGACAGCAGGTGGCAAACTTTAGTTGTAAACCAATTCGACTTTAGCTTGTGAATGTGTAATTAGTAGTTGAACGGCCCTTCACCCCAAGGAACAATTACATAACAAGCCAGCATGTCACTCCCATGTTTATCTGATATTGTGCAGAAAATGTGCCTACTTGATGCATCTGATGCACATTATGGGGCTGCGCGAGAAAAAGTCAGATTGAAAGAGTACGGGTATTTTTTTTTTATAGATACATGTTACTTTGGGAAAAACACAGCAAGAAGGATAAAAAAATTATACTTGAACTTTGCAACTTTAGTTTATCAAGCTAAAACCTGAATCCATGGAAAACTGGAGTCATACTGCAAGTGGAACATTGTGTAGGAAACTATTTTGTGGCATTGGAATTGAAAGCCGATAAAACCCATTGTGGCTTCTTAGCTTTGCCCCATATCATCCATTCCACCCACTAGTCCAGGGGTCTCAAACTCTGGCCCCCCTGATGTTTCTGGACTACAACTCCCATGGGACTTTTAGGCAAAAACATCTGGGGGAGGGGGCCGTCAGTTTGAGATCCCTGCACTAGTCTCTTGGGTAGCCAGTAGGGTTATTCAGAGAGGTGAAACTCCGAATGACTGGAGAAGTGAAAATTCTAGGTCAAAATAGCCAAACCAGAAAAAGTCTCCCATTTATCTCACTTTCCAAATCGGCTATTTGGTCTAGATTGTTCTCTTCTCCTGCCAGTTCCCGTGGTATTCACCTCTCTCTGAATAACGCCTAACGTGTTTTCTCCGAGCTTCTCAAAGAGAAACGTAAGATTGGAAAATAAACCACTTTTCCATTATTTCTAGATTACACCTCCCGATACAATTCGGTATAATCACAAATAGTCTATTTGACAAATTAATGTTAAACACTAGGATTAGGCAGATAATTAAATGGAATAATGCTGTATAAATGGCGACAAATGCCTCAGTATAGGCTTGTCCACTTCCTCCCCTAGTGAATCACAATTACAGGAGCTCATGTCAAATGTATGTGATGAAAACAACCAACCACAAAAGTATTCTTTCCAGCAAAATAAAGTTCCACTTTTACAAAGGGAGATTTAAAATAAAGAATGGCCTAGCTTACTTGGATATATAGGTCAACATTTCCCTCTAAATTCTGAACAGGTTTAGTCATATTTTTTCCTTTAACCAAACCATAGCAAGATTAACAGGAACAGCTCATATGAAAAATAGAAAAGTGTCAGTGAGGAGGCGGCCATCTTGGAATCTTAAAACCCAATGACAGTATCTTTGCTACAGCAATAAAATAGGTCTATAGCAATGTTCAAAAATACAGATACACATACTATGCTATTTGATGGGACACAGTCACAGACCATGTCAGATTACAGAGCAGCTTGGAGCGGTTACCAAGCATCGTGTCTCAGTCAGTGGAACACAAGGGGAATGTGTGCGCGTACAGTGACTCAACATGTGTAGACGAGGTTTTCTTCTACCGAAGACAAAGAATCCTACACGAAAGGCGGATTCTAAGGGTCGTACCTTGTTAATTAGTTCCAGAAATGACACTCGTTTCATTAAATAGTAATTCCCACAAAGAAAAGTGGGAGAACCCCCAAAAGGAATAAACTTGAGTAAAAGTCAAAATGTACATTGGACTTTCATGTTTTCTACTGCTACATCACTGTGGAAGGGGATCTGTAGCAATATGTACAAACACCCAAAAAGAAAGCAATTGATAGCCCAGAAAGTAAAAAGTAGGATAATTCTAACTTACTGCAACTCCTAGAGATTTCAAGATGTCACATTTGCACATTGGACATGTTCGGTGTTCCAGCAGCCATGGGTCAATGCAATTCTTATGGAAGAAGTGGCTAAAGAAATGGAATATTAGAATAAATTGGTGAGAAAATTAAAAATCACATCACATTATACAACCATTGCCAATAGACGTGTGGACGGCAAAGAAATTTTGTTTCTGTTGCTTACTTTTTTGTTTATTTTGTTCGTTATGTTACCGCGATTCATATGTCGTTCTAGTTATTTCGGAATGTGAAACAGATTAGTTAAAAAAAAAAAAACACAACGTAATCCCCCAGTCCTTGGTGCTGAAATAGGTTTCAGCACCAAGGATAGCACCCACAGAATGCAGCCGGACTGAAGGGAGGGGAAAAAACAAAACAAAAAGCCCGTGTTTAAAGAAAATGGCTCTTTTTAAAATAAGTCAAAACATGTCTCAGGATACCACGTGTCTAATAATTGGCAGTTTATATCTTAAAAAAATATTATTTTTTAACTCTTCAGTGGCGGCCTGCTTTTGCCTTTGTTCCTGCCTGCAACAGCACTTTGGGATCTGAGGATCGGTGGACTACGGGGTTTGGGTACCCACTCTAAGAGTGCCTATTATTGTAATTACTGAGTCTATAAGACAGACTCCTGGATCGTGATCTGCACCAAAGAAGTGTAGCGCCACTCTTTATGTGGCCAGAGGCATATATACCTAGTGCTAGAATCCACTAAGGCTCTTTGAAATGTGAGTTTCTGTCTTTGTTATGCAAGAAGCAGGGGCAATGGTCGCATCATTCTGCACCATTATTTGTATCTGTTCTCTTTGAGAGGCATTGAGGACTACAACCACGGACACCTGCACGTCAAAGAGGACCTTCTTGGTTTTAGGAGTATTTTTTATTGAGCTAATGATCACCCTTAATACTCTAAACTATCGCCAACTACATATGTTAGCTTCACGGACTTTAGCATCATTGCACTATATATTGGCCTATACATGGTTTTCTCAGTTTTAGTACTCGATGTGCTATATGGACTATTCTTTTATATGGTTTATTTTCTATGTGTAATATAAAATATCGAATTTAAAAAGGAAAAATCTTAAAACAAGCAACCCGCATTTTATCAATAACTTTGTTCAAATAGCCAAAAGGTCAGACAGCCCCTAGTTATTGGGGGATAAAGATAAAATGCCTTTTTGTTAGTGAAAAGGCTTACTGGATTTCCCAAGGTGGTTTACACAATGATATGCTAACTAGCAGGGCTTGCCTTATCTGGTGATCTACACATTTTAACATTCACTTTACAGGCAACTACTGTCCTGCGTATTCGTTTTATTAGGCTAGGGTCAGACTAACGCATTTTTCAAGTCGTCCGTGAAAAAGTGCGTTCGAACGAATGGACGTATTTTTTCACGGAATACGCAATAGCGGTCATACGATGCGCATTTTCGTCCGTGATTTTGTACGGATCATCAATAAAACACTTTTTGCGTCTGGACGTTATGTTGGCCGGACATTAGCAGCGTCTGACGTCGCCTAATCACGCACACATGCCGCTAGCGGACGCAGCGCACTCTGTACGTCAGTACTAGCGGTATCACGTTCTCGGAAAAAAAATGCGTTTATTTGCCGCTTGCATTGCGCGGCCGCACTTTGCCCGTCATTTGCTGCTACTACGGCCATGATAAAGTGAAGCTGCACGCGCGTTCGTCTGACCCCAGCCTAAGAAGGTGGGGCACAGAGTTGTGCAATCAGAATATTTATAAGTTTCAAAATAACAGGCTATATAAGTAATTAAAACCTTTAAAAAAAAAGTAGGCACAATATAAAAATATATACACAACATTTAAGGGTCTAATCACAAAGCACCAAAATTGTGTCACATTTTGCCGACAATATGGTGACTTCAATTAGCGAACGATCGCCATATTTTTCCCAAAATTGGAATCGTCCAGTTACCGGATGTCAACGAAAACTGCACAGATCAGTACAGGAATAGCATCCGTGAATCCTGAACTGAAAGAAAAAGTCTAGTCTATAAAATCAGTAAAAGAGGTGTCCAAAAATATAGAAGTCCTTTTAAAACTAGTAAAGTGTCCATTTAAGAATTTTGTATAATATATAGAGGTTTTTGCTGAAAATAAAACGTTAATTTTTCTTCAAATTACTAAATTTTTACATTGGAATGCTATCGGAGTCGCCTGTTTAAACCGGTCGAACTGAAACGCCAAAAATCAGGGCATCGCGCCGGAATTTTGGTGCAATGCGACGTTCTCTGAATCGAAGAGGAGTCTTATGGGGTAATTTTGGGGCCGTCGAATTGCACTGCATAATATTGCCAGTATTTGGCGAATTGGCCTGAAATTGCAGCGAACGGTGAAATTCACCGTCTGGTACAATTCGAAGGTTAGTGACTAACCTCTTTAGAGTTGATACTCTTATTCAAAAAAAGAAAAAAATATATATATATTTATGATTTTATATTGTGTAAGAAAAATCGCATCTGATCTGCAAGCGTGTTTTGAAACCTATGTTTGCGACAATTCCAAATCACACAGCATTAGGATGTGGATCTGGGAATACTTTAGAATTTTGAGAAGGGACAGATCTCTCCAAAATCTATAATTTTGTTATTAAGGCTATACTGTGGCAGCAAGCAGTTGTAAGGCTTTAATAAGCGGAGATCTTTAGGGAGGGAGCAAAAGAAAAAAAAAAAAAACGTCTGGTCTGCCAATTTTAAGCTTTGAAGAGTAATTTTAGTATAATAGGCATACAATTAATGGCTTAAAGGGACACTACTCATCCAAACCACTTTATAGTTTTGAAGTGGACAGGATGTGAGGAGTGCCCCCAATCTGTTTTTAATCGCTATGTGAAGTGGAGGAGTTTCCTCCTCCCACCCAGCGTCACCAGCAGCCAGGATTTTTTAATTTCCCACTTGATGGTCACTAGTGTGACGTCTGCATGCAGAGAGTGTGCCGACATCATCCTCCGAGACCAAATCGTTGTAGTGAATGGTCTGGGACAGCTATGGGTTAGATCTGCAGGCGCTACGAAACCTGCGTACATAAAATGCCCAAGTACCGTAGTGGTACTCCGTTTGCAGTTCCTACGCTACGCAAGTTGCTTCAGAGAACTTCAGGTATATCAGAGTTCAGGAGTCCCTGAGCCGAAGAGGAGGAGCTATGCGCGGCAAGGGAATAAAATTTTTTTTTGGCAGAGGCAATAAGGAACGCTATTTTTTAATTGCGTATCCCTTTAAAATGAGCAAGAACTGTTTATAGTATTTAGCAGCCCTCTTGCCCTCCCCATACACTAGGGCCATTTTCATGTCAATTCTCTTTAAAATGTGGAATATTACACAATTTTATGCACATATCCACATTAGAAAATGATAAGGCAATTCTGTAAAGGGTTTCTGGACCAAAAGGCATTGTGACTGATCTACACAAAAGATGTTCATAACCCTACAGCCTGATTTAAATGATATATTGGGGAGTAACCTTTCTTTCGTTCAATGACAATTCCTTTATTCAACAAGCCACCCGTCTTAGCACAATATTTTTTTTATTGTAACATCAATATACTGGTATATGGTATTTATACATCCAAAGCTGCAATGAACCTGGAAACCGCATTGCAGAACGTTCAGACATTTGGCATAAAATGGAACAAAGACTTTATTAATGAATGCTTTGTGAAGCACAGGACAGGTTTCTATTGATATAGTTACTCAATTGTTGTCAGAGCCAGAAGCAAAGTGGGGAGTCGGGGCATGCTGATGGGCGGCCTGACTACAGCTAAAAAGGGATGTGGGTTGTCTGGGGAGTTCACACGAATTTCCCAACTTGTTCACCAGATCTTGGTCCATTTCCAGCATTACTTTAACACATAAGGGTCTATTCACTAAGCACCAAACGGAATTTCTCCTTTCGTTGCTATTTTGGGGCAGTTAGTCTATTCGGTTCACAAAATACAGGCAAATTGATGGAAGAATAAGGTGCAGTTTGGCAGCCTTCTGCGGCAACTAAATTGTCCCATAGAGAAGTAATGATACGTCCATTCACAGATGCCGAACTGCACCGAAGTGTCAGTGAAATTACCTGATTTTCTGTGATTCAGTTCAGCAGGTTTAAAACAGACGAATCCCATAGGATTCAATGTAAAAACATAAATCATTTTTATTTTTCTTAAACATTTTCAGCAAAAAGCCTTTTTTCTATAACACCTTTTTGTATTTGACAACATTTTTGTTTCCCAGTTTTGAAATAGGCTTTTATTATTCTGTAACACACCTTTTGATTAACCCTTTTAGGACCAATGACTGAATTGTTCTGTCATAAATGGATTGACTTTAAAGACCCTTGACCTCCCTGTCGGTCCGAAAAAAATAAAAATAAAAATAAAAATAAAAATATAAAAATAAAAATAAAAATAAAATATATATATATATATATATATATATGCATCGGCTTGATTCCAGCACCGGAGCACCTATATGAATCTACACTTGGAGTGCGGGGATTCCAGTATATATATATATATATATATATATATATATATATATATATATTATAATAATAAATAATAATATTATTTATTTTTTTCTCAGAATCTGTACCTTTTTTTCATCCCCTGGCGTTTTTCCCAAGTGTGGCTCGGGGTTAATTGCATTGCTGAAAGCAGTAACCCCTAGCCACACTCTGGCTGGATACATACCTGTCCATGTGCTCCCTCGCTGTCCCCCGCAGTCACCCCTGGCCGATCGTGGCCTCTTGGTTCCCTTCTCGCGAGAAGGGAACCAAAAAGCAGGACGCTGTGATCGGACGGAGGAGAATGCGATTGTGGGGCGTCAGTGAGGGAGTGCAGGTAAAGGTATGTATCCAGCCCGAGTGTGGCTCAGGGTTAACGCTTTCAGAATAGAAATTTAACCTCGAGCCACACTTGGGAAAACCGCCAGGGAGGTTAAGGGATCATTTTTAAAAAAGACCCGTTTTATTATTTGGACACCTTTTAATACATTTATATTGGTTTAAACACCTATTTGGAGATTTCCTTTTTTTGCAGTTTGGTGGAAATTCCCATGGCTGAGTCGGTGCTCTTCAGCAATGTTCAACTTTTTCATGGGGCTTCGGCGACACCATTTTCGGTGCACTACGGTGACCATTCGGGGGGGGGGGGGGGGAATTCAGCAAAATGGAATCCCTGAAATTTCAGTGCTTTGTGAATAGATCTTATACAGTTGCAACCATTGGGCGGGTATCGGTATGATCACTAATATGTGGTGCACAGCAGTATCATTTGGGAAGAAATAGCAGTAATGATGCAATGCAAACATTTTAGCAGCTTTTAAAACAAATGGACATTGTGCAAAACATTTAAGTGATCATGTCAATTTTCCAAATTTTATTCTTTATCATTAGCCAGTATTTCCAACTCCAGCTCCCATGATTCTCTGGCCATCTAATGCATTCAAGGATTTCAGAGATTTAAGGCCAAAAACCATCTTGGGGGAAACGCAAGGGGGGGGGGCAATGTGACATTCCTGTGCAAAAATGTAGATATTTAATTTTTAAAAGTTAATCTTCCAAGCCAGACTGGCAAGAGCAGCATTTTAGCCAATGAAACCATTTGTTTAGTTTTTGCTTAAAAAGGAATATATTCTGGAACAACAACAAATGCTGTATGGGCAGCATTTGTTATTGAGATTTAAGGGTGACCCCCCCCCTTTGTCGTCATTTCACTACATCAGTAACTTACTTGGAATAACAAATGGATCCAAGTGAGTTTTGTATATTCTGTAATATTCCCTTTTCTGAGCCTGTAGACTCCGTGACTTTTCCTGGGGCAGGAATTTTGTGTTTCAGTGTTGTGGAAGATACAGGAGGTATCTTCATCGTACAGAGATAAAAGTGGTAGGAAATTAGCTGAAATTTACCTTATGAGATTGATGTAGTAGATATGTATATAGGGTATGAGTCAGGAGCGGTAATATACCTTTAAAATTGCATTATAGTTCTTTAAAAATGCTAACATATGTATGTTTTGATGCTGAAGCACAATTAAGAAAGGGCAGTTGTATAAACATACTTGCATGTTAATATGCGCACAACATCATTTGCCTTGTAAGACTCAATACACACAGCACAGCTGTCCCCATCGGGTCCAAGCACCTGGGAATAAAAAATAAATATGTTACAATATATGCTCTGTATCCTCCTTTTCATATTACCAGTTACAATACACTTCTTTTGCCGTTTGGCAACAGAAACACAAAGTCATGGAGTTTCATATCTTATCAGCATCAGTTACAAAGTCCTTTGCACTTATTTCTAAATGGGTTTTAACGACGACGCACACGACATTCCACAAGGTTCTAAATCAGTAAAGAAAATGATTGAGGGAAAAAAAAAAAAAAAGGAAAAGAATCATTCTAATTGCGATATCACATAGGCCAAAAAAAACACATGCGGCCATTGGGTTCAGCCTTTCACACATCACCTACTGCTGTTGATCCAAAAGAAGGCAAAAATCCCAGTCTGAAATGCTCGCCAATATGCAACACACACTGGAAAAAAAATCCTTGACCCTAGAATGGTGTCAGATTTCTCCTTGGATCAAGAAGATTTTACCCACATATTAAAAGCATATAACCCTTAATATGTTTTTGCAGGAAGTCATCCAGTCTTTTAAAAGTCTGTACAGTCTCTGACCCAACCACCTCAACAGGCAGAGAATTCCAGTGATATACTTTAGAACCATTGATAGTATCAAGTGTCTGGTTGATCACTATAGTTCATTAGACATACATAAGCTAAACCTAATGAAGGTTTTGCAATGTAGCAGACACAAAATGGGAAACATTGGGTACAGCGCAAGGGTACTCTGCAGCACTGCATTCCACAGTGAAATGCGTAAGCCAGGTGTCATGCCTCAGCCCGAGAAGCCTACTTATTACCATGTTTGCTGTTGCTCTGTCTGCATCCACTCAGGGGTTAATCCCTGTGCCAGCTCCTGAGTGGGTGTGCATAGAACCTGGACACACCCTTCCTTCCATGCTCTGTCATTTTCCTTGATTCCCTGCCCATGTGAGGTTCTGAGAGCTCCCTCACCGTTTGTCAGTTTTACCCACCATCCTCTGTATGACCTTTTCTGCCAGCATTGCAGATTGTACCTTTGCGAAGAGCTCCCGTTTCCAGCCCAGTGGATCCTTTCTGCAGTGGTAACCGCATAGCCCACTATCCTGTGTGCATAAGAGACTGCACCTGTGGCTACCCGTGTTCTAGCTTTATTCCACCTTCCTGCTACCAAGGTACCTGTGCAAAGAGCTCCTGGTTCCCGCGCAGAGGATCCTGTCTGCAGTGGACTATATAGCCCACAATCCCTGGTACATAGACACTACCTGCACGCAGAGTGAATTTTCCTGTTGTATCCAGTGCCCTGTTATTTCTGTATCAGACTTGTTGCTGTGTGTTCTGAATATACACCTTATATACCAGCATAAGTTCCTGTGTCTGCTTCATCTGCTCTCCCCCAGCGCTTGGGATATTATTTGCTATTAAGGCCCTGCCATGGCTCCATCATGGCGCGAGCCTAACACCAGGGTTCAAAATATCATCCCCCTAAATCAGATACCAGGTGTAGATTGTAAATTAGTGGCCATGGGCAAAGACCTTTATGCTAGCAGACCGACCGAATACTTTGAGCATCACTCAACTGGAATTCTAAAACCAACGTTTTCTGAGTCAGTCATAATTACCTTCCTGTCAGTCATTCTGTACAGTGCTGCAGCATGTTCCGCAGCACCAGTCAGGGACACACTGCGGTGCGCCAGCACAAAACACGTTGGCAATGCCTAGCACGTCCCTTGTATACGCGCCCCCCCCCCCTTGGAATCCTGCCTGGTCTCTCGCATTTCTGAATAGGGGAGATCAACCTGTAATATCTCAAGAGAAGATCGCAGATCGGCAAACGTGTCAATTGGCACCTACTGGCTGAAACCTGCACATTGCGTTCAATACATGCATTTACATTTGTTTCAGGTGTGTACGGTACCCAATTAAAACACTTAAAAAATTTGACAAAAAAACCCAAAAATAACAAACACTTGTGGGTTCTTGGGTTTTTCTTAAAAGCGCGAACTGAATTGAGAACAGCAGATTAAGTCACCAACCACAAGAGCAATCAATACATTGCAAAGATAAAAAAACAAAAGCCGGAAACAGACACTCCACACACCCTGACCACTTTAAAAACGGAGTGGTCAAGCTATTAGGAGTACCCCCCCCCCCACACCACCACTACTCCTGTGCCGTTTGGCAAAAAAAATCACTCTGGAATGGTGGAGTTTCTACCGTCCGCACATCACCTGGGATTTTGAATTTCCCAGCTGCCGGTCACCAATGATGTCTGCATGCAGAGCGTGCCGACATCATCCTCTCAGAACGCAATAGCGAGCGTCCTGAGAGAAGCAGCTGATTTAGGCCGGGTGCACATGAGCGCACTTAGTGCGCACGCACTTACCGGGGCCCGACGCAGCCATGTGATGCTGCGACGGGGCCGGTCACATGCTTGTGCTCGCATAGCATGCGTCCACCTAGAGATCCTCCCCGTCGATGCACTAGAATGCGCTTCAGAGCTGCAAAGCGCAATCCTCCATAGGAGGATCACGCTTTGCAGCGCTGAGGGGGGGGGGCAGGCAGGCGTCGAGTGGAAGGAACGTCCCAAAGTACGCACATTCCACAAAATATTTTTGTATTTTGGAAGCCCGGAGATGAAGGAGAGGCGCAGTGCACACCAAGGGGGAATAAACTAGTTGTTTAAACAATTTTTTAAAAGCCGGAACCGTTTGTTTGCTAAAACGAGTCAGGCAGCTCTGCTTGCAGCGTATCAGCCTGATATTGTTTGAGCATTTTGCTGTCACGACTGAATAACATCAGATGTGAAGCAGCTCTGGAACAAACAGGTGACCCAGAGGAGCATACATGAGATGTAAATCACTAGGGGGATATTGCTGAGGTCATAGAGGAGGAGAAACCATTTATCCGGCTGTGACTCACAGCCTGGTGATCCCTTTAGAAATAACCTGTTTACAAGATGTAATTGCACAGTCACATATAAGAGGCAGAAAGTAAAACGGTACATGATAAAGTTACATATGGAGGAGGAATCCCCTGTTAAAAATTAACTACCAGCAGTTTTGTCAAAAGGAAGATCCTCATTTCTAATATTGTGCTGTACAGGTGTGGAGGGAAGAAAAACCACAAAAACAGAACATGGTTACACTGGGGGGGGGGGTGATCTTAAATTTAGAATCAGATTCATGGGTGGGTTACATAGTCACAATGCAAGACCCCACTATAAATCTATTGAACCCCCTGCTTAGACAAGACTCCTGGAGGTCCACTTCATTTTTATTCTGGAGAATGGGAAAAATCCATTTTTCAAAGCACTATAGTTATAAAGTAGTTTTAATATCACAAGCCTCCCATTTTACTGAACAAAACATTTAGATGATGTAGAGAAAAATCTCTCCCTTCTGTTGTCCGCCCTTGATTTAGAGACCCTGTCTCAAACTGACACCTTGGATTAAGATTTCTTCAGCGCTGGGAGACAGGTGGTTAAATGACAAATGAAGACATGGAAGCCTTATAGTCACTCAAAACCTCTCTGTATTTTGATTGTCATAAACACGTTATTTATACATTTCTGCCAAGAGGCTGTGTTTCTCATCTCATGCTAGAATTGGTAGAGTGGGAGGCGGTGGCTGGAAAGCCCCCCCTCTAACGTATAGAGCACATGATTTTGGGGAAATTGCTAAGCATTTCTTGAAAAACGAAACTAGCCCTAGCAGGACACAGAAACTAAACTTAATAACAGGGATTCTGCATATATGTGTCCCATATTAAAATAAAGAAATGTATATAGGTTGCTACTGATCAGTACGAGGAGCTTAATGGTCCTGTTCCCCTCAGATGACAACAGGTTGAAAGGCAGACCAGCCAGAAAGGGATAGATGTGGATGGGGGTGCAACACAAATACTGTATTACAGTATTTACAGCTTGCCAGAAACCTCTATTACAGTCGAGGCAGATTAAAAAGGTGTGTTTAACAGTTGCCAACGTCTGGACACAAAAAATTAAAAAAAAAAAAAACACAGCCTTTGGATCTACATTTCTCATGGATTTTTAGACCTAAGGGGTTCTTCAGTAAGCGGCGAACTTGCCACCAAATGTGTCCGTATGGTGCAATTTCATGGCAATTCACCTATTCACTAAAACTACCAATTCGCCATATACTGGTGCAGTTCAGGGCATTTCGCCAATCAGTGGCAGCAAAATTGTCCCATAGAGAATAGTTAATCTATTGAGAGAACGCCCGATTGTCGATTCAATTCAAGGTGTTCAGTACCCGTTTTCATTGTTCTTCTAAAAAAGGTGTTTAAACCAAAGTTAATGTTTTGATTTTTTTCCCCCTGCAGAATGGCGGTCTGATCGGTGCACTTCGGGGACCCTGTGGTGAGAAGTGAATTCACTGCACGATCTGCGAAATGGAAATCGCCGAGGTGCACCAAAGTGCGCTGAATAACCCCTCAGGTTTTCAGACCCCTAGCACAGGTTTCACAAACAGTGCTGGTCCTAAATAGGGTCTTTGACCACCATGTGTCACAACATGAGGCTTGTATTAATCCTTTACAGCGAATCCCCTCCTGAAGATTTTAGACATATCAGGTTAAAAACCATTGACACTCCGATCATTAAAAATATCATGCATACATCTAAAAATCACTGTTGTCTTATCCTGGTTTTACCTAGTGTGTCACCCCTCTCCTCTTAGACTGTAAGCGCTCTGGCAGGGTCCTCTCTCCTACTGTTTTGTGTGCTTAACGTGAAAGTATAATTCGGTGTCTCCCTTTTGTACAGCGCTACAGAACTTGTTGGCGCTGTATAAATGCGTGCAACTAATTAACCGATTCTGTAGAAACCATTGAATATCTGAACATACAGTAATCACTTTTGAGCGTTCCGGTATTTCTAAAGGTTAAAGGTTTGTTGTGTTCTGGAAAGTCGCACATGCAGAATTGTCCATATCCATGGGCCAAGGGTAGAGAGCTGCCAAGTCATCGGGAAAATGATCCGATTCACGCCGCTTACAGCAAAGGATCATGTTTTAGTCTGTACCACAGGTGCGTTATAAATAGATCACAATACTCCTTTATATGAAGCTAGGTTAATTGTCTTTCAGTAAAAAAGGAAAGCAAACTGCATACAGAATGGGCTGCGTTGTGACATGGCTACCAGCCCACAATTTGATTTTTCAGGCATCAGTGGTGTTACAACCGGGGGAGTTACAACTGGGGGGGGGGGCAGCTGGGGCACTTGCCCCAGGCGCAGAGCTGAGGGGGGGGGTGCCGTCACCAACCCAGCTAAACTAAGCCCCTGGCCTCAGTGGCTCCCTCCCTCCACTGCCTCTCTATCACATGTACCCAACTGGCCAGTCCGCATCAGACGCAGCTCTGTCATCAGGCGGCCGCTCGCTCCTCATGGGTGTCCTTGGGAGGCCCCAGCGGGCGCCCCCTACAGCGCCTGATTAGAGGGCCGCATCTGCCTGATCCAGCCAACCCGGATCATCTGCTTGAGTGAGTGGCTGCCCGATGAGAGCCGCGACTGATGTGGGCTGGCCGGTCGCATGTGGCAGAGAGGCGAGGAGGGAGGGAGCCACTGCACCTGTGGCCACGGCAGACCCCCCCCCCAACCAGGGTCCAGGGAGCCCCCACTGGACACCAGGCTTAGCCTGGCAGGCTAGGTAAGGGGACACATTTTTTAACATAAAAAAATCAGGGCGTTTTTAAATGTCCCTGGGAACATAAAATAAAAAAATGTCTTCTTTCTAATACTCACCTTATTCCTGAATCCACCAACAAGCGCAGCCTCCCGTCTCCCACACTGTTAGAATCTGCAAACAGAGCCTGCTGGTTACTACTTTAACCGGCGCGCTGTGTGCAACTTCTGAGAAGATACGCTATTAGTGTAGCGGGAAAGCCGGCTGAGCATTTTGCATCGCTCCAGCAGGCTCTGTATGTAGCTTCTAACAGTGTGGGAGACGGGAGGCTGCGCTTGTTGGTGGATCCAGGAATCAGGCGAGTATTAGAGAGAAAAAAAAAAAAAAAAAGTTTTTTATTTTAGGTTCCCGGGGACATAATTTGTCTGGGGATGGTCTCCTCAATCCAGCGTCTGTCTCTGGAAAGCGAGGATGAATGTAGGGCTGCAACAACTAATCAACGAAGTCAATTATAAATCAATGCTTGAAAATGTCAATCGATTAATCAGCTTTCGAATAGTTGGCCCTGTTCACGGCTCCACACACGCCACGCGTAGCAGCACCTCACACTTGCCGCTGACAGACCCGCCTGCATCCACACCTCACCTCCTTCCTGCTGCTCTATAATGTATAGCGGGATTTGTAGTCCCCTGTATAATATACAGCACAATGTACCGTATATTATACAGAGCAATGTACCATCAGCTATAGAGGACTACAAATCCCAGCAATACATTATACACTGTATGTATAATGTATTGCTGGGATTTGTTGTTTTTCTATATATAGATGGTGGTATTCTGCATTGCGCTGTATAGAGGACTACAAAGCCCAGCAATAGTACATTATACAGCGCAATGCAGAATACTGCCAGTTGTTCAGGGACAATGATGGCATGCTTGGACTAGTAGTTCCCTAGCTGATATATGTGTGTAGGGGGGGGGTGGGGGCTACAGTTCCAGTGGATTTTTATATAATAGGGGGGGGGGGAATTCTGCCCCGGGCGCCCACAACTCTGGTTACGCCACTGCCAGGCATGAAAACACACCTTGGTAGTTCCTACTTGGCACTGAAGTTACTAGCAAAGTTGTTCAGCATAGATTTCACCACAACATCAGTTTAGACCGTTAAAAAGAAACACTCTGCTCATACTGGCTACTTTGCTTTTAAAGTGGTCAGGATGCGAGTACTGCGGCCCCCGGCTGCCCTAATCTGGCACAAAAGCAGGGAAGTGGAGGAGTTTCCTCCACTCCACCCAGCAGCTGAGATTTTGGAGTCCACCCCCCACTGCTGGTCACCAGATTGATCATTAGTGACATCAGCACACAGAGCACGCTGATGTCACCTTCTGTGAGACCTCTGCCATAACAAGCAGTTTAAGAGGCAGCGATGGACTGGATCTGCACATACGTGGGTAGCTCCGATATATCGCTCTATGAAGACGCTACAGAATTTACGTACATAAAGTGTAAAGTCTGTAGTGGTGCGCTCGTTGCAGTTCCTATGCTACGAAAAGTGTAGGAGCGCAAACCGCATAGTGCAGCTTCCAGGTTCGGAAATCACTGAGCATTGCAGAAGGAGCTGCTCCAGCCGTGGGACAAAAACCCAAGAAATAAAAAAAGAAAAAAAGAATAATTGGGCAGAAGCTGTTATTAGCGTCTGCCCAATTATTTTAAAATACTGGACAACTTCAATGGAGACCACCACTTCACAACACGAATAAATACACTTTGAGCAACGGTAAATGAAGGACGGACTCAGCTTAATGATTTTACTGAGCAATAATGGCGGCATCATTGGCAGAAACGTCACCTGCCGATGTGGAGTTTGCTTCTATGAATAGTTGAAGTTCACCATAGTAGAAACAGCTATTTTCTAACATTTGCAAATACGGAGAAACTTCACACAACAGGGTTTAGCGAATAACTAAAAACACAACAAACCCAGAATATTCACAACATGAGGAACCTGTAACCTCCTTACTTTGCATAAATGCAAATACTGTCACGGTCAAGAAGATGCTCTTTCAGGGGAGAGGGAAGAGATTTTGAACTTTGCGTCCAATTTTTTGGAAGAGGCAAGACCAAAACTACATTTCAAATGTAGGGGGGACCCATCGGTACATATTTTTATTAAAATCGGTACATCACAGGATAGAGCGATATATATTATATATCTAACAACATCTTCAGCAATAAACAAACTTGAGCTTTTTGCCTTTTCATATTCATAGAGCTGCTCGCTTTGCATTTTTGCAGTTGAAATACTAAACTAACAGGATTATTTCCGGTAAATTCATGGCTTTGGTTACAGTTTCATAAATCTGAATAACCGAGAGATATGAGCAAAGGCAACAAACATTTCCAGCATTTAAAGAAGCCTGTACACAGATTTGATCAGTGTGTCTGATCGCTATTCAAATATGATTATAGAGCAATATTTACTGTAGGGGCTGTACCATAAACACTTAAATGTTCTGCAAACGCTTTAAAAACACAACATTGAGCAAGACAAACACTATTTTCAGTGCAACCGTTTATACGCTCCAGGTATAGACGCACCGGCCACCACCGTATCCTCCCACTGCCATTCTGAAAATTCCATCTAGCAGAGGCTTTATGAATCAGATAAACAGTAGCAGGGCGAAAACTTTATTTTAACGGTTCAACACAAGTTGGGGGGGAAAAAAAACTTTTAAAAATTCTGTATCTTGAGGGTAAAGAAAACAAAAAATTCCTTAAATAATGGCAATACAAGCATTGCAATCTAAGCGGACACACGTTTTGCTATTGTTACACTTCCATCGGACTTCGTCACTCATTTTCACCCAACTCTACCATATTCACCCCCATGCTACTTTCTTACATCAGACCAAATTGTGTGATGTCACTTCCATAACTGATAGTGTGCACTCTTATTTGCACAATCTGCTCCCCTCCCAAGAAAGGTGGCAACCCTATGCCACGCAGATATCCATCACAAGTGTCATCAGATCAGCAGTTTATGGGTGTGGAGAGGCAAGACTGAATCTACGTCAGAGCACCTGAGATATTACTACGCGGGACTTGGCCCCAAACATTGCAGTAATGTTTGGCATGTTTGGTTTTGAAGGGCGTGCTGCAGATCAATGAAGTTCTATTGTTAGAGATCCTTGACATAGAAACATCTCAACACAGCTACATAGCCACCAGTCTAAGGTTACTCTGAACACATTTGCATTTTGCCGTTCAAGCTTTCCAGCATTTTTGTGTGCCATCACAGTAAACATGTTTAGGTTACCTTATCGCCTTGCTTGATCGTGCGGACCTGAAGTCGATTGATGGCTTGGCTCGCTTCGTCTTTTAGTTTTCTCTGAGAATAGAGAGAAATCGGGTTAGAATTAAAGAAGATAAAGGCTTTGGGATCGCACAAATGAGAAAAAAAAAAAAAAGCACACACATAACTTACAAAATAAAATTTGCTAAAAATGTAAAAATGCAAAAGGGTGTTTGGTTTTAAAAAATGTGGGCCGATATGATCAACCAGCGGCACTCAAATTTAAAATTAATGTTTGGAATTGCATTCTGAACAGAATACCTGTAGAACATGCAGAATGCCTTTGAATACCACTGCGTGGGAGATATGTCAGTTGTGGTGAACCTGGGCAGAGCATGACGTCCAACACTTGGTATGAGATCCTACGTTTCAGACATATGAGTGTTGGGGGGGGGGGGGGGTCATAATATGCACATTTAGGGATTTCACAGTTCATGGTTTCCCATGAAAGCAGAAGACTTACAATTATTTATAAAAGCTGCAACATATGCCACAGTGCTGTACAAACGAAAGGGCTAAAAATTATTATTTAATAATTATTATTTTTTTTTATTTATTTTTTTTGTAGAAAGGATTTTACCAGGAAGGATACATTGAGATTTCTCTCGTTTTCAAGTATGTTTTGGGTGACGAGTATGTACCGTTAGGTCTTGCCCGAGGACTCTTACTGGAGAGGTGCTCTGACCGGGATCGAACCTGTGTCTCCACGGTTAGACTATAGAGCAGTGATGTTACCTCTACTCCACTTGAACAAGTGTGACACAGAAGCCAAGTGGACAGCGGGTCATACTCCAGAGGGGAGGTTAAATCGCAGAGTACGAGTAGTAATAGGCTGGGATTGGTTTGCATGGAAAGGTAAAAACTGCAGGTCACAACATTGTAAAATAAACCACATCAACATATTCTTAAATATACGAAATGGAGACCCGATATGTTATAGCAAGCTGACCGGGAAATTGTGGGTGATGGTTCGACGAAGGAAAGCAGACGGAGGCCTTGGTTTCAAATGAAAATGGCGTTTATTCAGCTGGTACCTGCTGGACTCAAGAAACAGATCGTATCTGTTCAAAAACTTGACGAGAACATTAGACTCAACCGTTTTTAGACATTTGTTCTAAAAAATACAGTTCCCCTCCCAACATACCCAGATTGTCACGTGACAGTTACCATAGGTCTGAGTTAGGACCTACTTTTCCACGTCATCTTTCCCCTTTCATTCTCATTTTGGGCTTTCAGCTGTCGTCAATTAACAGCACACCCTTTTTAGTTTTGCTGACAAACTGATTTCATTTAAACATGCAGACTGAAAATAGAATCTCAAGAGCACTCAAGGACAGCAATCGTATTTTTAAAATATGATTTGGATGAACATCTAAATGGCGGATCACTTAGATTAGTATAGTTCTAAATTAAATCCCAGGAATTGCTATCTCACTTTAACCACCTGCAACGGTTTCTATACAATAACATTCTCTTTAATAAAATCGTATTGACCTCCTACTCAACTGGAAAGCAACCCAGGGGTCAGGAACATTAGTACCCCAGGGGGGGTTTTGAAACTACATATCCCATGAGGCTCAATCTAATGTGTTCCTGAGCATCATGGGATATGTTCCAAAATATCTGAATGGCCAAGGCTTCAGACCCCCGGTAAAACCCTTCTATTCAAGTGTGTCCTACACAGGTCTAGATACTAAAAAGCGACAGCATCAGGGTGGCTCTGTTGTGCTTGTTTTGGTTCGACCTCAGATATCCCACTTTTGGAGACACCAGGCAGAAGCGTCCCACCTCTGCCCCCCCCCAATCAACTGCCCTAGTGCTGTAATAGAGTGGGAGCTTTCTGAGGGTAAGCACCAATGAATATTTAGAAACTCATGCCCATAAAGCAACATGGGGGTTTCCGATTGCAATCAGGAGGCATTTCTAAATATTGTGCATCATCTTGTATAAAAGATGGCAAGTCCAGAATTTACAGATGTGCACAATAAAAAGATCTCTTTACATGACGAACACACACACACACACACACATTTTCATTAACCAGTAAGATATTGGATTAAGTCGCAGTTGGAAATGCGGATGCTCCGTGTGATAAGGGGTTAAAGTACAGTAATTAGAGCCAGCGCTGTCTCCAGTCTGCACATTAAATATTGCTAAAGAGATAATGAGAAAAAGAGTAAACAAAAAATCTTGGAGGCTCGTTGAGTTTGAAGCCGTCAGTAACCGCAGAGTCAATGAAACAGGGAAGGGGAGGGGGGAGCATTTCCAGAATCAATATGGTTTCCTCTTTGCTTTTTGTGCATCACAATCGTTTTGTATATTAAAGGATTTGGTATTTGCATTACACCAAATACATGCTTATGGATTTTGATTACTGTACATACTTGTCTGAGCCCATGTCTTTCTATAACCCTGGGGTGTCCCATTAAGGGAAAGGGATTATAGGGTGCAGAGGGGTTAAGAGTCAACCTACAGCACTCTCCATACCCTTAGGCTAGGGTCAGATGAGCGCATTTTCTACAGACTGTGCGTCCGTGCAGTACGTACATACGTACTTTCTGACTGACAACAAGGTAGTGGCCACACAGTCAGTTTTTTTCACTGACGTATTTTTTTGACTGATGTAGCAGGGAAAATAAATTACAATGAAAAAACATTCTGCCCGTCAAAAATGCTGGATGTATAAATGCAGTCCATCTGACCACGCTCCATCACTCACATACAAAGCTATGCGGACGTGGCGCACTCCGCACGTCCGTTCTAGCAGTATTACGTTCTTGCCTAACCTGTGTCCGTTTGCAGCGTCCGTCAGCTCCCGCACTTCTGTGCGGATGTACTTCGTGTGTGGGGCTCCATTTAACACAATTGTATGCTATCACGGACGTACTTATGTGCGGGCAACACGGACGTTAACACTGCGCTCGTCTGACCCCAGCCTTAGTGTGATTGTAATAAGCAAAAAGGTTAAAATTCAGAGCAAGGATTACAGAATTTAAATGAATTGGCAATGTCTTATAAAAGGCTTAAAAATACCTTTTATACCAAAATGAGCAGCAGTGCAGCATTATAGATGCTAGGCTGATTTCTTCTACTTTAATATTCATCCTCTAGATCAGATATGTCTGGGGGGGGGGTGAGTTTGGCAGCTCTGAACTAAAACATCCATAAAATTCCCATGCCACCTACTGCATTCAAAGAATTCTGGGAATTTTAGGCCATCAACATCTGCCCCTAGTTTGACAGCCCTGCTCTAGAAGATAGTAAGCTCATCTGCGCAGGATTCTCTGCACGTCATCGCTGGTTGCTAGATCTTGAACTCAGAGCTTAATTCTACAGTCCTTAAAGCGTGTTGCAGACGGTTGTCGAACTTGTCGCTATAGAAAAACAATGTACTGGGCAATATCCAGGATCTGATCGGCCTCAGCTTTCACTGAAAGCGTAAAGGTCATAAGTAGAGTCATTGGGTGGACATTCGAGCGCCCTGCCACCCACTGATAATGCAAGTGCAACGAGAGCCATTTTCTAGCCACGAACATCTTGTTCATTCCTTGCCATTTGGCTCTGAAAAGCTCAGCAAGCACCATTTGTAAATTTTTTGGGAGGGAAAATCATGGGGGGGGGGGACACACGCTATTTTAAGAATATATTTTATACTTCGTGAGTTTTGCTGTGGAGCTCCGCGATACGCTCATACACACCGCATATTGCTGTGGAGCTCCGCGATACGCTCATACACACCGCACATTGCTGTGAGGTTTGTGATGCGCTCATACACATTGCATATTGCTGTGAGTTTCATTGGTGTGGATGGGCAAATTAAGTCTATTTTTTATGAGTAAGGTAATGCAAATAAAGTTATGAGGGAGGGGCGTAAAGTAAGGCAAAGTAAATTATTTCCAAGGGGAAGGGGAGGGAGCAAATAGTCTCTTTGTATGGGCAAGGTAAATTTCATTAAACAAAAGGCCCTTGCTTCTCTCCACTGACAGGGACACAAACAGGTCAGGGTGCCTTGCTTGCTCCGACCGGACTGTTGCTAGGCTGCTGTTTCTTGAATGTGTGCGAACTGCCGCCATCTTCAAGTGTTCAGTGAACGAACTGTGAGAACTGCCAAAGCCGGGGCATGATGGGGCTGGGTGGCAGACATCACAAAGCGCCCTCTGACAGAGGGAGCTGGTGGCCCACCCGCCATCTTTGATTTTAGCCAGGGCCTCCTCCCAACCAACCCGGACAAATTCACCGAGGTCGCCGCAAAATGGGCAGCCACAGCGGCTAACCATGTAAGGGTCACTCACTGACACCTTGCTGATCTCTGCGGATAGGAGGTGGAGGCAGAGCAGGGAGGAGATGTCACCCGTCACTCACAATACAGACCACCCCCTGCCCCACGCTATAGTGACTGGCAGAGCCGATCGGAACGTTTCGCAGAGCATGCTGCGTGTGTACAAGCACTCGAGCAGGCTCCTCTGGCAGCCACTTGTGCAGACTGCTTAAGTGCTTGTACACACGACTGCGCGAGACATTCCGATTGGCTCTGCCAGTCACTTGAAGTGACTCCGGACGGAGTCAGGACTCCACGGCATGGCACAGGAGGGTCCGACCACTGAGCAGGGAGAAGGCACGGCTGTGTCATTAAGCGAGAGGCAAGCGGAGGTAGAGCTGCAAATCACTCTCCCGTCCAATGGCCCTTAGGCTAGGGTCAGACGAAAGCATTTTTCCCCGCGAACGTGAAAAAGGTGCGTCCGAACGCATTGACGTATTTTTCCCCGGAATGCGCAAAAACGGTCAGACGACGAGCATTTTCGGGCGTGATTTTGTACGGATCGTCAATAAAACTCTTTTTGCGTCTGGACGTTATGTAGGCTGGACATTAGCAGTGTCTGACATCTCCTAATCACGCACACACGCCGCAGCTGCGCACTCAGTACTAGCGGTTCAGCGTTCTCAAAAAAATGCGTTCAAATTCCACTTGCGCTGCACGGCCGGACTTTTGTGCGGCCGTACATCGTATATTGGCCCTCATTGCCTGGCATCTGCTGCTAGTGCGGCCGTAATTATGTGCGCCAGAACGCACGTTAAAAGTGCGCTGGTCTGACCCCAGCCTTAGAGGTACCGTTGGGGGGGGGGGGTGCAATGAGTGCAATTGCCCCACGTGCCCCCAGGCTGAATCCACTCCTGGGGCAAATAAACCCCCCTTAAGAGTAAGAGGCAGGGTGGGTCAAAATGAATAGTCTTCGTAAGGTCTTACAAACTAATTCGCTATAAACAAGACAAAGGCTACAGCGATGCCTACAGCTGGGTATATTTTATTTTTATTAGTAAGGAATGGAGGGAGGGCACTTATGCTCACAAGTCTGAGCATCATGGGAGATGCATTTCAGAAACATTTGGGATGCCATGGTTTGCTATCCCTGCCCTATTAGAAAATGCACTATAAATTGCGATTGAGCCATTTGCGGATTTAACTTCCATAAATGTTCTTAGATTGTAAGCTCTCATGCAGAGTTCTCTCTACCGTTCTGTGTGTTTAACTTGTAGGTTTGTTATTCTGTCTCACCCATTGCTATAGTGACTGGCAGAGCTGATCGGGTTTTATGTGGGTTTTATTGCTGTGGAGCTCCCGTGATACGCGCATACACACCGCATGGAACTTGTTAGCGCTTTATGAATAAAGTTGGGCAGCACAAACCTGGCCTTTTCATATTTGAGCAGAGCTGAACAGGGAAAACAGGATTTTAGAGCTCTAACTCAGCACACAAATTGAAGGTTCCTAGTGAAATTGAGGCCCCACTGGTTCAAACAACTAGGGGTATCATATGTCCCGCCCTACAACAGGGATTTTTTGGTGTTGATAGACATGCAGTAAAGCAGGGGTCCACACCCTGGCCCCTTCCCATGTTTGAGGAGCGCAGCCTTGCACTATGAAGCAGGTAGATTAATGAAAGATTATGGGATCCAAGATGAATGGCATTGACTATATAATCTATTTCCCCTCCTGCAACGTCTACAGGTCTCAGGGCAGGTTCTATTAGGTGCAAAAGTACCAGATTCTCATGTGTGTATATTTCCTCTGTATGTTGTTAAAAGGGTCATTCGAGGAGAAACATTTCATTGGATACGATCAGTAATGTAATGCTGCAATATATCACAGTGTGTGGAGAAACCTGGGGAGGTTTAACCAATGCCAAAACCCAAGTGTGTTTTAAAGTTTAAGAAAACGTAGAATTAAAAGGTAAAAAACAAAAAAAAATAACTCCGCTTCTCTGCAGGGTAAGATTCAGAGCCACTGATGTTTTTTAGATGATGCAGTATGTAATTCTGTACTGCGTCATCATCTCCACTCTTCTAGTGTGGAAGAAGAGAATGTGAGTAATGGCAGCAGCAGTGTTCAATTTATAAATGAAGTGGACAATGGAACTGTGTTAGAACAAAAAAAAAATTCCTGGAACACGACCTTTCCAAATGTGATCTTATTCAAGCCACGGTGGTTAGAAATGGTAAAACTCTAATTAGAAACAATGATTAGCAGCATTGAAGAAAAATAAATAAATGGGCCTCAAGTCCAGGTGGAGAATATTTAGCAGTTGTGACGGGTCATTTGGACCCCTGCATCTCCACTTCTATATACCCTATTAGGTAAAGGGAGGTGTTCTTGGAAAGGCCAGGATCTGGCCTTTGACATGATGAAGTCACTGGCATGGGAGTAGACCCCAGCAGGGGGGGGGATACCGTTTGTCGCTGGAGCAGTGTAGCAAGTAGCTGTGACGATAAAGAGTCTTCTGGTGTCCACCTACAGGGAGTTTTGATGGCATGGTCATGTCCTCCACAGCGAAGCAGACAGAAGTAGGTCCTCCACTTTGTTTGAAGTGTCAGTAAACTTTATTTCCAGGGACAGCAGACCCTGCATGGAAAAATTGACATTTTGTATACATATTGGTGTTGGGGCTGCAGTGCCCCCTGTATAGTGGTGACCTCACGGTTGGGGAATATGCTGGCGCTTTATAAAGAATAATAATAATAATCATAATAATAAGAGTTGGATCGTGGCAATTCCTATTTTCGTCATGTCCTCCACAGCGACAGAGTTGAAAAGGTGGATTATCGTGATCGCAATTAAATCTGTAGAAGGGAGTTGTCCTGATTAACCCTTTCACTGCTGAAGACGTGTGGGGCACATCCTCATTGATGCACGTTACATGCTGAGGACGTGACCCACACGTCAGCTGTGCGGGACCCCCGGCAGAGATACCCACCTCTCTGTCCGGGGTCCCGCGGCGTTCTGACTTCAGCGTCCTCAGACGCTGAAGTCAAGCTCCTCCCGGCGTAAATGACGTCATCGCGCCAAGCACGATGATGTCATTTCCAAGAGACCCCCCGGCAATGCCGGGAGATAGCCTGGAAGGGAGGGGGGGATCCTTTCGGATCCCTCTCGATCGGAAAGGAGCAGCGCCAAAAGCCAGGCACCGCTTAAAAGGGGAGAGTCTCCCCTTTTAAGCGGTGCCTGGCTTTAACCCCTCAAGCGCCCAGCCTTGCACCGGTGGGGGCCGCCATCTTGGATGGCGGCTCCACCCCCAGGTCTCCCTTCGCTGCATGATGACGTCAGATAGCCGGGGAACCCCTAGCTGCCACGGTTCTGGAGATATTGGGGTTCACAAGAACCCCCTATCTCCACCAGGGGATTTCCTTGGGAAATCCCCTGGTGGAGATATTGGGGTTCACAAGAACCCCCTATCTCCAGAACCGTGGCAGCTAGGGGGTCATGGAGGGTGTCATTTGAAAGGCCTGAGCATGATACCCAACATGACTAGGTACAAAGTAAAAAAATAATAAAAATCAATAAATTTTAAAAAAAAAGTTTGTGTGTGTTATTTTTCTTAATGCAGCAATATTGTTCACATTTCAATTATAATGTGAACAATGATGCTGCACTAATGATTTTTTTCTATGGGATGCGTTTGCTAAAAATCACGTAATTCCCCCCACAAAATGTAACAAGTCCCCATTTCAAATTTTTGTACAAGCGCACCCTATAGAAAACATAACCGCAAACGCTCATGTGATAAAATGTGAAAAAAACAAACACTTTACACGCTGCAGATGATTAAAAATTCAATTTTTGTATTTTGTGTTATAATATACAGACAGGACATGACGTATACATATAAAAATTATATTATGAATCTGCGGAGTCTGCCGGAAAGAACGATATATTATATGTCTGGGTCATTTATTAAAATGTGTCTTCAAATCGCTTTTAAACATGAGTGAAAGCGGTAAAAATGAGCTCAGCACACAGCGGTGAAATGCCTCAGCAGTGAAGGGGTTAATTTAAGCAAATAAATCTTTGTTCTTCCATCCAATGTTAAGAAAAATTAAAATAAGTTCTTGTCAATAGCATAATTTTCAACTCCTCTTATGTGGTGACCGCAAAGTGTTCATTTTAGGGTTGCCCGAGTATATCTGGAAGACCAACATTCATGCAGCAGCAGATTAAACACTGGTTGTATCTTGCATACCATAGAACATTTGGACTTTGGCTTCATTTCCACGGCCTTTATGCACGCACACATACATACACCATCGGGTGCAAGATTGTGAAACACTGCATTGAAACTGTTAGAATTGCACACAGCAACAACACTATTACAGGTAGCATGTACATTGTACAAAGAAGAAGAAACTCCGGCACTCGAGCTTATACTCTACAAGTGTGACTGGTATTTTATCTACCAAAGAAAGCCCACTTGCAACCGAGTAATAGGAATACTAGAACATATCTAGAAAATAAAAATCGCTTCATGCTCCAAAGACCCCATTCCAAGTCTAGCGAGATGGATTGTGTGAGCATCAGTAATCTGATCCTCCTATACTTTGCCCTTATACCACTTTTGTACTCCAAGCCAGGATTAAGAGAGGTTAAGTCACTCGCTGCACTTCAAAAGAAATCCTGCAAACATATTATGAAATTGAAAACCTGTTCTGAGTTTCTCTTTAGGGGAGCACCACATGATTAGTTATTTTCAGGCAGACCTGGGTGTGTGGTAGAAAACTTAAGTACAATATTGAAGAACACCGGGAGCTGAGCTTTTGAGTCATAAATCTTCCTTTAAAAAGATCCATAGTAAGGGAAGGGGCAGGAGAATGGACAATGTTACCTAGGGTCCATAGTAACTATCCACTTATGACATGCAGAACTGTGCTTCAATGTGGTCTCCACGCAATTGACCCACAACGTTTAAGCAATCGCAACACTTCAAGTATGTGTTGCCGTCACCGGATCCCCTTTCCGAAGCATTACATGTCGTGCAGAGAGTGGGCTAAATTCCTGGTGGCGCAGTAATGGAATAAAAAGTGTAATCGGGTGGAAGAGCATTCGGTCTGCACCTTTAGCGAGTATAAACCATACTAAAAATCACACCTCTGGAGAAACGGAGTCCCTGAACATATCATGGGTCCCCCCCCCCCACGGCATCCCTGATCACCGGTGTAACCGATTACAACCATATGGAGCTCTGCTTGGTCAAAGCTTTGTGGGGTTCATAACAGGCAAGATGTCACATCCTGCCATATAATCTAAATATATATATATAGTTTGACCTCTGTTTCAGAATATTTTTTGCAACGCAATTTTATCTCCAAAATACGTTAACGATTCAGTGAAAGTTGAACCGATATTTCCATTGCGCTGTGGGTTTATTAATTCACCTTTGTCCGGTTCAGAAGTACTTGAACCACTGATAACGATGTACAATTAATGCTGATTATTAGGGCCGAGCGTCTACAAAAGGTTCAAAAACCAATATTGATTCCATGAGATCGTATTTTTTGGGTCTTGTTTTCACAACATTCAGTTTTAAATCTCTGCTGCAGGGCCTCCCCTTACGTGATCAACCGGAGAGGACAGGAGTTACGTTTCAGTGCCTGGAGGGAGAGCCAGGAAAACTGCTTCCCATGAGTATAGCTCGATCTTCCGTTGCACGCACATCGACAACATGCAGAGCCGCACAAAGTATTCAGTCCACGGGAGTTTAGGCCAATTAACCACAATCCCTGCACCTAACATTACATCATAGCTTTTGAAATGGTTTCCATGCAACATGGCAGTGAATATGTGACATGTTAAAAGACCTAAACTGGCCGTCGCTGGAATCTAGACACTCTTAAACACCAGGTTGGAAAGGTGAAGAGTTTTTCAGGGAAGCTACCACCCTACCTGAATAGGCTGCTTCCTCCAGCAGCTCCCTCATCCTATAACCTCCGATCCAGGACCAGCACCTTACTTGCAATACCACAATACAAAACGACAGTGGCTCGATCCTCATTTTCCTAAAGAGCACCGCAGTTATGGAATAACCTCCCAGACACCATCAAATCTTCCCCCAGTCTTAAGTCCCTTAAGAGCTCCCTATTAACATACCTCAATACAGAATGCGCCTGTAAACATGTAACATAATGACTATTTCCTGCAAATTTGTTTTCTGTGTTAATCTGTATATTTGTGTGCATTGTATTACAGTCATTACAAAAAAACAAGGTAACAATTCAAAGTTCTTGAACCCAGGACATACTTGAAAACGAGAGAAATCTCAATGTATCCTTCCTGGTAAAATCCTTTATAAATATTTACATACACCTCTCTAAAACGGTTTAACCTGGGTAAACATTTAAAGCCGTCTTCAGAAAAGACAGGGGGTTAGAAAATGGGATCATAAATCGCATAAGGCAAACACAACTTCAATGTACCCCATTGCAATTGGTTACTTTCAAATCTATTGACTGCTCAAGAGATTAACACACTTGGGACATACATCCTCCTGGGGCTCTCTGCAAATCAAAAAAGGGGGGGGGGTCCAGTCTTCCATATTTCAGTAAAAGCAGTAATGGCGGTTATTTTCTACATGCACACATACCACGCACGGCTTCATAATTTGCATCACTTCCTAAAGTGTCTTTTGTTATTGGACTTACCTGTTTCTGGCTTTGAACCCGCGTGAGCCTCCACCTGCGGGCAGAGTAAAATATAAAGTATCCAACAGTGGCCGCGGTGACAATGAAGAAGGAGATGGATACAAAAAAGATGGAGTAGTGATTAATCCAGGATCCATGTTTCTTTCCCACATCTATAATCATGTTCACTGGGATGTTGGTATTAAGAAGAGCTACGATCTCATTTCCTTTCTCGTTCCCGATCATAATGGCGATTGTGCTTCCTGTGCCTATAAAATAAAAGGAAATTATGGATTAGCATGAACCGGTGTCATACAAACCTGATCTTGCATAAAGTTTTAAAGTGCATGTATGGAACATTTATGAATGGCAACAGGAAAATCTTAAAATCAGCCAATCACACCGCTTTTCAGAGGCGGCTGTATAGTTAGTTAGGCAAAATAGGCGGCTGCCCAAGGCCTCGCTCCCACTGGGGCCTTCGAATAAGAAATGTATGGCCATTGATTTTGTCACACCTATGTTTGGGCAAACACATTGTAGACATGCAGGAGACAGACCATTAAGTTCTATGGAAATTAAAAATGTCTGCGCCAAGCAAATGACACTTAATATACAAAAATAATTCAAAAGCCCCCACACAAATAACACCAAAAAGAGGAAAAGTCTGCAGGAAGGAGGCCATGTTGAACTGAATTTGTAGCTGTGGAAATAAACCCATACCAGAACAAATCTAGTATATTTTTCAGAGAATAAACACTAGAGATTAGAGTCTTTTGGATAGGAAGGAATCACATGTCATTACTAAACAATGACTTTCTAGGCACTTCCAATAGAATGATACCAGATAAGCTTTTGAAATCAAAGACAGACAATACCACTTCAAACAAAGAACAACCAGTAAATTACTCTGTTACAACTAGATAGGGGAATTGGCAGGAGAAGTAAAAATTCTCGCAGGGTTATTCAGAGAAAGGTGAAAACCAGGAGAACTGGCAGGAGAAGAAAACAATCTAGATCAAATAGCCAATTTGGAAAGTGAGATACATGAGAATTTTTCTGATTTGGCCAATTTTGACCTAGAATTTTCACTTCTCCAGCCAATTCTCCTCAGTGTCAACCTTTAGTGAATAGACCTGATAGTATACGGGGTTGTAAGGCAGCAATCCAAGAGCAGGATAAGTAATGAAAGGAAAATGTAGAATGGTCAAGTAAAACAGGCAAATAAAAGCCCAAAACCATGCCCAGTGGGCTCCAATACCTAGAGGTTTTAAGAAGAAACGGTTGGATTTGGGAACACTAAATTTGTCATCTAGCTTGACACTTTCGCATGCTTGGCAGGGAAGGTTTTTGGTTTGTATTTTGCTATAAAATCATCACCATTTGTATGGTGTTGCATGTAGACCGCCCAGTGTACTATAGAAGGTTCAATCCTTCAGATCACCGCATCATTCACCATCAGGTCCAACACCAAACACATTGTCATCAATTGCACAGATCCACAAACCCAGGTGCCCATGGGTTTATAGAATATTTACTTATGGCCAATTACTTCCTGGGTTGTTGTAAACCAACCCCCCCCCCCCGAGCAAAATTAAAAAACACACACACACACACACAGTTACACATATATTTGCTAAAGATACTGAAAGAATGAGATAAATTTACATTTATTTTGCCAGTTACTACGGAGCCTATGGGGTTTCTGTGTATATGGTTGTCCAAATACTCTGTAGGAGGAAATTGCAATCGAATGGAGTACACGAGATCATAAGATTTCCATGCACTGTGATTCATTACCCTTTAGTAACCATTACTTTGGAAAGTTTGTGTCAAAAATTGGATAATTAAGGTTTCAGATCCGACCAGCATTTATGTAGGGGGGGGGGGGCCTTCCAGATTATTTAGAAATACATTTCCCATGAGTCTCAAAGCCTAATGAGTGGTTGAGCATCATGGGAGGTGTAGTTCCAAGACATCTGGAGCACCAAGGTTGATGGCCCCAGGCTTTAAGGTTTGCCAGGTTGTAGAGACCTCTGCACATTTCTCAAAAATGTTCATCACTAGACCCAGAGGTGTTTCCACTGCACAATGATGTGATCATATTCTTGTAAAAGGTGTTATTTATAGTGCATGGTTAATAATATTCCAGGTTTTGTCCTGTGACAAACCAAGGACATAAACCAGGAAGCAGAGAAGAAAAAGATTACACATAACAAACTTAGTCATCAGATATGCAAGGCGCATCATCTATTTAATTTGCACATTCTTGTTGCGTTGGTGCCGAGACGGTCGGCGGTGCCATATTTTTTCCATTATCAGGGCACAGAATGGGAATATTAGCTAATTAAAAGGCAAGTGTTTGGCAAGCGAACAATCTGAAACTCTTTATAGTCAACTTGCCTTTTCGTCACAGCTCGGTATTGCCTTCTATAAATAGAATGATGCAAGGCAAAAATGTTCCAGAATTGCCCAAAGTCCAATAACTTTGAGTCATTCATTGCTCTTTTTTCCCATGTTGCGAAAGGTTTCCTTTGATGACAAGAGATTTAGGCCTATGGCCTTCGGTCAAGGCACGACTACAATAGCGCAAGGTCGATAATCTGAGGGAATTGTAACTCAACACCAATTTACACAATGAATTGGTTACAAAGAGAATATGGGGGAGTAGATCCTATTATTCAATAGAATACAAAAAAAGAGGTGATCATATCGCAAAATACAGGCAACAGTAAGATTATGGGTCTGAAGCAGCTTAACATTCTGAAACATTTAGGCTGGCGTCAGACGAGTGCACTATGTGCGCGTGTACCGGCGTCTGTAGCAGCATTCTGACGCTGCAACGGGGCCGGCCACACGCTTGTGCTCGCGCACAACAAGCGTCCATTATCAAAGCTTCCCCGTCGATGCGCTAGAATGTGCGTTGACAGGGCTGCAAACGCGATCCTCCATAGGAGGCGGCCAGATGGGCGTCGAGTGGAAGGAACGTCCACTCTCACGGACGTTCCTTCCGCTCTCTAATGACGCTCGTCTGACACTAGCCTTAACATTATATTACTTTATCCACCATGCTTCAAGGTAGCAGATTCAAAGTGCCACATTATCGCTGACACATGCAACTCTGCAAGCTGTATCAGGCAGTGTGACAAAAACCAGGGATTGCACGCGGGTCCAGGATTGGCATGGATCATATTGCAATGGTGGAAGAAAAATGATATTGTGACGGAGTGCTTGGTTTAGGTAACAATGTCTGGGAGAGTAATTGAGGAAAGATGTCCTACATGTCCTCAATCAATCCCCTCGCACGCTGGTTGCCAATTAAGCAACAGCTAAATTCTCAGGCTGCTGACTCCTGGACTGAAGTGTTTAATCAGACTGCTGAGAGACGAGCAGGGAGCAGTAACACGTCTAGGAAAAGCTAGGATTTAAAAAAAAAAGAAAAAAAAAAAAACACCAAACTGCAATAGGGATTCAAGCCAAGTGTGGCATTTGTTTATACTGGAATAAAAAGGCCTCTATTTGCACAACTTCAAGTCTGTGGCCACTTATATCCTAGAGTAGTGGTTCCCAACCGCAGTCCAAGTACTCTTAACAGGCCAGGTTTGCCAGATATCTGAAGCACAGCATATGATATGATGCGATATGATTTGCTGCTCATTGATTGCAGAACTCAGTCTGCTTTTCTCCAAGGTGATCTACAAAATCTGGCCTGTTGGGGGTACTTGAGGACCGCGGTTGGGAACCACTGCCCTAGAGTACCGTGTTTGGCTGGATCCAAGTATCCCGAGTGGTTCCTGTATCACAATAATCTTGGCCTACGAAACATAGGACAATATTCCACAATTGGTGCCGACTTTAATGGCTCTGGTAAACTGACACCAACTTTGGACTAGGGCCCATAATATTTTCTATTCTAGCAAGTCACAGGCTTTTCTCCCAGATGACCCAAAAGCAGCAGGACTGAGGGAAAATGCCCCATTAGCTCCTGTTTAAATGGCCTTTGTGATGATTATATAGAAACAAAAAATAAATAAAATCAGGGCTTTAGAAGTCAACACACAAATGCCAATGCTGTGCTTGCTTATGAGCCCTCATAGATGCCATGTTCATTTTGGAAGCATGGTCATCTTCAAATGATGTAAATCCCATCACTACACCCTTCCCCTCTCCCACCATCACACCGGCCAAATGGCAGCTCTGCGTTTGGGATGTTTACCTGAAGACTTGCAGGGTTATTCAGAGAGCGTGAAAAGCAGGAGAATTTCTGGAGAATGAAAAATTCTAGGTCAAAATAGCCGATTTGGAAAATGAGATGAAAGGGAGAATTTTTCTTGTTTGGCTATTTTGACCTAGAATTTTTCAATTCTCCAGTTATTCTCCTGCTTTTCACGCTCTCTGAATAACCCTGATAGTATCAATTGCATATATTTGAAGAACCCTGGGAGGGTTTTTAAAGGAGATATATTAAATGAGAGTAGGCAGGCCCGGAAATAGGAGATAAAAACATTGCTCAATTATAGTAAATGTTACAGATACTTATACAGCGCCAACATATTCCGTAGCGCTTTACAATGGGGTAAGCACAAACCTGAGCCATAAGATATATTAGGTACAGATGACCGTGCCAAAACAGCACTTGAAACAAGTGCTCAGCCAGACATCCTGTGAGCTTACAATCTAAGGGACAGAGGTATGTGAAACAAAATGGAGCAGGGGGGGGGGGGGGGGGGGTGGAGTTGATAGCCGAAATAAGATTTCATGGGAAGGTGTTGACCCTCTGATCTGAATGCCTCCAGCAGGGTGTGAATAAAATGTAAAACGATTAACACTAGGAGGAAGAAAGTAGGAGACAAGCAGAGCAGGCTAATTACATGGCATTACGATACTGACAGATTTAAGAGACACCTATGTGAGAGTCGGTGACAATCAAGGAGATTTCAGTGAAGTACAGGCTGCGATGGCCAAGTCAGTCATTTGCATCTGAACACAGGGCTACAAATCAGCACTCGCAGCAGAAGAGAGAAGAGTAGATGAGTGGTACGTGACAAGATGGTGGCGTTCATGGAGAAACAAGTGTTCTATTATTTAAAAGGGACACTACCACTTTCAAAAGCTGTAACTAGTTTACTAGCCGATTTTTTTTTTCTTTGAAGTAATTGCATGTAAAAGGAAAAAAAAAGTTAGGTTTTGTTATCTCCTGGTTCCATTTTGTGGATTTTTACCAAAATCTTACAGCAAGTTTCTTTACAGCTGTGGTTTAGCTTCTACAGTGTTAACGGTCAAGGCTGTAGTAGGCCATTGTGTTCTGCATGCCATCAGAAATAACAGCTGAACGAGATGACAGGGATTAAAAGACTTAATCTACCCCCGGTTATGTCTGTTAAATACATCACACACAAAACAATGCTGAGAGTCGGTTTCTATGTCCTCAGACCCATTCACTCCAGAATATGGCCAATGCCACACAGGGAGGAACAAATTCTGTTAAAATACCGGGGGGGGGGGCATTTTACCATGAGAGAAAAAACAAAGTGACACAATTTTTTTTTTTTAGTTAAGAAAACAGATTAAAAGCACACATAAAATATAAGGACAATAAAATAGAATAGGAACTTTTCTTTTTAGTGGTGGCGGCGTCCCTTTATTTTCTAGATATTCCTCCAATATATAAATCTCCATTTCATCGCCACATGAGAAATACCAGGGCTTTCAGCTTCCCTTAGTACAATGGAAATTGTACAGATGACACCTGTTGATACCCGATCCTCCGCCATTTTGCATTCACAGCCTGAGTATTCAGTTACACTACTGCAGCAAATCCGCTGCTACGTCACTGAACAGGCTGCTGGAGATGAAGAGCGCACCTCTTATACAGTATAGGCTACCAAAGTATAGCTGCGCTGGTACATTGATTTTTCAGATCTGATTTTGACACAGACACACACAGTATTGCAGGTTTATTTGTGGAGGACAGCATAGCACACTCCACAACGGGAAAGGGTTAAAAAGGAGTTAACAGAAATGGGCAGCTGAGGGAAGGCTCCAACCAGGGAGGCCCTAAAATGTCTGATGGCAGCCCTGATTTTACTGGTACAGATTAAACACCCCTGCTGTTAGATATTTGCATGTAGAATAGAGGTAACCGGTGTAACCTCATTTTGTATAGTAACCGAGGCTGCACAGCAACAGCTACCTCAAAAAAAGGCAGATTCCTGGGTTTAAACTTTAATAAATGAGGGGATTTTATTATGCTTTTTTTTCTTATTTCTATAATGTAATGTTAAACACTGTACTGCCACAATTTACCTCAAGCTCTAGGAATTAAAGATAAATAAAAAAAATAAAAAAATAAAAAAAAAAAAAATTTAAAAACCACACAACATAGTCATGGTATCCAACATGGACACAGGATGACTTTAAAAAGGTATCAGCCTTCCCAGATGCTGCACCCATGCCAAGGGCTAGACCTAGTGATGACAGTGTGACACAGTCAAGGTTTGTACCCAAAAAAAAGGGGAGTTTCATTTTAAACAAAAAGTTATATAAACTTTTGGGTGTTAAAAACCAAAACACACACACACACACACACACACACGTGAAACCATAGGACGGACACTAGTGACTTTTTTATGATTAAGGGAAAACAATCTAATGCAGCATGCTTGCGCAGTTTCAGAAAGGTCAATATGCAATATTGAACAGGGATCAACAAAGATGTACTTTGAAACCATTTGCGCTGCAGCTCAGAGCAATGAAAGTGTATGTTCCGCCCTAAGGCCTGACTAAAGCGTTGAATGGTTAAAGGCTTTGACAGCCATGAGTACAGTCATGGGGGGGGGGGGGGGTTAATTTGCCCAAGAACATCTAAAAATTGGCCTTTCAGGTCTGCCCTGAGTGATAACCATATGCAAATCAGACTGTCATCTTAGTAAATTCACTAATTGTACTAAAACCTTATGGGCCTGTAGTTGGGACTCAATGAGGCGCTGGCCTCCTATGCCTCTTTCCCTTATTCAGTACTCTCAATCTTGTTGCGGGATCACGAGATCTGGCAAAAATAGGCAATGGTAAGCCCGACGTGTGCACTCGAATGCAGACACAGCTATATCGTCGTTGGAACAAAATAGACAGCCACTCAGACCTAAAAAGGCTTCAAAAGATGACACCTTCCTACTCTTGTATACAGTTCAGAAGAATACTCAGTCAGCCGTTGAGGGCCTCCATCTTTTCCAGTGGAGATTGATGTCCGGGCTAGGGACTAACTTTGGAAAAGGGACAAACACACCCCTTCCATCTTTAAGACTTATTGCTCAACACACCAGTCATTCCCATTTTAATATCCAATATACTTCAGTCACTTTATCTTCTAGCAATTCAGCTCCTTTTTACAATCCAGCACTTTTTGGGCAGGTTTGAGAATCAGGGATCTTTGTAAACTTCACATGCAAGTCCATGGAGTTGGAAGGTAACCGGAGTTCGGATTAGTTTTACACCCGACTTTGTTTCTTAAAATACATCCTTCTCTGAGGTTCAAAACAGGATCATTTTAAAAAGGTCTGAGGACATTTGTCATTGCTAATCCTTCAGGTTGGGCCTCCACAAAGCTTTACAAGATTTAAAAATACAGTCTCAAAGTGGATGGAAGAATCCTTTAGAAAGACCTCAATCTTAAAACAAAAAAAAAAAAAAAAAACCAATCAAGTCCTCTTGGCTTATAAACAAGGCCTTTGTTTCAATAAAGTATAGACTTAAATCTACGACTTGTGTCCCCTTCAGTAGGACAAATGGAATTACCACAAAATGCTGGTTCCTCCCTAACCAAAGGACAAATCCCTCCCCAAACTTAAATGGCAAGAGTTTATACAAATGGCACCAGCCAAACTATAGATTACTAGATCATTCCAGAGCAATTAGCCTGTTGATTTATGCGAGCTGTGACCAGAACAGAAAACAAGTTACTAGGTACAAGTGACTAAAAGGGGGTCCTGGGGTTTGCCAACAAATGCTGGATCGTTCGCTTTGAGATGCACCAAACAGCTACAGGAGACGTTTCACAGTGAAGCTTCTCTGGCAGAGTTTTGGACTCATGGTGATGCAACAACAGCGATTTTTGTCAGTGTTCGAAACACCAGCATTTTCATATTAAAACTCACCCCTGAAGATTCAAGAACAGGCTTCATTTAAAAAAATTAGCACAAGGGTGAAGGAACGGGAATTAAAAATACACTTAAGTATAGGTTTATAAACCTCCCCCCTCCCCCACTCATCTTCACATTGATTCACGCACTGTATATATGCAGACTTTTTGCTTGTTACACCTGGTGAGACCATACGGACATCAAGTACACACAAATCGAACAATGCAGCTAGGAATACCAATAATTTTCTAGAGAAAGCAGAAGAAAAATAAAAGTATTTTCACAGGGTTATGAAGTTTTGTACACAAGATAATTGATTGGTATTTACAAGAAAAAAAAAAAAATTTACACACAAACTGAAAATTACAAGAGGTCTTCCACAAGATTGTAAAATCAGATTCTCTAGGCCAGGGGCCTCAAACTCTGCCCCCCTCTGATGTTTCTGAACTACAACTCCCATGTTTCCCTGGTCATCTATTGCATTAAAAGCATTCTGTGACTTGTGGGCAAAAACATCTGGGGGGGGGGCGTGAGTTTGAGATCCCTGCTCTAGGCAAGTCAGTTGGTAACCTTTCCATGCTAAGCTTTTTCCAGTGTAAAAGCACTGTATAGGATAGGTAGACCACAGGGTTACTTTTATTTAATCATACTCCATGTAGCGGTCATGCACAAACCAGTAGAAAAGAGATCAGCCCCTCCACAAACTACCTGCACCAGGTTTATGGAGAAAGGTTTATAGGGCCAGATTCATTATGAGATCTAGCCATCTCTGTACATCACAATCATTAATTCCCTCTTGGTGAGCGCTTACCCAATACTTGCGGGCTCTATAACAGAACCGTACGAACCAAACTTAAAAAGATTGTTGACACTTCAGGAAGACCAGGAGAAAGCTCTCGTTTGTTTAAGTGTAAAAAAAATAAAAAATATGGAGAATTCTAGACCACACTCACCAGGGTGGGACATTTCAATGACCTCATTGCTGGAAGATCCATCATTATTGTAGATTATCACTGCCACAGCTCCCTGTGCGGAGGCAGTATTGATCTTCTCTGTGAAGGTGCACCCACCACCTCTCTGGATCAGGGCTATCCAGGGGCCAGTCCAAGCGCTAGGAATAGTATAGTTGACACGTTTGGAGCAGCCAGTGTAGCCATACTTGTCGTGAGACCGGTCTCTCTTTGGCAGAACCATCAACCCAGAAGCCTTGGTCACTGGAGATTCATTTCCAAACACCCCAAACTCCCCGTCTTCCATCCACGTCCGGTTCTCCAACACATACGTGTAGTTTAGGTTAGCTGTCCATATCAATTCTGCTTCTGATTCCTTTAAAGCCACCATAAACAGTATGAACAAGGAATACAGGAATTTTGGCCAAAGCCAGGAGCTAGTGCTTGGTGACCTGAAAGCCATCACCTTGGCTGAAAAGAAACCAATAAGTCCAAAACCTAGTCCTCCACTTGTACTGGAATCTCTGGTTTCAGCAAAGGGAAGCTTTGTGTTTGCTTTGCTTAGTTCAGAGGATCTAAAATCACTCCCCTAGTTCACCTGCATTACCTGCAATCTCAGAGCTCCACCTTCCTCCACAGGAGGGACTTTACTTTAACCCTTAGTGAACCCAACTGGCTCACACCCTGAAGCACAAGCTCTATTCAGGTGAGTTGGAGGATGGGGAGATACATTGCAAGTAACAATGTAACAAAGGCAGAGAGAGGAATGCCCTGATCTCATAAAGAGGTGAGTGCTGCCTCCCCCCTAAGTGAAAATCACTGAAACCTAGGGCTGGTATCAGCATCCCTCATTATAAGGAACACAGGGTGCAGGGCTGCAAAGATATCTTAAGAGTTTGCACTGGACTACTAGAAGGGAATTAATAATATGTCACAGCCCTACTTTATGTTTCTCCTATCTTTCAGGTCACCTGATCATTTTTGTTAGTCCATTCCATACATTTTAATATTTACATATATATACACACACACACACACACACACACACACACGGTGTCCATAAAGTCTCTTTATTATTTCAAAAATTTATTACAAAGGCAAAAGAAAAGACAGATAAGTGAAAATTATTAAATTATTACAAAATGAGACGTGTATATATATAAGTTTTTTGCTTCATTTAATACACCTCTATATGGGGACCGTTAGTTGCACGAAGCACATCAAGACGGTACTGGATTTCTTGCCATGTTGGCTGTAGCATACCCTCATCAATGGTGGCAATGGCTTCAGTGATCCTCTGCTTTAGATTAGTGATGTCCCATACCTTTGTTTCATACTCAATATCTTTAACATAACCCCATAGAAAGAAGTCGTTTTTCTTCAGTGAGACATCAATTACTATAAATGTTTATCTTGGCCTTTTGACTGAATACGTGGCACCATAACCACATGACCTTCAACCAACCATCATTTTCCAGCAAGATGGTGCACCACCACATCGGGTACTGCATGTTCGTGGGTTCCTAAAAGAAACATTTCCAGACCGGTGGATTGGAAGGGGTGTCCCAATTCCTTGGCCCCCTCGTTCACCAGATATCACTCCCCTCGACTTCTTTCTATGGGGTTATGTTAAAGATATCGTGTATCGAATTATTATCCTTTATTTATATAGCAACACAAATTCCGCAGCACTTTAAGGAGATAATACATTGGAATACCACACATGGGTGATATAGCCTGATACAAGGGGATCCTGTTCCCAAGGGAATTTACAATCTATGAAATGTACAAGTATTCTGTGAGGTAGGCGCATCCATATCGTTAGGTGTCTTGCCCAAGGACACTCGCTGGTGGCGCCTTCTGAGAAGGTGTCAGGGTTGGGGATGGTACCAGGGTGGCACGGGGGGGTGAGGGGAATATGAGCCCAGCGTGCAGTGGTCTGCACAGATAGACAGATGGATATGGGTAGAGGAGGGTGGATGGAGATGTGACTAACCAGGTTGATTGCAGAAGGATGATGGGAATTGTGGATATGATTGCAGGAATCAGGAACAGGTAGCAAATCAACAGTGTGTGTTCCCCCTTCGTGAGCATAAGCTGTAATGAACCAGCAATGTGTGAATGTGGGGCAGAGCCCTTTATTTTGTGAGTCACAGCTGTATTGGTGCTTAACTCTTACATTGCTGGATTCTGGTCGCTGGATTCAGGTTACAGGGCAGGAGCAGAACCAGAAATGTACCACCAGGGGGGTTTTCAGGATGGTGGCAGCCATGGGGCATGACAGAAGGATCGGGTCAGCTTTCCATGATTGTAGAGCAGCGACCTGGTGGTTAGGTTGAACCCGCTTCTCGTAAAGTCGATAATGCTGGCTACATAGTTACATGTAGATTTAGATGACCTGTAGTGGTGTATGAAGAATGGCGGGTGTCTTAAGCAGGCTCATTGACCAAATGGAATGTAGCTTTGTTGATAAAAATAGACCGAATGTTTCCATGTTAACCCAGGTACAGTTATTTTAAAGCAAACATGGTAAATCACCTGTGGGAACCAGAGGATGCCGGATCAATCAACTGTAAATCTCGATAAACCACATTTCTTTAATTGTCTCTGGAGAAGTAAGTAGGCAATGACCTGTTGAATGTTTTGGCTTTCTTGTTATTTTCTTCTTTCTTTTTTTTTTAGAAACAAAAGTATTGAAAACTTTAAAGACAGCTGCAGAGATTTAAATGTGATAAGAAAGCTAAATATACAACAAGTTCTATCCATAATCCAATTAGAACTGATAAAACCAGGCATGCAAACTCGTTATTTGTTTGCTTCCTGGAAAGATCTTGAACTGTGAACATCTTCAGTTAATTAACCTAACTGTATCTTTCCTTTAATTAAAGCTATTGTTCCATCTTTTATTTTATTACTACCTGTACACACCATGGTGACTTTTGAATAGAAACATAGAAACATAGAAAAATGTCGGCAGATAAGAACCTTTCGGCCCATCTAGTCTGCCCAATTACATGGATACTTTACCTGGATTTATCTTTTGTTTAGGATAGCCTTATGCCTATCCCATGCCTGCTTAAATTCAATTACTGTTTTGAATAGTATTCAATTATTTATTTTTAATGTGTTTGCTCAAAGTCTGGATATAAAAATCATATGATGTAGATTGCTACAGGTTGCAAAAGCAGGTGCAACCGATGTTGATATTTCTTGTATGTTTATTTCAAATACTGGTGAATTGACAGCGAAATACCGTGCAGTTCGCCGCGTATCGGCGGTCTTCAGTGGCAGAGAAATTGTTCCATAGAGAAGTAATGGTTAATCTATTCAGAGAACACCAAAGTGTCTGTGAAACGATCTAATTTTCGGTGTTTCAGTTCGACAGGTTTAAACAGGCGAATCTCACAGGATTCAATGTAAAAAAATAATATAATTTTTAATTACATTTTTTTTCCATTTTTCAGCACAAAGCCTTATTTAGTTTTTAGAACACCTATTTGTATTTTTACATGAAAGTTTTTTAAAGACTTTTTAATTCTCTAACAGACCTTTTCATTTTTTAAAAGGGCCTTTCTTATTATTTAGACACATTATAATGCATTTTGATTGGTTTAACCCCCTGATGGTTTTCCCGAGTGTGGCTCGGGGTTAACTTTCAGTGCTGAAGGGATCCAGGAAGTATGAGGGTCATGATCGCCGGAGGAGACTGCGGGGGACAGCGAGAGAGCACAGGAACAGGTGATTTATCCAGCAGCATCCCAAGTGTTGCTCGGTGTTACCGCTTCCAGCATAGGAATTTAACCCCGAGCCACACTCAGGAATACCATTAGGGGGCCAAAGCAAAAAAGAGTTGAATGATTCTGACATCTAAAAGATGTCAGAATCGTAACGCCAGGGAGGTTAAACACCTGTTAGGAGAATAGGAGAGTTTTTGTTTTATTTTTTGTTGTTGTAGTTCGGTGGATTTCACCATCAGGGTTATTCAAAGAGAATCGAAAAGTCACCGCACGTTCGGTGACTTGTCGTTCTCTTCAATTCGGTGCGATTTGGCAACCCCATTTCGGCGACCCTGCGGTGTATTCAGCATGCACCACAGGGCTGTCGTAGTGCAGGGAAAAGTCGCCGGAAACCCGATGAAAACTCACTGCAAAACCCGGCGAAAACTCACCAAAACCCGCAAAAACATCTGGATTAATCACGCTGGAGAAACCCGAGCAGGAGACGATCACATCGCAGAGCAGCCGCCGGGAAAAACCAGACACCGCAGACGAATGGAGTGAAAAAAACCCCCAGTTTTCTTGAATGTTTGAAAAGTGAAACGCTGTTTGCAAAGAAACTACAGAACGAAAATGTCTGGAATTTACATATAAGATCCAATGAATGATAATAAAAAGGGCTGTTACAGAAAAAATAAAGAACATTTACAAAAAAAATCAGAAACAAATATTTGCAAAAGATCCTGAAAAATCTATACATAAAGAGACTTTTTACTGCAGAATATTATAATCAACGGTTTATTAGATATTGTATTAAAACAGGAATATTTTTAACATTGAAGCCTATGGGATTCGCCTGAATAAACCTGTCGAATGAAGCCACCGAATGGCAGGGCATTTCGGGAACCTTTCACTGCTGGTTTGTGTTCTCTGAATAGCCGAAGCATTGCTTTTCTATGGGGATTTCACTGCCGTCGAATAGGCAACAAACAGGCACCATATGTGCAGGCAATTCGCCAACATTTGGCGAACTGCCTGCTCTCTGAATAGCTGAATAGCCAGGAAAGGTAAGTGTAAGGCGAATTTCAGCGTTCGGTTACCTTTCGCCAGCAATTCGGACCTCTTTGAATAACCCTGCAAGTCTTTTCGGTGCTCTTCGGCGACATTCTCCAACTTTTTCATGAGGCTTTGGCGACTCCATCTTTGTCGCACTGCAGTGACCATCCGGTGGATAGTGAATTCACTGTACCGTCGGCGAAATGGAATCGCCAAAATGCACCGAACTACGCTGAAGTGAGAAGCACCGAAATTGCTTAGTGAATAGACCCTTAAGGCTTTGTGTGATGGTATTAGAGGTAATTGGTCTACTTGTTTATTCCCAGAGGTTGGGTTTGGTTGTACAAACACTGGGCTCCAGGTGAGCCGGTAAATAAAGAACTGCTAATAAAAACATTTGGCTCAATCCATGAACTATTACATGCTCCCAATTACTGACGCCTTTATGAGTGAGCCACTATGTTAGCAGCTCCACTTGCAATATTTGGCAGCTTATGGAGATTTATATGAGTCCTGAGTAAGATAGTTGGTGCCATTAAGGTCAAGTTTTCCCTGGAACTATTTTGGCACATGTGGCCTGGAGCTGCAGTTCTACAAGCCCCTATGTTAATCCTGCCCTCGGTTTGTCCTTGGATTCTCCAACAGGACTAGGACAACTGAATTCAATAGATGGATGAGAGAGAAGATGTGTTTAACTCGTACAAAAGAGTCTTAGTTAACTCCAAGGCAAGGGTCAGACGAACGCATTTTTCACGTCTACCGTCAAAAAGTGCGTTGATGCGTCTGAACGCATTTTTTCACGGAAGAACGCGATAGCAGTCATACGATGCGCAATTTCGGCCGTAATTTTTACGGATCCAAACCAGGAAACTTTGGGTGTCTGGACATTATGTTGGACGGACATGAGCAGCGTCTGACGTCTCCTAAACACGCACACACGCCGCTATGCGGATGCAGCGGACGCAGCACACTCTGTACGTCAGTACTAGCGGTTCGACGTTCTTGCGAAAATGCGTTTGTTTGCCTTCATGCGTTGCGCGGTCGAACTTTGAGCGGCCGTACTTCGTGTGTGGCCCTTCGTTGGACGTCATTTGCTGCTACCACGGCCGTAATAAAGTGCGGCTAAATGCACGTTCGCTCTGCGTTCGTCTGACCCCAGCCTTATCCAAGCTGTGTGATTTAGGCTGCGGTCACATGAGCGCACTGAGTGCGTCCGTGTGACCTCACTTCCCTGCGGCCATCACAGCCTTTGACAGGCTGGACAGGGAGGGCCACACGGGGTAGCCTGCGCATGATCTGCTCGCACTACCACCGGACCTGATTTCAGCCTCCCCTGCAAAAAAGCTAGAAGGACGCTGACGGGGCTAAAAAGCGAGATCCTCCATGGGGGGATTGAGCTTTGCAGCGCTGAGTACACTAACTGCACTCAACGAGGTAGCCACACGAGTGTCAGAGTGGAAGGAACGTTCACTCTCATGGACGTTCGTGTGACCCCAGCCTTATGCAACAACATATATAACCTGTTTACAATGTAATTAGAATCCAGGGTCATTGGGATTTTTTTGCAAAAAACAAGGATATTTGCAGGTTAAATAAAGTAGAATTTGCAGAAAGAAAGAACAATCAGGACACGGTGTATTTCAGACTAATGGAGCCAATGGAATACAATTCATGCCTGTGGTTTAATAAGCACACAGGGGGAAATAATCAGTAGGCCGGAAGACAATTAGGAAATCTTATATCAGGCATCGAACAAATGAAAGCAGCAAGTGAAATATTCAGGACACAAGGGAAAAATAATAAATCCTGCGGGATTCAACTGATGTAGGCAATCACAGGAGGAGGAACAGTAACAACAACGAAGGGAAAAGATCAGATTGTGTATTACCAGGGATTTTGTTGTCTAGCATGGTAGGAGAGCCCAGGACAAGCCGGTACGAAGCTTTAGGCCAGGGTCACACAAGTGCACATGAGCATGAAGGGAACGCCCGTGAGAACGGGCGTTCCCTCCATTCGGACGACCATGTGGCGATCTTGCTAAGCACACGTTAGTGCACTCAGCCCTACAAGGCACGAGCCTCCTATGGAGGATCGCGCTTTGTAGGCCCGTCCAATGTCCATCGTAGCTTTTTGACAGGGAGGGTTTCAGCACGTCTGGTGTAAAGTGCGATACTATTACGCACGTAACACAGTGCGGCCCTCACATTCGAGCCGTCAGAAAGCTGCGATGGACGCAGGGAGGAGGACGTCACACGGACGCACTCAATGCGCTCATGAGACCCCTGCCTTACCACTTATTGGGCAATAAACCAGAAAAGTGCAGCATATTTAATTCAAAATCCAATGACATACTCACTAACGCAAGGGATTGATATCCACAATAAAAACACTGACATTTTCAATGATCTTACTCCGCTATTAAAGGCACACTACCAATAACACAAGCTGTAACTAGATTACTTGCTTTACAAAGCATAAAACACATTATAAAACACATACTGCTTTTTTTTTCTTTGTTTGAAGTAATTGAATGTAAGAAGTAAAAACAAACTAAGGTTTTTTTATCTCCTGTTTCCATTTTGTGGATTTTTCCCATGATGCAATATTAGCCAAAACCTTAGCACAAGCCTCACTTTACAGCTGTGGTATAGGATAAAGCAGTAGTGAAGAGGCAATGGGGTGGCGGATGGAAGGTTTATAGAAAAAAAGCTGCAGGGGATCTATTGTGCTTTCTAGGTTATCAAAGGTAAGAGATGGCAACTGAATGAGATCTGATAGCGAACTATTTTACCACGGTGATGACATTTACATACATTCCACACAATGCAAGTCAATAGGTTGGTTTTCTGGACATCTTACCCATATAGTCCTTCTAATCCCATTGCCTTTTTTATTCTTATGTGGAAAATACTGTTTTAGTTTAACTTTTCAATGATGCACTTTAAATCATTCATAATAGTACACTATCAGGGTTATTCAAAGAGATCCAAATTGTGGCCGAAGGGCAACCGAACAGTGAAATTCAGCATACGGTTACCTTTCCTGGCCATTCGGCTTTTCAGAGAGCAGGCAGTTCGCCCAATCCTGGCGAATTGCCTGCACATATGGTGCCTGTTTGGTGCCTGTTCGAGGGCAGTGAATCCCCATAGAGAAGCAATGCTTCGTCTATTCAGAGAACAAAAACCAACAGTGAAAAGTTGCCGAATTTTCCTGCTGTTCGGTGGTTTCATTCGACAGGTTTATTCTGGAGAATCCCATAGGCTTCAATGTTAAAAAATATTCCCGTTTTAATTCAATATCTAATAAACCGTTGATTATAAAATTCTGCAGTAAAAAGTTTCTTTATTCATAGATTTTTTTAGGATCCTTTAGGCATTTTTCAGGATTGTTTTGCGAAATGTTTTTTTCCGTTTTTTTTTTTTAAACGTTTTTTCTTTTTTCTGTAACAGCCCTTTTATCATTCATTGGATCTTATATGTAAATTTCAGACATTTTCGTTCTGTAGTTTCTTTGCAAATAACGTTTCACTTTTCAAACATTCAAGCGTACTGTTTGGTTTTTTTTCACTCCGTTCGGCTGCGGTGTCGGGTTTTTTCGGCGACTGCTCTGCACTGTGATCGGCTCCTGCTCGGGTTTCTCCGGCGTGTTCGGCGGGGTTAATCCAGATGTTTTTGCGGGTTTCGGCATGCATTCGCCTGGGTTTTGCGGTGAGTGTTCGTCGGGTTTGCGGCTGCTTTTCCCTGCACTACGACGGCCCTGTGGTGCTCGCTGAATACACCGCAGAGTCGCCAAAATGGGATCGCCAAATCGCACCGAATTGAAGAGAATGAAAAGTCACCGACCGTGCGGTGACTTTTCGATTCTCTTTGAATAACCCTGCAAATGTTATATTTTTATTTCATTTTATTCTTGCATTTTTCTTTTCTACCTGCGTCTACAATCAGTGGAAAAAATGTTGCATATCGTGTCAAAATATTGCAAAGAGAATCCATGAGCGAAGAATGAAAACACTATCTAAACACTATTATATAAACTCTCCTTCTGTTGTGAAAACAAAGCTGCTGGGTACTGACAGAATTCATTTCTTGTTTTTTTAATGTGCGTTGGCCCTTTCCTAAAGCAGCCAGGATGGTTTAGCATATTAAATTATTAATTGGCAGGGGTTTACCTCGTACATCCAGTTCTCCGCTGAAAGCAATGCTGATAAATCCGGCTGGGACTTGCATGGCTTGACATGTATACACCTCAGTCATTTTATATTATAATTAAGTAATTATGTTAAATAAAAAGAATCCCTGGATCAGACTGTATGTATATATATATATATATATATATCTTGGGAATTTAGGGTTTAATGGCCTTGGGAAAAAACAGCTTATGTATAAAAAACCATATACTGGAGAGAATTGGTGTCCCTCGAAAAACTTGTACCAGAAACAAACGGAAACATTCAGATCAGTCACCACCAAGACTCTTGGACTTTGCAGTGTTATACAATAACCATCCCAGAATGCACCATCCCAAAACAGCCCTGTTATATAACTATGCAGTGGATTTGACGTCATTGATATGACACTTAACTGATAAGACTGATGGGATAAGAAGCTAACAATGGCACCATGGACTGAAAGCTATTATTAGCCATTAATTCGACACTCCTATTAAATAGTATTAAAAAGATGGTCTATAAACCCTCTAGGGGTTTGGGGTTATTCAGATGCACTTTGGTGCGCTTCAATGATTCCATTTCTCCGACCCTGCGGTGAAGTCACTATTCGCCGCAGGGTCCCCCGAAGTGCGCCAAAGACCAGAGATCAGATCAGCAAAGACCAGAGATCAGATCAGCAAAGACCAGAGATCAGATCAGCAAAGACCAGAGATCAGATCAGCAAAGACCAGAGATCAGACCTCCGAAGTGCCAAAAAAAAAACCCGGAACTCTGCTATTCTTCTAATAGGTGTTTAAATCAATAAAAACGCATTAAAATGTGTCTAAATAATAATAAAAAAAGGTCCTTTAAAAAAAAAGAATAAAAAGGTCTGTTACAGAATAAAAAAAAAAAATAACAAGAAAAAAAAGATGTCATCTGCTCTTGTTTCTTTACAATTCCATGTGCAACAAAACACAGTTAGAGGTTTTAGTTTGCTCGAATGGCCATTGAATAAAATAGAATAAAAAAGCTTTTAAAAAAAAATTGGGAATCAAAAATTTTATCCGGGGGAAAAAAAAATATAAAAAGGTGTTCCAAAAAATAAATAAAATTAAAAAGGCTTTTTTGCTGAAAATGCAAAGAATAAACGATTGAAGAAAAAAACCTGGGAAAAAAATGGGATTCGCCTGTTTCAACCTGATGAACGGAATCAACAAAAATCAGGGCATTTCACTGACACTTCGGCGCAGTTCTGCCTTCTCTGAATAGATTAACCATTATTTCTCTATAGGATAATTTCTGCGTTGAACTGCACCGTAATTCGCTGTCAATTCGGCAGTATCCGCCAAACATGTCCTCAAATTACCCTTATTAGCGTACGTTACACGCCTCTCGATAGTCCTTGCACACTTAGTATATTTTCCATAGGTTCAGACGGGCGCCACCATGGCGTGCGTTCCACATCTCACTCGCTTGTTGTGCTTCCCATACAGGCGACATCTTGCGCATGCATTATGCGGACTTCCACGTTCCACGATGGCCTTTGGTGTGGATGACGTACTTCCGATACTTTTGTCTCCGCATTTGTCCGACGTATTACTTTCACCGGCTTCATTTTCTACGCTGTGTCTCTTACTCAATATAAAACAAAAGGAGGAGAGAGACCACCGATAAACCTCTGGATTATAATAATGCAGCCATTCAGTATCTCCAATTTGTACGCGGAACATTGGAAAAAATTAAGCATAATACTGAATAGTGTCACTCTGATGAACAACACATCCTAATCCCATACTATGTATAGTTGAAGGATTTATATTCTAACTCATCTATTTAATGAGATCTTTAATTGTCCAATTTGTTTTATGTATAATCCTCATACATGTCAAATGATGGTAAATATTAAATAGTTATTTACATATCTTTAATGCCTTTATCGTGTGTACATATTTATTTATGGTGACTGTTGAACATCTTACCATATACGTATTATTCTAAACAATCGTTAAGATATGTTATTGAATATCTGGGTGTAATATAATATCATGGTACAACGTATGACCGAGAGAGACCACATTTAGATCTCCACTATATTGATAGTCATATAACCCAATTATAAGCCCTCAAGATATAGGGCCCTATTAAGATGTTGACGTTAAAACGCGGGTGCAAAAGGAGGAAAAACTGCACCTGCAGTTTTCCCCCTTGCGCCCGCTTTTTAACGCCACATCACAATGCAGGCGCAAAATATGCTGCCTGCATTGTTTGTGGGCGGTAAAATGCTGGATGCGCGCGGCAGCGCTAAGCGCAGCCGCGAACATCCACTCAATGGAGTCCATAGGACTCCACAGAGTTTCTCCTGGCCGGTCACATGACCAGCCGGATCTCACGAGGCGTAGGGTCGGCATAGGGTTACACAGGGAGAGACTGGGGGGACTTTTTCCCCCAGTCTGTCCCTGCTCCTGCCGGCTGGAGGAGGCGGACAGAGCCGCTGTCCTCGCCGCGGGACAGAGGGTGAGTATCTGATTTTTTTTATTTTTTTATCCTGGTGTTAACAGATTCTGCAGAAGCGGAATCCGTTAACACCAGGTTCTGGCTCTGGTTAACTTTTCGCTAACCAGAGCCAGACGTTAATCAGCGCTGGGATTTTGTAATCCAGTGCTGATTAACACTTTGCGCTCCCCATGTTAAGTATAGGGAGCACAAAGTACAGTAACCTCGAGCTGAAAAGTGCAAGGTACCAAACACAAACAGGTTTTTTAACCCGTTTGTGTTTGGATTGTAAAATGCGGTAAATACCGCAGCTAACGGTAGTGCTCACGTAGGTGAACGCTACCGTTAGCGTTAAGAGTGTAATAGAGCCCATATTTATTATCTATCTATATATTTGTTACATCCTCAGCCCCTGTTGTGCTCCCTGGGGGGTCTGGGCAAGAAGGGGGACCGCTGGCTGGTCGGGTGCCAGCACTTTCTGCTGGCAGATCGGCATCTGAGGGGGCGGGGTCAGGTGTGGTTACCAGGAGCCACAGGCTTTAAAACAGGACTCGAGGAGTTGCCTCATCGCCCTGTTGTGGAGTTTACTTCACGCACCGCTACTTCCTGAATCTATTTGAATTTACTGTTGATGACACTGCTTTGTATGAGATTCCTGCTCCTGTTATTTGACCCGGCTTGGCTTTGACTACTCTCTCTCTCTATCGTGTATATTACGCTGTTTGTGTATTTTTGTGATTTTACCCCATGCTGGTTGCGAGTTGAACACTCGCTGTTTGGGTTCTGTCCCATCACGTTTAGGGGTATCGATTGTAACCCACCGGGGTCCCTTTACCCAGGCTATTACTCATGTTAATGTTTTTGCAAAGACCACGATAGCAAATGATTGTTTATTTCTGTTTAATGTTATTTCTAATCGTATCTCTGTACATATTAGCAATAACAATCTTGTATGCAAGCCAGTACCTTCCGAGAGTCACCAGGTATCTACTAATCTCAAGTATTTACCAGAACGATTGGTTTCTGCATCTCTGACTGCCCTGCACCTTGAATACTTCACGGATTGTCGTTCCACATATGGTGTTTCTAAGCGTATCCTAGGCTTTCTGTCGGTCTCAAAACCCTTGGAGCCTAGAGGTAATTCAGCTAGTCCTTTGAGTCCCTTGGCTCTTGAGTTACAACCTGTATTTTATGCAATTTCTGTGTTAATCAAGAAAGTATTGTTGCCCTTAAGGATCTCAACTCTGCTACTCTTGGGGAAGCGATATAGCTACCGTTACAATATTATAGTGAAAAATCCACATGCGCCCATTTTCGAGCTATGGTTGCTCCATCAACAGTAAGTTGCCAGTGGAACAGCCTTCCAGTAGAAGTGGTAGAGGCCAAAACAGTAATTGAATTTAAGCAGGCATGGGATAGGCATAAGGCTATCCTAAACAAAAGATAAATCCAGGTAAAGTATCCATGTAATTGGGCAGACTAGATGGGCCGAAAGGTTCTTATCTGCCGACATTTTTCTATGTTTCTAAGTTGAAAATTGTCAGAAAGTGTGCTGACCCGAGAATACTTAGATTTACACGAGGGCAGTATTCCTGTGCTTTTCTTGTTTCCTTATCCTTTGTATAGGAACGACGGTCCAACTGAACTCTCGTCAAAAGGCCTGGAGAAAACAACAAACTAAAGGCGTACACCCACTCAGAGCCAGTATTCAGGCACTCTACCTCCACATATATAAAGTATTTACCTGTATCATTGATGATCTGCACTATCAGGGTTATTCAAAGAGATTCGAAAAGTCACCGCACGTTCAGTGACTTTTCGTTCTCTTCAATTCGGTTCCTTTTGCCGATCCCATTTCGTGACCCTGCGGTGTATTCAGCAAACACCACAGGGTCCCTGAATTGCAGGGAAAGGCTGCCGCAAACCCGAAGAAAACTAACGCAAAATCCAGTGAATGCACGCCGAAAACCCCCAAAAACATCTGGATTAACCTGCCGAAAACCAAGCCCGAGCCGAACACAGCCGAAGCAGCTGAGACTGCAGACGAGGGAGGTGAATAAATTAGCAAAATAGTTTGTGTGAATCTGTGAAAGTAAAAAGCTGTTTGCAAAGAAACTACTGAGCGAAAATGTCTGAAATTTACATATGAGGTCCAGGGAATGATAATAAAAAGGGCTGTTACAGAAAAAAGAAGAAAATTTTTAAAAAAAAATCGGACTTTTAAAAAGAAAAATAAGAAAAATGCTTAAAATATCCTAAAAAATCTATAAATTTACTGCAGAATTTTATAATGAACGGTTTATTAGATATTGAATTAAAACGGGAATATTTTTAACATTGAAGCCTATGGGATTCTCCTGAATTAACTTTGCGAATTAAACCACCGAATGGCAGGGCATTAGGGGAACCTGTCACTGCTGGTTTGTGTTCTCTGAATAGCCGAAGCAGTGCTTTTTATGGGGATTTCACTGCCCTCGAACAGGCACGGTATGTGCAGGCAATTCGCCAGGATTTGGCGAATTGCCTGCTCTCTGGATAGCCGAATGGCCAGGAAAGGTAACCGAACGCTGATTTTCAGCGTTCGGTTACCTTTCTCAAGCAATTCGGAGCTCTTTGAATAACCCTGTATGATGTTTTTATATTTTGTTTTATATGTAAATGCATTCTACGGGCTGCCGTTTGTGAGACACCAAAGCCTCATAGCAGCTGTGCGCTGTACCAATTATGTATTATTTTATCAAGCACAGGTTGGCAAAATTAGGGATCAATGTTGGTGTCCAGAAGTAGAGAAAGCGCTAAGGCTGCGGTGACACAAGCGCCCTGATTACGCACAGTGCGTCCATTGAAAGGGATGCACTTTATAATGGATAAGATTGTGGTTACAGTGTGACTGTCGTTGAGAAAAAGAAAAAAGCTGTATGCAGCTACGTTCGTTGTAGCTTTTTCAGGTCCATGCCATTTTGGCGTCCGTTGCAACATGCGATGCCCATGCGTGAAAAAGTGCGAATGTGTTGTTCTCTATTGACTTCTTTGAAAAGCCGCAACGGACAGCAAACAGTGCGGTCAGATGGACGCAAAAAGTGCACTTGTGTGACTGCAGCTTTAGACTGGCTTTAAGTTGGCAAAAGTGGATTCTTGGGAGGGGGGAGCTTAGATCCCAAGAGGTATAAAACAGGGATGTGTGAAAGGCCATATTTTAGGGTGTGCACACATGTCATTTTTTTTATTTATAAAACTGTAAATAATCACACACTTGTTAATTTTCATTTTCTTTAATCTCTAATATCAACCAAATAAGAAAGCCCCCCTCCAAAAAATGTAGATGGGGCCTAAAATTAAAAAGCAGGAGCAGTTCACCATGAAGCGGGTACACGCCACGCGCCTGTATATACAGCAAGAGGATGCAAGTGAGCAGTAATTACCTAAAATAATTTTCCTGAGATTTCTACGCACAGTCCAGACATAACAATGGAACATGCACGTTAAAAACCTGAAAGGCTTGTTTTTTGGCCTTCATAGCTGCTTAATCAGACTTTTTACCTGTTTTTTGTCTAACTACTATTTGATCCATATCTGTTAATGCATTTGTATGCGTAATGACTAAAATTGAGTGCAGGATTTTAACCACTAATCTGCTGACCTGGGGGCTTCTCCTCTCTCTGCTTTTTCTAGACAATAAATATGTTATAAATGAAAAGAAAAAAAAACCCAGAAGGAAATTGACTAATATTCCCAGTTGGTATAAGAAAATCTTTTAGCTTTGCCTAGTTCACTCCTGGTAAGATTTCAGACACTGGTTTTTATGAGAAGATAACTGAACAATCACTATTAATACATTTAGTTAGGCATGCAGTCACTCTTATACTCAGGGCTGGGCTGGCCCGTCCATGGGGCTATGGCTCCAGACAGCCCTTGGCCAGGGGCGTCAATTTGTCATCCTGTCAAAGGCCGCGACATGTAGTGGCTGCCAGAGCCTTGACAAGGCCATGTGGCCGCCAGGGCTAGTGATGGACCGAACACCCCCGTGTTCAGTTCGCATTTAAACACTAACACCTTAAAAAGTTCGACCTCGAACACAATGCGAATACCATGCAAGTCAATGGGGCTCGAACGTTCGAAAATTAAGGTCCCCTCCAAGAGGGCATATATGCAAGATATTAGCCATAAAAGGTGTATGGGGGTCCGGGTACTGCCCTGGGGGATAGGAAACAATGATTTTTTTAAAAAAAAAAAAAGTTTTTAACCCTTTTACTGCTGAGTGCTGAGCCATTTCACCTCTGTGCGTGAGCTCATTTTTACCGCTTTTGCTCATGTTTAAACGTGATTTGAAGCCATGGGAAATGTTTTATCACCAATGAGTGGGAAATGTTTGACCAACAACGAGTGGGAAATATTCCCATTTTAATTCAATATTTAATAAACCGTTTTTTATTATTATATTCTGCAGTAAAGAGTCTCTTTATTTTTAGCTTTTTTGTAATTTTTTGAAAACCCTTTTTTTTCCCGAAGTTTTCGAATTTTCAAACAGCCGATGTTCGAATCGAACTTCAAACCGATTCGAACAGGCAGCCCACCCCTAGCCAGGGCCTCAACAAGGCCCGGCTGCCACTGGATCCTCGTCTAGGCTGGGTATCTGTCAGGACCTCAACCAGGCCCGACTTCCACCTGGGCCTCTTCCTTTTTTTGGCTTGATCATTCACTGGAAAACCTTTTTGTGACACATTTACAAGTTGTTTATTATATATGCTGCTCCTTTTTTGATCTGTGGGACACGGTCTCTCAACGAGACATGCATAAATGAAACACATATGACCGCCGGAACACGACAGACGCGAGGGTTACATGCCTGTAAGTGAAAAACCAATGTATGATGGAACGCAGAATTGACGCGTGTAGTCACATCACTTACCTTACCGGCTAAGCACATTTGCTGACTATTAGTCCCTATTTACTACTTATTTTACTTCTATTTATATAAAGTTGTTTTATTGATTTTAAACGTATACGTACCAACTAGATGTGTCTTTTTGGGAAAAGCTTCGGCAATATTGTGCCTTGTTGTTTTCAAACAACCTTTTGGTGAAATGTGTCAGAACCCCATTTTTAGGCTCCCATTATTGTGAGTGTCCCTCTGATAATATAATATGTAATTGTGTGGTGCCGTCTGTACTATTAGTTGTTCAGTCTTGGAGATGTTGGTCCTCTGATACATGAAGATTCCATATATGAAAGAAGCACACTTCAGGGGTTGATGATTGAGCCCTAATAACATACAGGTCAACTTATTGAAAGCCCAGATTAGGCTCTGGTTACTGTGAAGATTCTTCATAGACTGCTGAACCCCAGATTTTGTTGTAGTATTTATACTGGTGGTGCTTGTGTGTTTGATACAGGAGATACATTAATATTTCGGTGTATAGTGACTCTGAATGGTATGTTAAAAACAACCTAGAGGGTTTATTCAATAATCTACAATTTCACCCCAAATTGCTCCGAACGGTGAATTTCACTGTTCAGTGCAATTTCTGGGCAGTTTGTCTTTTGAAAATACAGGCAAACTGGCGAAGAAATACAGTGTAATCCACCGGCACCGAAATTGTCCTATAGACTATCGTCTCTTCTGTTCACAGAATGCCGAATTGCACCGAAATTGCATCAAAATAGCCTGATTTTTGTGAAGTGAATCCGATAAGTTTCAATATTAAAAAGTAAGATCTTTTTTTAAAAAAATTTTAAGACATATTTATTCTATTTTTTGCAAAAACCCTTTTTATGTTTGTATTTTTTTAAAAGACCTTTTTGTATTTTTTAGATGACTGAATTTTTTTTTTTTTTTAAAGACCTTTATATTGTACAGACCTTTTTGGTTTTCTTTAAGGATATTTTTATTATATGGACACATTTTCAAATACAGGTCTATTCACTAAAAGGTGAAATTCAGGAGAACTGGCAGGAGAAGAGAACAATCTAGACCAAATAACTGATTTGGAAAGTGAGCTAAATGAGAGGATTTTTCTGGTTTGGCTATTTTGACCTAGAATTTTCACTTCTCCAGTCATTCTCCTGAGTTTCACCTTTAGTGAATAAACCTGTAAATGTTTATTGATTGAAACTCCTAATAGGAGACTGCCTTATTTTTTGGAATTCACAGACGCCAATTAGGTGCAAAGCGTCGGTTATCGGTGCAATTCGACAGTTTTTGGCAACATCCAAAAACTGCTTCGGTGACACCAATTTTGGCAAAATATGGTGACCGTTCACTAAATATTGAATTCACCATATTTTTGTCACAATGGAATTGTCGAAGTAAATCGTAAAATGTGCCGAAACTTAAAGCTCCAAAATTGCACACGATTTTGGGGCTTTGCGAATAGACTCTTTAATATTTTTCTGCTTCCTTGTGTTTCGTTCGTACTAATATATTTTAATCTATTAAAAACATACAAAAAGTTTAAATAAATGCAAACTCATACAGGGTTATTCAGAGAGAGGTGAAAACCAGGAGAATTGGCAGGAGAAGAGAAAAATCTAGACCAATTAGCCGATTTGGATAGTGAGATAAATAGGAGAATTTTTCTGGTTTGGCTATTTTGACCTAGAATTTTCACTTCTCCAGTCATTCTCCTGAGTTTCACCTCTCTCTGAATAACCCCATATACTTTATATGGAATTTTGCAGTGATCTGACTCTGTTTTGTCTCAGGGCTGAAGAGAATGTTAACATTTGCATCTGATTTGCCTTCATTAAAGAATCAAAGTCAGTTTCAGGTCTTGCTTGGCTATTGTTCCCTTTTTTCTTTTTTTTGACAATGCACAGGTTTGGTGGCACATTATCAACTCAGTAGAAGTTCTTGAATGATTTCCTCAGTAATGCTGAATTATGTTCCAAGGTCCTTTCAAAAATAATAAATATATGTTTATTATCGCAGAAGCCACTTGCACATCACAGCAATTCGAAGAATTGCATCACAGAGCTCCTGTGCTACATTCCCCATATGCAGCAAGGAACTCTGGGTAAGACATGCAAATGACATCTGTGTCACTGTCTCTCATTTTTTGCCATCCACCACAACCCAATTATAAATATATATATATATATTTAAAGCAAATGTATCAAAACTGCCGAATAAACTTACAATGCTTTGTTGTTTTCCGTTTCCAAGCTATATATTTTTCTCTATCTTCACTGTAAACTATGATTATACGTTTATAGTCTCCATTATCAGTTTATAAAATTTGTATTATCAGACAATTGTTTCTCTTAAGATGAATGAATAAATAAATAGATCCGGCCTGGATACACTTTGATGGATCGTGAAAACGACAGGAACAATGCATTTATTATCTATGTGTATCTGTATATATAACATTAATATTGTTATGTGCTGGTGGTTATATAAAGGCTTGTCAGGAACCTTTGTTTGGTCAAAACAAATGTTACAGTTTAATATCCACAGGTTGTGTTGAGACTAAGCACTAGAGTCAGATGTTGAAGGTGATACTATCCTCTGGAGCCAGGCCCAGGAGCCAGGCCCAGGCGTGGCTTCTGTCATTAAACAAGCTGCTGCATTGTAAGTAGTTTTAATTGGGAATCAAATGAATCATTGTTATGATAACACTTGTGCTACTGGAAATCTAAAGTCCTTTTTCATTTTATAAGTTTGAGTTTCGTGTGATTTATTATTCACGTTTCTTCTAAAATCCCCAAAGCTAAAATGAAAAGCTTAATTTAAAGATTAAAAGTAAAGTATAATGATTCTACTATTCTCCAGACAGCAGATACATTGTAGCGTGTAAATTTACTCTCCTCTGTCAACATAATCCTATGTAATGTGGAAATCATAAGTCGTACAGTAAGGGCCCTATTACAATCTTCACGCAAACGGTTGCGCCCACGTGCAAAAACGCATTAACGCGAGGGTCAAAACCCTTTGCGCAGAACGTCGTATTACAATGTCAGCACAACAAACGCGCGTATACGTCTACCGCGGGTGAACATCGCGAGCTTACTGTACTTCGCACGTCCTATACTTAACATTGTGAGTGCAAATGCGTTTGTGCGCTGGTACGCGGATGGTATTACAATCTATGCACAGTTTTTAACGCACAGCCTTTGCGTACATAATTTTAGCAACTCCTGAAAGCTGGTGTTAATGGCAAATTCTATCAACCTGGCTGAAACCAAATACACCAGCCCGAAAAAAAATGCAGCAAAGTATAGTTACACATTCTACACATACCAAACCAATAAATTTGAGAAGTTGTGCGTGTTTTTTTTTATTGATGCAGCATATATGCGCAGATTGACTTTGACAGGCGCAAAAACTTAACGTGAGACAATTGCAGTTCTTAATTCTGATTGGCTGAATCGCGTGCAAAAAACAGTCTGCACACTGATTTCTGCGCGCAACGTTTTACACGCATTCTGTTTTGACTGATGAAAAAATGCTTGAGGATTGTAATACCAGCGTTGATTTACGCGCGTTAACGTTTAACGCTTCGCGCAAAAACTCACGCGTTGCGCGTGTGTTTTTGCGTGAAGAATGTAATAGGGCCCTAAAAGTGGTTGTGAAACACAAGATGAAATGTGCACCACCTCCTCTCTGTCTCTGAAGCCTCACCATTTAGAGTTTGTGGAAAAAAAGTAGTCGATACTGAAATGACCTGCCTCCACGCATGCTGACACTGAGCAGAACATAGAAAAACATAGAAACATAGAAAAATGTCGGCAGATAAGAAGCTTTCGGCCCATCTAGTCTGCCCAATTACATGGATACTTTACCTGGATTTATCTTTTGTTTAGGATAGTCTTATGCCTATCCCATGCTTGCTTAAATTCAATTACTGTTTTGGCCTCTACCACTTCTACTGGAAGACTGTTCCATGTATCCACCACCCTCTCAGTAAAATAAGGCTTCCTGATGTTACTTTTAAACCTTTGCCCCTCTAATCTAAGACTATGTCCTCTTGTTTTGCTACTTTGTTTCCTTTTAAATATACTCCCTTCCTCTACCTTGTGGATTCCCTTTACGTATTTAAATGTTTCTATCATATCTCCTCTGTCTCGTCTTTTTTCCAAGCTGTACATGTTAAGATCATTAAGCCTTTCCTGGTAACTTTTCTCCTTCAAGCAGTACACCATTTTAGTAGCCCTTCTCTGAACTCTCTCTAAGATGTCTATATCCTTCTGGAGATACGGTCTCCAGTACTGCACACAGTACTCCAAGTGAGGTCTCACCAGTGCTCTGTACAGTGGCATGAGCACTTCCCTTTTCCTACTGCTAATACCTCTCCCTACACAACCAAGCATTCTGCCAGCATTTCCTGCTGCTCTATTACATTGACTACTTACCCTTAGATCCTCTGAAATAATAACCCCTAAATCCCTTTCCTCAGATGTTGAGGTTAGGACTGTATCAAATATTCTATATTCAGCCTTTGGGTTTTTACGTCCCAGGTGCATTATCTTGCACTTATCCACATTAAAACTCAATTGCCACAGCTCCGACCATTTTTTTAGTTTACCTAAATCATTTGTCATTTGGCTGATCCCTCCAAGAACGTCAACCCTGTTGCAAATCTTTGTGTCATCAGCAAAAAGACATACTTTTCCATTAATACCTTCTGCAATATCACTAATAAAAATATTAAAGAGAATGGGTCCAAGTACTGACCCCTGAGGTACCCCACTGGTAACAAGACCTTGCGCCGAATAAACTCCATTTACCACAACCCTCTGTTGTCTGTCACTCAGCCACTGCCTAATCCATTCAACAATATTGGAATCCAAACTCAAAGATTGCAATTTATTGATAAGCCTTCTATGCGGAACAGTATCAAAAGCCTTACTGAAATCTAAATAAGCAATGTCTACTGCACCACCTGTGTCTATTATTTTTGTTACCCAATCAAAAAAATCAATAAGATTAGTTTGGCATGATCTCCCTGAGGTAAACCCATGTTGTTTCTTGTCCTGTAATCTATGTGTTTTTTAGATGTTCAACAATCCGACTTCACTTGTTTTTCATTTTCAATGTGCTCACGGGTGGATAGCGCTCCTTGAGGTGTAATTACTTAGAATGTACATGGAATGTGGCCTGCCCAGTTTGCGTTCTCATGTGTCAACGTTGTTGGTGTGTGTTTAAATGCTGTAGCTTTGAATGAATTGAAATAGAACATACCTATTCACCGACAAGTTAGTCATTCTCTGGGCAACCCTACCACCGATGAACATGACCCTGGAAGGCTCTGGTCAAGGCTCGTGATATTAAATGTGTAGCAGTCAAGCTGTTCATAACTGCTATCATTCATCATCCGACACTTAAATGTCTTTCAAGAATCCAAAGAGGTTGAAGGCAAATATCCAAGTCAGACAATGCATTTTTGGAAGGGTGGGGACATGGGTGAATTTACATAGAATTACTCTCCTAAGAGAAATAAAAATAATAGATCTCAGGAACAAAGGTAAAAGCAAAGATACAGTATACTGATGGGGAAAAGTACATATGACTAAAGAACAATGGTTCTTGGGAATATCAGTCAAATGGTATCAGGAACAACAACCCCCGCCCAACCAACAGATAATAGTCTGGTTCAGGGGACAGAGAATTAAGGTGCAAATAATAAGGAAACAATAAAACTCTGGAATATCAATAAAATATCAGGAACAGAAGTAAAGTGATCCTATACAGGGAGCAGGAAACAAGGGAAAATAAAAAGTGCTTTACAGAACATTGTCTCAGATGGTCACAAGAACATATATGAAATGTCTACAGGAAAAGGGAGTGTAGACCTACAGACCAAAAAAAATGAGACTAAAGTGATTTAGAGAAAGTCTAATAGCAAATAAACATTTATTATCGAATGAATAAATATTCTCAAGAACAGGGATAGGACAATCATACTGAATGACATATGTCTGGCTTTATTGAGATGCAAAGTAGGGATGAGCTGTTCGGTTCGGACGGTTCGGAGTTCGGACCGAACTTGGCCTGTTCGTTCTGTTTGCGAACTCCAAACATTTCCGGGTGTTCGCCGCATGTTCGACCACAATGCACCACAATGCACTTTCTCACTGGCCTGAAGCTCGTAATTGGCTACAGCCTTGCACCTGACCACAGGTCTGGTGCAAGACAGGTTCAACACTATGCCAATCACCGCTCAGAGTCCTGATTGGGCAAATTTTGCCCAATCATGGGCTCACAGAGCTACAGTAATTCTGGGGTCCTGTGCCTGTGTATATAATTCTGGGGGTCCTATATGTTGTCCCAGTCTGGGCCTGCTTATAACCAGAGTGAATGTTTATATAATGAGGGGGGGACAATTCTGCCCCGGGCGCCCATAACTCTGGTTACGCCACTGGTCCAGTGGTAACGTCTCTACCCTTCAACCGTGGAGAAGCGAGTCAAATCCAGTTCAGCACATCCCTCAAATACAACTGTGGAGAAGTCTCGACTTTACAAGAAGACGGGTTTAACCTAACCACCAGGTTGCTGCTCCACAATCATGGAAAGACAACGTGATCCCATTCAGAAGACGCCACCAGCGAGTGTCCTTGGGCAAGACACCTAACGATATGGATGCGCCTACCTCAAAAAATACTTGTACATCTCATAGACTGTAAGATCCCTTGGGAACAGGGTCCCCCTGAATCAGGCCATCATCCATGTGTGGTATTCTAATGTATCAACCCCTTGTACACTGATCTTGTAAAGCGCCACAGAATATTTGCCGCTATACAAATAAAGGGAAATAATAACTGAATCCGCCAATATTTTGGAGAAAAATATCTTGCAGTTGATATATTTTCAAAAAAAATCAGCCGATAGAATTAAATGGAGCGCTACAGTATATTCTGGAATGTTATGAAACATCATGTTCCGAAGTGCAGATGATTAACATAATCAATGATCTAATTTAACATCAGTTACCTAAGTGTTCTGCAGCTGTCTTTCCAATCAGTCTATTTGAGGTCAATTCTGATTATCTGGTTTTGTAACGATACGATGTTACGAAAGCCTATAATTCCTTTTCCGTTTCCCGCAAGTGCTGCATCGCGGAACAAAGCCTCTAAATTACACTTTGCACCCAAAATAGAATAAGAGGCCCTTGAAATTGCACAATCATATTCCTGAACGTCAGCCTTACACAACACAAGGAGGAAAGTAAAAGTAGGCAGTCACCTCCCTCTAGTGGCTAATGTTTAATATATGAGGGATCTAGACCATCAGTACAGATAAGAAAACAAACATCAATATTCTTTTTATTCCCTCTTTCCTCCTAAACAGAACCGTTAATCACAAATTCATGAAGCTGAAACATGAAAATGACCTGTTAAGGATTTGACATATCAGTGGTTAGAATTTACTCATAGGTTGAATGTTTACTGAGTTTTGTAATGCACCAACCAAATAATGAACGAAAAATAGATAAATAATAAAAATAACCAAAGAGTTGCCTTGCAAAGAGCAGAATAAAACCAACAGGGTCGATAATGATGGCTCTTAGTCTTTACTAGTGGTAATAACAAACTAATGGAATTTAATGCAGGTTTTAGCAGGGCTGATTCCAGACTCACTCCCTGTTTGCTTTCCAGGGGTTTTGCTCCAGGTAACGAATTATGTGGCTCCAGCTTCTCGCTCCATATCAAGGATTTTGATGGGATAGGGGCAGGATTTCAACTACAGTCTGTCAGGGTTATTCAAAGAGATCCGAATTGCTGGCGAAAGGTAACCGAACAGTGAAATTTAGCCTTCGGTTACCTTTCCTGACCATTCGGCTATTCAGAGAGCAGGTACGGTGCACATACAGTGCCTGTTCGGTGCCGGTTCGAGGGCAGTGAAAACCCCATAGAGAAGCAATGCTTCGTCTGTTCAGAGAACACAAAACAGCTGTGTAAGGTTGCCGAAATGCCCTGCCATTCGATGGTTTCATTCGACAGGTTTATTCAGGCGAATCCCATAGGCTTCAATGTTAAAAATATTCTTGTTTTAATACAATATCTAATAAACCGTTTATAATATTCTGCAGTAAAAAGTCTCTTTATTTATAGATCTTTTAAGGATCTTTTAAGCGTTTTTCGGTATTTTTTTTGCAAAACATTTTTTCCTATATTTTTTTCTTAAATGTTTTTTCATTTTTTTCTGTAACAGCCCTTTTTATTATCATTCATTGGATCTTATATGTAAATTTCAGACATTTTCGTTCTGTAGTTTCTTTGCAAACAGCATTTTACTTTTCAAACATTCAAGCGTACAATTTTGTTTTTTCACTCCATTCGTCTGCGGTGTCAGGTTTTTCAAGCGGCTGTTCTGCGCTCTGATCGGCTCCTGCTCGGGTTTTTCCGGTGTGTTCGGCGAGGTTAATCCAGATGTTTTTGCGGGTTTCGGTGTGCCTTCGCCGGGTTTTGCGGTGAGTGTTCGGCGGGTTTGCGGCGGCTTTTCTCTGCACTACGACGGCCCTGTGGTGCTTGCTGAATACACCGCAGGGTCACCGAAATGGGATTGCCGAATCGCACCGAATTGAAGAGAACGAAAAGTTACCGAACGTGCTGTGACTTTTCGATTCTCTTTGAATAACCCTGTGCATTTTTCACGTGACTTTACATGTGACTTTTGGTTCACCTTTCTACATAAACCTACTGTACCTATCAAAACCTGTGTAACAGTACTGTCGCCGCTGCTTATACAGAAAAATGAAAATATTCTGAAATCTGCTCTGGAACTTTCTTTTTGTTAGGTTGCTTAGCAATTTGGCTGGGTCCATAGGGCAACTGAAATTGCAGATTATTAGAGAGTGAGTGTGAAGGAGTTCTAAACTCCACTGCTGATAAATAGATCACACTTTATGTGTTCCTTCACATAATACTGTTATATATAGTATTTGCACAGGTCAAAGTACTGGCCAATAGCTTATTTAGGGCCGTTGTACTTGCACTTGCATAAATGTATAGAAGTCATTGAACATTTTAAGATCAAACTGAACTCCATATCATATGGCTGACCATCTTTCTGAGGAATTTGTTTTCCAGTTTCACCAATGTAGCATCTCCGGAGTTTTCAATGTTTCAATCGACCGACTCTGCAGCGTGCCAGTCCTCTAGGCAAAAGTCTAGTGTGTCCATGGCCAGGCCTGGCCTGTATTTTGTTTGCTCAGGTTTCCCCATATTCTTCCTGTTCCGATATGACTATATTCACTGCACGCATATTCACCCAATGGAATAGATAGTAGCCTCTTAAAGTCTGAATGAGATGGGTGGTCAATGACCGAGGTTACCATGTCTAACCAAAAAAGATTGCGTGCATTTGTTCCTTACGCCCTCCTTCTTCGTGTTGGCCCTAAGTGACCTCAGATTACCTCTCTACAGTCTGCAATGAATGACTCCTCTACATCAAATCCCGTACCCCTCACACGACACCCCTAAGTCAGTCTCTAACCTGGCTCCCTGTTTCTTATAGGCTTCCATTCAAAATCCTGGTCCTCATGTACAAAGCTCTCCATAACCATGCCTCTGCCTACATTTCCCTCCCTCATTTGCAGGTATGTTCCACCCTGGTCACTTCACTCTGCCAATGATCTATTATTATTATCTCTTATACCTGCACCCCTCACTCTCCCCTTCAGGACTTCTCTGTCGATGTGCCCCTATTTATGTAACCTTTTTCCTCACTTCATTTGACTCTTCCCGTGTGTCCAGATCCTTCAAAAAGTTCCTGAAAACTCATTAATTTAGAGAATATATAATCAACTTGCTCCATAATTCCTAACAAGCAGGCTCCATGCATCCTATAATTCCTAAAAAAATGGTACTTTCAGTATCCTTTTGTGTATTCATCGCACTCCTCTTAGATGGTAAAGTCTCTTGAGGAGGGACCTTCATTCTTGTTTTGTTCTCTCTGTCTTGAACTTGTTTTGTTCATTCATGTGTGTTGTGTCATACCTGTTGTACAGCAGAATATCTTGGTGCTGTCTAAATAATTGTAATTGGATTGTTATCTGGACCTTTGGATCAAAATCATAGGACTTAAGGCTAATGTCAGACGAGCGCATTCTGTGCGTCCGTGCACAACGGACATACTTTCTAACTGATAACAAGGTAGTGGCCACACGGTCCGTTTTTGTGACTGATGTTTTCTTTGACTGATGTAGAAGGGAAAATAAATTAATATGAAAAACTTTTTGTCCGTCAAAATGCTAGACGTCAAAAATGCAGTCCGTCTGACTATGTTCCATCACTCACACACAAAGCTATGCATATGTGGGGGACGTGGCGCACTTCCGGTCTCGCAGTGTTACGTTCTTGCCTAACTTGCGTCCGTTTGCCGCGTCCGGTGTGCGTCTGCACTTCTGTACGGACGTACTTCGTGTGTGGGTCTCTATTGATCATAATTGTATTCTACCACGGACTTTAAAATGTGCGGCAACACGGATGTGAACACTGCGCTCGTCTGACCCGAGCCTTAGCAACAAGCAGGGCTCTATTAACTTCTTTGCGCAAATGTTAACGCGTGCGCAAAAACGTATTAACGCGAGGGGTAAAACCCTTTGCGTAGAACGTAGTATTACAATATCCACGCAAAAAATGCACGTTAACGTCTACTGCTGGTGAACCTGCGCGAACCCTTTGAGAGTGTAATGTACTTTGCGCGTCCTATACTTAACATTGTGAGCGCAAATGCGTTTGTGCGCTGGTAAACGGATGGCATTACAATCTATGCGCAAATTTTAAAGGACAACATTTGCGCGCATAATTTTAACGTCTTTGAAAAGCTGGTGTTAATGGCAAATCTGAACGTCCTGGCCGAAACCAAATAGACCAGCCCAAAAAAAAATACGCAGCAACGTATAGTTACACATTCTACACATACCCAAACAATAAAATGGAGAAGTTGTGCGTGTTTTTATTATTGCTGCAGCATGTATACTCAGATTGATTTTGACAGGCGCAAAAACTTAATGGGAGACAATTGTGGTTCTTAATTATTATTATTCTTTATTTATAAAGCGCCGGCATATTCCGCAGCGCTGTACAATAGGCACAGTATAGACAGGCTTACAATACATTGAACAACATTTGACAAACAGTACAGGAGGAGATGAGGGCCCTATTCCCGTAGGAACTCACAATCTAGGAGGGTTGGGGTTGGAAACAGGAGGAGAGGACTGTAAGGTGAGAGTGATTGATGGTTGTGTCAGTGAGCTGGGTGGTAGGCTTCCCTAAATAGGAACGTTTTAAGGCCCCGTTCACACTGTGCGATTTATCGCGCAGATTTTGCCACGATGTCGCAGCAAAATCCGCGCGACGTCGCACTATGTGGCTTCTCCAATGCATTTCAATGGAGCTGTTCACATCTTGCCGCGCGACGTCGCATGTCGTGCGTCGCAGAAGCATGTCGCTGGTACATGACCCTTTTTTTGCGATTTGCTATCTGCGATTTTGCGATTTCTATTGGTGGTGCTTTGCAAAAATCGCACAAAACAGCGATGTCGCACGACGTTGCGCGACATTATCGCACCATGTCGCGAATATGAAAATCGCATGGAAAGTCGCGCGACTTTCAAATCGCACAGTGTGAACGGGGCCTAAGGGAGCATTTGAAGGAAGAGAAATTAGGGGAAAGTCTGACAGTACGAGGGAGAGCGTTCCAGAGAGTGGGGGCTGCGCGTGAGAAATCCTGCAGTCTATCATGGGAAGAGGTGATGCGGGGAGAAGCTAGGCGCAGGTCACTGTTTGACCTTAGGGAGCGGGCTGGGGTGTATTTGGTGATTAGTGAGGACAGGTAGTGGGGCGCTGAGTTAGTGAGGGTTTTGTAGGTAAGGATAAGGATTTTGAACTTAATTCTGCAGTGGATGGGGAGCCAGTGAAGGGACTCGCAGAGGGGAGCGGCAGAGACAGAGCGGTGGGTGAGGTGGATGAGCCTGGCGGAGGCGTTCAGGATGGAATGTAGGGAGGAGAGGCGGAAGAGGGGGAGGCCAGATGAGAGATTATTGCAATAGTCAAATCGGGAGATTACCAGAGCGTGGATGAGTTGTTTTGTGGTGACAGCGGTAAGAAATGGCCATTTCAGATTGGCTGAATCGCGTGAAAAAACAGTCCGCCCACCGATTTCTGCGCAGCCTTAATGCGCGCGCGTTTTTGCACGTCTTTATTACGCGCAATATTTTTTAACGGATGAAAAAATGCGCTCGGATTGTAATACCAGCGTTAATTTACGCACATTAACGTTTAACGCTGCGCGCAAAAAAATAGCGCTGTGCTTGCGCTTTTGCGCGAAGAAGTTAATAGAGCCCACAGTCGCCTTGGAGCAGGTTGAGGCTGCGGGCACACAAGCATTTTTGAGAGCGGAAGGAACGGCTGTGAGAGCGGAAGTTCCTTCCTTTTAAATGATCTATTGCCCCCTTTGGCTATTGATCACTACCTCTTTCAATTCTCATTGTCAGTGCCAACAGGAAGGTACCGATTAAACAGTGGCTTTCAGACACCAGGTGACTTGTGTCTACCCAAATACACAAGCCATAACATTCTAGAACAGCATACTTGCTTTCTCTCGGTGAAAGTCAATAAACTGACTGGGTCCATAGTACAGCTGGGTTTGAAGATTAGAAGTGAATGTTAAGAAACATCGTAAAACATAATGCTGATAAGTGACTTGACAGAAAGCCTATCTTTCTTTTTCTCCTTTACCTGGATCGTTATATAAAGAGACTAGTTCTCCTTTATATAACACTCTTACATGTGTGCAAAATCAACAGATCAATGAAGACACTCTGTAAGTTTGGTGCCATCACCGAGTAGTGAAAATAACGATCCTCTAGATGGATCCTATATATGCAATCAGCAACTGTAGTCAGGGAACTAAGCATGTTTTGTAATACTGGAACACTGATAAGGGGATACAGGTTCCATAAGCGTTAAACTGCTTTGTCATTCAACATGACGTGTTAATTTATAATTTCAACAAAGGAAACAGAGAACAGAAAAGGCTTAAGTGCAGTTTTCACCTTGCTGTTTTGCCATGATTTTCTGGCTAGGGGCAAACCAGTTCTAGTTTGCTAATTGCGAATGATTCCAGATCCAGCCTTGGCCTCTTGGCAGAGATTCAAGCATTGGGAGTGAACAGGTTGAAACTGTGGCAATCACACAGACCGGTCATTAATTCCTAGATAAAGGGACACTAGCCACCATGTGTGTCATACATAAATACATTTTTTATTTAGACTTGGGTTCCATCTCCAAGATATACTATTACTTTTTATTACTTGTATGTTATATTGCCCTTGAAAAAGTCTATCTATAGACGAAACGCGTCGGGCTTTTATTATTATATACTTATGTAGCGCTGTGTTTAAAAAGACTGTTCTCCTGCATTTACTTGAAATGGCCACCAGAGGGAGACAGAGACCATGCTAAGATTATGCTGGACAAACACAGAAAACCATTGGGACTACGTTTCCCGGCATGCTTTGGGGGCAGACACAGGAAGTGGGTGGGACACAGACCCTTACATCCTGAGCCTCATGGAGAGAGCTGGCAGAGCGCGCCAGGGAGTGAGAGAGACAAGACACAGTGCTGCAGAACGTAACAGTGTCCAGGCCGGAGCGCAGGTGCGGCCTGACGGAGTTACAGATCGGGTTGCTCAGCCTTACCAAAGGGAGACCCAGTGATCCACAAGATTACCCAAGCTGCTATTGCGGAAGCCAGAGGACCCGAGTTAGGAGTACCGCAGGTCGATCGGACTGGGAGAGCAGGCGGTAAGCTGGAAAAGTCGCGGCAGGAGCAGAAAGCCAGACAGCGGATCCAGAAGCCAGGAGAACCCCAGTCAATATCGAGCGGAGAGACGTCCTGGGTCAAGCGGAGCCTCAAGTATCTGGCGGATGGGTGAGAGGCCTTCTAGGCCATTGTAAAACCAAGAAAGCACGCTGCTGTTTGTTTCCAAAACCCACAGGGCCCCAACTTGACTAGTCGAAGATACCTCTTAAGCAATTCACTGGCCAGTTGAATATTGTACCCGGGTACCATAACACACACACACACGTACATTCTGGGACATAACCTTTGCGGGACTCACTCCCCAAACACAAAAGGGGGTTAAAGATTTATTCTTCCTTTTCTTTTTCCGCTGCGCGTTTCTCGAATTACGAAGCATCGTATTTCTTTTCCGCTGCGCGTTCCTCGAATTACGAAGCATCGTATTCCTTTTCCGCTGCGCGTTTCCCGCATTACGAAGTACTGTAAATATGTCTACGAACACCGTGTTATTCATTATATGCAATTTATTCTAGTAAACTATATAATTTATAAAATCCACAACGGTGCTGGAGTATATTTATTCCCTAGTGCGGGGAGACTGACCCGAGGTTTAATTTCAGCGGCTCCTCCGGGAGTGAGCACTACACTTATATCAATTTTATTTTAATAAAAGATCTTAAATTATTTGGATTATTTATCCATTTATTTTTATCCCTGAAAAGATTAATGGTACCGATTGGTTCCCTCCAATATCAATCCCGTGCATCTACTGAATACTGAAGCCTCCATGTTTTTCTTCCTTTTGTGATTCTTGGAGCAGTGGACCATCTCCTGGGAGTTGACTTCAGTAGCAAAAGCTAAGTATAACTTATCCTCCTAAACCCCAAAACTTACAGTTGTGTTCAAAATTATTCAACCCCCAATGCTGTAAAGGGTTTTAGGGAATTTAGTGTACATTTGTAATTGTATTCAGAATGAAATCCTACAAGGACTTTTTAAAGAACCATATGCAACTAAAATGACATCAATTGGTTTTGTAATACAGTAGTAAATGTTTCTTTTGTGAATTCTTCATTGACACAATTATTCAACCCCTTAAAGACTACCACTCTGAAGAACAGAGGTTCATTCAAGTGTTTTCAATCAGGTATTGGAAACACCTGTGGATGTCACGGAGCAGCAATAAAGCATAATAAGCACCAATTAGGCAGCTTTAAAATGACTGTGATACTCAGCTCCTTCTAGACATTTACTGGTGTGGTTACAAACATGGTGAAGTCAAGAGAATGGTCCAGGAAGACAAGAGAAGAGGTGATAACTCTTCACAGGAAGGGCAATGGCTATAAGAAGATTGCAAAGATGTTAAACATACCAAGAGAGACCATAGGAAGCATCATTCCCAAATTCAAGGCAAAGGGCACTGTTGAAACGCTACCTGGTCGTGGCAGAAAGAAGATGCTGACTCCGACTGCTGTGCGCTACCTGAAGCGTAGAGTGGAGAAAAGTCCCCGTGTGACTGCTGAGGAACTGAGAAAAGAGTTGTCAAATGTGGGTACTGAAGTTTCAGCTCAGACAATACGGCGCACACTGCGTAAGGAAGGCCTCCGTGCCAGAACTCCCAGGCGCACCCCCTTGCTGTCTCCAAAGAATAAGAAGAGTCGACTGCAGTATGCCAAAAGTCATGTGGACAAACCACAAAAGTTTTGGGATAGTGTTCTGTGGACTGATGAAACAAAATTAGAACTGCAGGATTTCTCACGCGCAGCCCCCACTCTCTGGAACGCTCTCCCTCGTACTGTCAGACTTTCCCCTAACTTCTCTTCTTCAAACGCTCCTTAAAACATTCCTATTTAGGAAAGCCTACCACCCAACTCACTGACGGCAACATCAATCACTCTCACCTTACAGTCCTCTCCTCCTGTTTCCAACCCCAACCCTCCAGATTGTGAGTTCCTACGGGAATAGGGCCTCATCTCTCCTGTACTGTTTGTCAAATGTTGTTCAATGTATTGTAACCCTGTCTATACTGTGCTTATTGTACAGCGCTGCGGAATATGCTGGCGCTTTATAAATAAAGAATAATAATAATAATAATAATAACTGTATGGGCCCATGGATCAACGCTATGTTTGGAGGAGGAAGAACAAGGCATATGAAGAAAAGAACACCTTGCCTACTGTGAAGCATGGCGGGGGGTCAATCATGCTTTGGGGCTGTTTTGCTTCTGCAGGTACAGGGAAGCTTCAGCATGTGCAAGGTACCATGAATTCTCTTCAGTACCAGGAGATATTGGATGACAATGTGATGCAGTCCGTCACAAACCTGAGGCTTGGGAGACGTTGGACCTTTCAACAGGACAATGATCCCAAGCATACCTCCAAGTCCACTAGAGCATGGTTGCAGATTAAAGGTTGGAACATTTTGGAGTGGCCATCGCAGTCACCTGACTTAAATCCGATTGAGAACCTCTGGTGGGACTTAAAGAAAGCAGTTGCAGTGCGCAAGCCTAAGAATGTGACTGAACTGGAGGCTATTGCCCATGGCGAATGGGCGAAGATACCCGTAGATCACTGCAAGACACTTGTGTCAAGCTATGCTTCACGTTTAAAAGCTGTTAGTACAACATCCTTTTACAGTTATAAGTACTAAGATTGAATGTCACTTGGGGGTTGAATAAAACTGATAATGATGTGAGCACAGAAAAGACATTTGTGGTTATTTCATTATAAATGTTATGTTATATTTGTCTGACCTACACGTGCCTCTTTGATTTAATTGTAAGCAAGATGACTGAATGATCAAAATCAATGTCAAACTGGCCAAAACACTCAATTTCAGTGGGGGTTGAATAATTTTGAACACAACTGTAAACCCCAATATTTTCTATTCGTCCAAGATATACAATTTTTTTTTATATAGATGTTATTTCAGAACTCTTTATGCATCATGTATCTGCTGCACAGAGTACTAAACGGGTCAGGAGTAAAGATGCCAGCATAATTATATCCCTCGTTATTATATTTAAATATTGTAAAATGTCAGTATTCAGTGTGCGGGGTTATTGGTATGAACTCCGTATTCAGAAGCGGAGTGGAGGTAGGCAGATGTTCAGGGGCACAAGGATAAAGGTTTATTTGACAAGGAAGAGCAGACGTAAAACCAAAAGCAACACTGGATATAAGGTAAGTATAGGAGGTGGCCGGGCAAGACAGGAATAGGGCTGGCCAGAGGTACACAAGACAGAGGACAGTGGGAGAAATGAGACGGGAACTGGTGTAAGTATCAGATGGTGGCTGGGCGTGGCATGAATAGAGTTGGACAGTGGATGCACTGAATAATGAATAAAGACAAAGGGGCAGAAAGAGAGCTGACTATAACAGAATCTGGCGACACAGAGAAACTAAATGACACAAGGGGACTTACAGAAACCTGATAGGCAGGAGAACAAGGGGGGCTGAGGACCAGGAGACACTGCGACTCTGGATGTAGGAGCAAGGTGAGCAGAGGAGCAGGGACACAGTGGGCAGAAGTGCAGGCACCTGATGGTTAATGGGGTAATCAAGGTGAGGTATCCAGGAGGGTTAATCCAAGAAGAGTAGTGAGACAATCGGCAAGTTCAAACCTTCCAGCTGCCCCGTCCTGCGGGGGGAGGGTGGTTGGAGGAATCTCTCCACTTCAATGCGCAATTTAAACAGTTCGAGCAAATGAGAAGGAGGGGATATTCCACACATCCTGGCCACTTTAAAACGCTAAGGGCCATATTACAATGTTGGTGCTAACTTAACCAGAGCTGTTGTAAACTGAAAACCTCCATAGGCTATAATGGCTCTGGGAAGTTTACAACAACTGGTTAAGTTAGCACCAACTATGTAATATGGCCCTAAATTGGTCAGGGTTTGTAGAGTATCCCTTTAATGTCTTTATTCTGGCTGAGTCACTGTATCAGCAACTCGATTTGGAATATATTTTGCTAATCTATGGAGTACTGCGCGCCCCTGGGAGCTCTTTGTGAGCTTGTGAGCTTTGTGAGACTTTGTCCCCAGTCTTGCGTTTCTCCCACATCGACGGGGCATACTAGTACTCCTCAATGTCCAGCTGCTACAGAGTCTCCCTCTCCAGCCTGTCTACGCAGCTGACACTCCGCTCGCGTCATTGGCTATAGGGGACATCTTGATTTCAAGCCCTCCTATGGCAGAGAACGACGCGTGCTGGGCATCAGTTGGTGGGTGGGTCAGATGAGGCCTATAGACGCCAACGGAGCGTGCAGTGCCATATCATCCACCGCGGGGACGGCATAGTATGCCCGGTGGCATTAAAGGGTTAACGGCCCCAATACAAAGTATAGGAATGGTTAATTCAGTAACCTGACCAAACAACCGAGCTGCAATCTGGCTGGAACCAAGAGTGCAGAAAGGTAAATACATAACTGCCTAAATTTAGGTAATTCTCATACATAGGGGTCTATTCACAAAGCACCGAAATTAAATGCAATTTTGGTGCTTTGCATTTCTGCTCACTTTGACGATTACGTTTTGTCAAACATTTGGTGAATTCACAATTTTTTGAATGTTCACTGTACTTTTCTGAAAATGAGACGCCGAAGCAGTTATTGGACATCAGCAAAAAGTGCCATTAAGAGCCGAATTTTACCGAAATTGCCACCGCAAATTCCACTGAAATAAAACAAAAAAAGGGAAGCCTCCTATTCTAATTAATAGGAGCTTAAACCAATAAAAATGTAGTAAAAATGTGTCAAAATAATAAATATGGTCTAAAGGACCTTATTAACATTAATGAAAAGGTCTGTTAAAAGATGTCTTAGGCTAGGGTCAGACGAACGCATTTTCCACGTCTACCGTCAAAAAGTGCGTTGATGCGTCTGAACGCACTTTTTCACGGAAGACGCGATAGCGGTCATACGGTGCGCAATTTCGGCCGTGATTTTTGACGGAGCTATAAAAACAAATGGACGTGATGTTGGCCGGACATGTGCAGCGTCTGACGTCTCGTAATCACGCACACACGCCGCTATGCCGACGCAGAGGACGCAGCGCACTCTGTACGTCAGTACTAGCGGTTCTACGTTCTCAAAAAAATGCGTTCCTTTGCCGCTTGCGTTGTGCGGCACACTTTTGTGCGGCCGTACTTCGTATATTGGCTGTCATTGGACGTCATTTGCCGCTACTGCGGCCGTAATAACGTGCGGCTGAACGTACGTTCGCACTGCGTTCGTCTGACCCCAGCCTTAACCTTGCAGGATGCCACCTGATATTTCACCTGTTTAATTTGGGGTCGCTATACAAGTCCCTGCCTAGATTTAGGTTTGGATAGGTGTTCACTTCTCCTCTTTTGTGGCCCTATTTAGTTAGTTAATCTTTGATTTGTTTTTTTTTGTGATTATCTACTTTACTGTGTCCCTTACCACATGTCGAAATTGCCATACTAATTGTCCCTTTGCTATTGTATGTGTTTGTGATATGCAGTGCTTTTGTCTATGTTCCACACCCGATCCAACAATAAATATATTTTGAAAAGAAAAATGTCTTAAAAAATATTAAAAAAACCCAAAAATGTCTTTTAAAAACTATAGAAAAAAATAAAAACAGGTCTCTTAAAGAATAAAAAGGGTTTTTGTAATAAATAAAAAATAATAAATGGTCTTTAAAAAAAGATATTTTATTTATTACATTGAAACCTATTAGATTCGCCTGTTTTAACCTGTCAAATTGAAACACCAAAAATCTGGTGATTTCGCTGAGATTTCGTGCAATTCAGCAGTCTGTGAATAGGCGAAACGAGAGTTCTATATGGGACAATTTCAATGCTGCCGAATTGCGGCGAATGACAGTAAAATGCACAGTATTTCACTGTCAATCCGCCTGTATTTAGCAAATTGACAGCTTTGTGAATACATAAATTGCCCCGAAATTGCACAATTCGGTGGCAAATTCAGAGGTTAGTGAATAAACCTCTCTGTATATCTTTGCTAATATTCAGTCGCAGATCGCAAATCGGCCACTAGGTGTCACAGTTTCTCCACCATCCTAGCGTACTTAGATAAACTGTCACATTTTTCTCTTAAGGACAAGAAATAGAGAGGAAGGAATATGAAGAAACGAAGAAAGAGATGCTAAAATTACTCCGAAAAGAAACATTTTATTGTGGTATCTTTGAAAATTAATCACTGCCAGAGATTCAAACCTGTTATATAAATTGCTTTCTTCTGCAACATATTCTAATTGCGGTGACACATCACGTACAAAAATACATTCTTTTTTTGTTTCTGTGGACGTCTTCAGTTGTACGTGGCTTCTCTGCTAGAGATACTGACCCTGTATGAATAATGTGACTCCGTAATCAGGATGAACTATAGAAAATAACAAGTCCATTAAAAATTCAAACTTGTGATGGATCGGATAATGAAACCCGGGGTTTGATTAGGTGTCACTTTACCTGTGAGATGGTATAATTGCTGCAATGCTCGTAGGAACCGCACTCTCTGTGTTTTCAATTTGTTCTGCTCTGCTGACCAGGTGCGTAGGTGAAATTTATATTTTTTTCATGAACTCCCAATCACAACATTATATATATATATATATATTTATATAAATATAAAACACTGTATCTGTGTACTTATTACATTACATATAATTTAGTTTTACAACTGTGGAGTTGTATTATATATTCTATTATACACTCATACACACATAATGTACCGGTTGGGTGGAGTAGAGGTAACATCACGCTCTATAACCATGGAGACCGTGGAGGCACAGGTTCGAATCCCAGCAAGAGCACCTCTCCAGTAAGTGTCCTTGGGCAAGACACCTAACGGTACATACTCGCCACCCAGGACATACTTGAAAACGAGAGAAATCTCAATGTATCCTTCCTGGTAAAATACTTTCTCAAGCAAAATAATGCACAACTGACAGGGTTATTCAGAAAAATGTAAAAACCAGGAGAACTGGCAGGAGAAGAGAACAATGTAGACCAAATATCCGATTTGGAAAGTGAGATAAATGGGAGAATTTTTCTGGTTTGGCTATTTTGACCTAGAATTTTCACTTCTCCAGTCATTCTCCTGAGTTTCACCTTTCTTTGAATAGACCTGTAAATTTCAAAAGGACATCAGGCAAGGAAGAGAGGATGATCTATGGATGTTAAATTTGGGACACATGTCTGAAAGTGGCACTCACCTTACACAGGACCATGTACGGTACATGTCAGGGCTGCCGTGTTGTCACATAGCCCTGGAAACACCTCTACTGCCTGTATGAAGCTGACGGGCAGACTGACTTGTTGCATAAGGGTGATGCCCTTGAGACTCCTTGCCTTGACATCACACAAGCTGTTCCAGACTATTCCTGGACTCTGTGTTCATGACTGTATGCTATGTAAGATCACTCGTGCCTTGATTGTGTTATCACATTTCCTGTCATTCCCATCTGGGTTTGTGTGCTGTGTATGTATAACCACCTGCCACATGTAAATAAAGAACCTGGTTTGCACCGCTCCTGCTGGTCTGCCGTGTGTTCCAGGCTCTGCCTGTGGAACCTGCTGCCATGGACACAACAGAAAAATCCATCCATGGATGGGTGTACATATAGATTTCTCTTTATAGGGGATAAAACCAAGTGTGAAGGCTATTTGACCAAATACACACGTTCATAATTTAGGATGAGGCAAGCGAATGCTAATACTCGTGAAAGAATAACAGAATTCACACAATGCTAGAAGAAAAAATAAAGAGATTGTAACGCATGCTCTGGAACTTACTGTTTGTATTAATGTAACAAGTTAAACGTAGAGGTAATATAAAAAGGGCTACATTACAGTCATCGCGGTAAAACGGGGACGCAAAGGAGAAAAACCTGCGCCTGTATAGGTTTCTCTTTTGCACCCTCTTTTTACCGCGATATTACAATGCAGGCGCTTAAAAAGTTGCCTTCATTGTTAGCGGGCGCTAAGCCCTAGGATGCGTGCGGCAGCACTAAGCGCCACCGCACACATCCACTCGATGTAGTCCAGGTCACATGTCGGCATAGTGATCCACAGGGGGAGACTGGGGGACTTTTTCCTCCAGTCTCTCCCTGCTCCTGCCGGAAGGAGGAGGCGGACGGAGCCGTGGTCCTCGCCGCGGGATAGTAGGTGAGTATCTGGATTTTTTTTGGGGGGGGGTTTCTGCTGGTGCTAACGGATTCTGCACCAGCGGAATCCGTTAGCACCATGTCCTGGCTCTGGTTAGCTTTTAGTTAACCGAAGCCGGACGTTAATCAGCGTTAGGACTTTGCGCTTCCTATACTTAGCGTTAGTATTACAAAGTACAGTAACCGCGTATTGAAAAGCACGAGGTTCCAAACGCTAACGAGTTTCTTAACCCATTAGCGTTTGGATTGTAATATGCGGTGGCTACCAGGGCTAACGGTAGCACTAACAATATAATGTAGCCCAAAGTGTATACGTTTGCACATTTTGATTATTTTGAAAATGTATTTTTTTATCATAGGTGAATATATTTTAGTATCTGTAGTGTTATTATTGTCGTTGCCGTAGGGTGTGTTTATATATAAGCAGGCTGTAACTAACATGGCTTATTCAGAGAGCACCGAAATGTCGCTGAAACCCCTGCATAATTTCATTGGATTAACCTGGGCCTTGTTGGTCTTTTTGCTGGAGACGAGGTTGGTGTAGTATTACCATTTCCAATTCATTTGAACGAAATTTTATTTATTTCATCCCTTTATTTTTAATCAAATAAAAATATAGTATAAATATATGGATCACATTAACAGGGTATCGGTGTCAAAAACTGCTGGAATCACCAAAAAAGTAAGAGGGTATATTTGTTAAGTTTAGCAACTCTGCAAAAAAGCTATTGACTACTCAACGAGCTGATTCAAAAACTCACTAATGTCACGGTGTTATTACCACATTATTTGTGTACAAATCTGAGGCTTATATCTGTATGGTGAGCTCCAAGGTAGAAGACAATCTGATTGTTTGGACCCACAAGTTAAAATGAGGTTGTGCTGGTTTGGACTGACTGTAGGATAAGCCAAATATCTGGCTTTCCCCATATCTTTGAGCCATTGGCTGGTTGGGGAGATCAAAAGATCTCAGTTGGCTCATGTAAAGCCAACGGTGTGGCTGATAATGCCGATAAAAGACCTCATTGACTGGTCCAGTGCTAGTCGCGGCCAGGAGAGAAACTTCTGGTTGCATCAACTATAAAACCAGTCTAAAACCACAGTCACAGGCAGCCTCATTGTCTACCTGCACAATTTGAAGAACCCAATCCGCTATTTCACCCATTTGACCTCTTAGAAGAGCTCCTTCCATCTTCACTTACATGACCAAAGCTGGCAAGTCACTACAGTATATCCAAGACCATGAATACATACTGACAAACACCAAACATATTCTCATCCAGATGTATAGAGCGCGTGTGTGGTTACTCACTCATTTGAGAGAGCATGTCCTTAGTTGATTTCTATGTTCAAATTGATTTGGGCTTTTGTGGACCTTTATTTTTTTTTAATTCAAATTTTTTTTATTAAGGAAGTACTTACACGTTACATGCAAACATGAAAATGTAACGATGAACATGTTACAGGTAGCCAAATAAAAAGGCTAAAAACAGGTACATGTAGTACTATGGAGCAAGCAATAAAAACCTAGGAAAATATATAAGGTATAGCGCTGGATTTCTATTTGATTTATATTGTCACAGCCCAAGTACAAAGAGAGACCAGTGGGCCGAAAAGAGAATAAGGAAAAAAGAGGAAAGAAAAGAGAGAGAGATGGAGAGAGAAGGAGAAAGAGAAGAAAAGAAAAAGAAAAAAAGGGGCGGTAGTGAAAAGGAGGTGGAAGGGTAGAAGAAAAGAAAAGAAGGGGGGAAGTGGGAAGGAGGTGGAAGGGTAAAAGAAAAGAAAAAAAAAGAAGGGGGAAGTGGGAAGGAGATGGAAGGGTAAAAGAAAAGGGAAAAAAAGAAGGGGGAAGTGGGAAGGAGGTGGAAGGGTAAAAGAAAAGAAAAAAAAAGAAGGGGGAAGTGGGAAGGAGATGGAAGGGTAAAAGAAAAGAAAAAAAAAGAAGGGGGAAGTGGGAAGGAGATGGAAGGGTAGACAGAGTATACATCAGGGGGGATGCTGAGGAAGGGAATGTAAGTGAGGGAGAGGGATGGCTGTTGTCTTGCAACTAAAGTGCTCACATTAGCCCTTTTACAAAGGCTCATCGGTGTCCCCCAAGAGACCCAACTCTCTCCGCCTGAATCTGAGCCCAGCTTGCCATTAAGTCACGGTAAGCCGCAGAAGTCAAGGAAGTGTGCCAATAGAACCATGTAGCCATCAACTGCTGTCGCGCGGCATCAGTGGAAATCAAGGACCCTCCCCTGTTTGGATCTCATTGACTTGGAGGGAAGTCCGGGGGTCCGTTAATACCTAGGAACCAGGGCACTGGCATTGTGGACCTTTATTAACCAGTCACATTGTGGAAAACATCACATGACTCTTGCGTTAGCCATATGTTTGTGCAATTCAAATTGAGTACACTTCGAGGACCTTTGTAAACCCGAAATCTATTGTAGAGTCACACGCACGACCTTGTTTCCTTTAACAGCAGCAATAAACGTTCCTCCGGTTTATACAGCAAATACATTTCTAAATGACTCCTGAGCCAATTATTGTAAGTGTGTGATTACTATTCCACGTAAATTTTTAAGCTGAGGAATTCCAGGTTTTATGAGCCATTTATAATACTCTTAAAAGCTTATTGCGAATTTCATTGTATTAAAAATACAACGATCTCCTTAAGCCTTTGGCTCCAGAGGGGGGTGGAGGGTGGGGGTACATGTCAGAGTATTAAGTGTTAATACGAAGAGACGGAAAACCAGAACGTTCATCCATAAAGTATAAGTATTGTTTAAGGAGGATCACTATATGAAACGCGAGGGAAGTGTTATATAAATTACATGGAAACGTTTGTTTTGTATGCGCATAATGCGCTCTGCTAGGGTTTTGATGTTTTGGGTTCATTTTATGGGTGCATTTTACCAGTGACATATAGGTTGTTGTTAAATTATAGAAAATTCAGAGGAAAGACACCGGGTACTCCGATTCATGGCAGTTTATTGGACACACACACACACACACACACTCAACAACAATGTTTTGGCGGCAGTATCCTACCTCAAACATGTTAAATTCATTAATTGCACCAACATTGTAATACTGCCCATAAAGTAAAATATTTTCTTAACTGAACATACAAGAGAAAAACAAAGCACATGTAAAATATCAGCAACATCAAACAAACACGATAAGGACATTTCATTTTTTGGTGGTATTGTCCCTTTAAATATTATCCCCTTATGAAGCCCCTACATCCCACCTCCTGTTTAAACCCTAGATTGTGAGATATTACTCATCTTCATTTAATACTCCTCCTTATTCCAGTGCCGGCCTCACTCGGAGCTACTCAAGCACTTTCAACCTACGACTTCTGATGAAGCTGCAGCTCCCAGAGCTCAGACAGAGGATGAGACGCTCACTCTATCATCCAGACAATCCAGTGCCTCTCAATGCAAGGCGATGGGACGCAGCCCAAGCCACCCATGACCATGACCACCCATCTCAATCAATCTGCCTATGTAACTACTATCTATCTATATAGCTAGCTCTATCTATCTATTTCTGTCTCTATCCATCCATCATCTCTGTATCTATCTATTTATCGATCTATCTATCCATCCATCATCTCTGTATCCATCCATCATCTTTGTATCTATCTCTATCTCTGTCTCTATCTCTGTCTCTATCATCCATCATCTATCTATCTCTGTCTCTAGCTCTGTCTCTATCCATCCATCATCTCTCTATCTATCTATCCATCCATCTATTTCTGTATCTATCGCTCGCTCTATCTATCTCTGTCTCTGTCTCCATCCATCCATCATCTCTCTATCTATCTATCTCTGTCTGTATCTCTCTGTATCTATCCATCCATATATTTCTGTATCTATTGCTCTATCTATCGATCTCTGTCTCTATCCATCATCTATCTATCTATCTATCTATCTATCTATCTATCTATCTATCTATCTCTGTCTCTGTCTCTATCTATCTAGCTCTCTCTGTCTCTATCGCTCGCTCTATCTATCTCTATCCATCCATCATCTATCTGTCTCTGTCTCTGTCTCTGTCTCTGTCTCTGTCTCTGTCTCTGTCTCTATCTCTATCTCTATCCATCCATCATCTATCTATCTACCTCTCAATATCTATCGATCTCTATCCATCCATCATCTATCTGTCTCTGTCTCTGTCTCTGTCTCTATCCATCCATCATCTATCTATCTACCTCTCAATATCTATCTATCTCTGTGTCTATCTCTGTATCTATCGCTCTAACGGTTAGCCCCTGCTTGGGCTATCGTGGTGGCTTGGAACATGGGATGAAGACTAGACACAAGGACAGACTGATTTCTCCAAAACCAAGGAGCACCAAAAAACAGAACTGAATTGCCACTATGCACACTCAGAAACACAATGATACGCCTGACAATCCATAAATTTAGCAGGCTGCAGGGCAGTCTACAAAGACAGAGAAACACAATGATACGCCTGACAATCCGTGGATTGAGCAGGCTGCAGGGCAGTGAACAAAACAGAGAAACACAATGATACGCCTGACAATCCGTGAATTGAGCAGGCTGCAGGGCAGTCAACAAAACAGACAAACACAATGATAAATCTGACAATCCGTGAATAGCGCAGGCTGCAGGGCAGTCAACAAAACAGACAAACACAATGATATACCTGACAATCCGTGAATTGAGTAGGCTGCAGGGCAGTCAACAAAACAGACAGACTACACTAAAGAGGTCCTTATAAGCGGCCTCTAAATATATACTAGACTAAGACAGACAAGGTACATAAAACATGAAACATACTTGAAAACGAGAGAAATCTCAATGTATCCTTCCTGGTAAAATCCTTTATAAATAAAAACATACAAGAATTGTCATACAGGCAGAGGTTGGCAACAGATCAGTATATGCAGTACCAGGAGTGGGCAGAAGGGATAGTCAATAAACACAGCCGAGGTCAAAACCAGAAAATACTTGGACAGGAATGCTTTGCAGCAACACAGGGAACATGAACCAGACAGAACCACCATGAAACTCCACAAACCGTCAATGAGGCTCTGTGCTGCTGGGATATAAATAGGGAGTGGGCCTGTGTAATTGGGCTATGTGACCCCAGACAGCACAGCCAGACACACCACAGGGGAAAAACAGACATGAAGGCCCTTCACCACCAGGGGGCGCAGCCAAAACCAGGGAAAATGTAACAATCTCTGTCTCTATCTATCTATCTATCTATCTATCTATCTATCTATCTATCTATCTATCTATCTATCTATCTATCTATCTCTGTCCATCCATCATCTCTCTATCTATCTATATCTGTCTGTCTGTCTATCTCTCTCTGTATCTATCTATCTATCTATCTATCTATCTATCTATCTATCTATCTATCTATCCATCCATCATCTCTCTATCTATCTATATCTGTCTGTCTGTCTATCTCTCTCTGTATCTATCTATCTATCTTTCTATCGATCTATTTCTGTCTCCCATGTCTATTATTTATCTGTTTATCTGCCTTTCAATAGATTTTTATCTTATCTAATCTGTCTTCCTTGAGGCTAAAGTCTAATTATGTAGTAGTTGGTGTGTCTGACGTATAATAATCTCACAAGTACTCTTACTCAATAACCTTTAGTAAATAATTGCCATAAGAAAGGTTCGATTTTTTTTTCCTTATTTTCCTGTTTTGCTTGCGTACGAAACTAAAAATACACATACACTTAACTAACTATGTTCTCTTATGTACTATGTGCATTCCTTTGTGGCGTGACATTATCAAATCAATTTATTATTCCAGGGACTAGTTAGGCGCACATAGAAATATACATTGTGTTAACTCGTCACAGTTATTTACTTATTATTCTCCTTTTTGTGATTTTTTCATAAAACTCTAACATAACATATAAGCCAACTGATTCAAAGAACATTGCAACACATAATCAACACAACCAATTAGGTGCTGGTAAGTATTGACGAAGAACTGCACATCTGGGCATTACATTCTAATTAAAGGGTCACTATCAGCAGAAAATTAAATGTCCTTGTGTTTATTTTATGTTGCTGATACCTTACATGTGCTTTGTTTTTTCTTGCGTGTCTATTTAAGAAAATATTTTACTCTATATGTGTCACTGGGTGCATCCATTGTGTGATCTTTTGTGTTGTAAACTGCTTAAACCCCCCACCGTATCTTCACATCACTTGCTCCTCACTGTGTGGCTTTAAGTATAGAATGGAGTCTATGGGCCAGCCACCAACTCACATCATTGTATTGTGTGGGATGTATTCAAAGGACATCACCAGGGGGTAGATTAGAAGTCTTTTAAGCCCCAGTTATTATCTCATTCAGCTGCCATCTCTTATCTCAGGTATCATTGACAGCACAATACACCGCCCGCTGTCTTCTCTAAACATTCACTTGCGGTCTCTAATTTCCCCTTAGCGTCCTCGTTTTACAAGTAGATTACGAGGCAAACGCTGAATCCAGCAGCCTGCCCCATAATGGCCACTAGCCTCCAGGGTATTCGCGGCAGCGCTAACACGCCAGGACTCCATGGACGCTTCTGCTGCCGCATCACAAGGTCTGCAGGATTTCTTGCAAGATCCTGCAGGTCGGCGGAGTGATTCGCGGAGGGATACTGGGGACTTTTCCCCCCAGTCTCCCTCTGCTCCTGGTGAGCAGAAGCAGTGGGTCAAGCCGCTGTTCTCACCATGGGATGAGAGGTGAGTATTTGATTTTTGGCGGATCTGCAGCTGTTGCTAACATGATTCCGCAGAAGCTCTAAGCTGTAGCTAACTTTTCAGTTAGCCGCAGCAGTGAGTAATTAGCGTTAGGACTTTGTGATCCTAACACTAATTACTGATTGCTTACACTTTGCGCTCCCCATGTTAAGCATAGGGAGAGAAAAGTACAGTAAGCTCGCGCTACAAAGCGCTAATACCAATGTGCTAATGGATTTTTTAACCTGGAGGTGATCTGGTCGTAACTTTATCACCTCAATTAACCTTTTGCTAACTTATGTGAGCGCTGGGCTAGCGCTAGCGTTAAGGAGGTGACAGGGCTCCTTGACTCTTGGAACAATTTGTTCTAGAGGTTATCACTCAATATAGAATTTTGTTTTGCCTTTTTTTCCACATTGTCAGAGAGTAAATGTATCTCATGGCAATTCTGATAATACTAATAATAATGATCATAATGAATTCAACAAGCTTAAAGATGTTAAAACACAAAAAATACAACAAACTGTGATGGTTGTTCCCTAATGCCCCTATGTAGTGGATTTCATTAACATAGGGGCTTAATGGAGCTGCAGACCCAGGCCCATACTTCAGTATATGCCTAATGAAAAGAATAACAGTATAATATTAAGTTATAACCAACACAATTAGCGTAAGATAGAGGGGGCATGACAATGCCAGGTGAGAAGAATGGGACAGAGAAACAATAGAGCTGAGAGAGATGTGCCCAAGACAATCATCTAGTCCTAATAAAATAAGTGTGGGACTCTTCATGATTTCTGCTCCTCAACCACTGACATTGGAACCCAATAAAAGCTTCTCCATGTGTGGGCCAAAGGAGAACCCCATTCCCTCTGAGAAAATAGTGGCAGAACTGCGTTCCTGCCTGACTTGACCCAAGAGCAGAGGCCAACCAAAATTTTCATTATCAGGTCCTTGAAGCCCTTCATCCAACACTGCCATTACACATTAATCATTGTTCTTCCCTCAAAATAAGTCATAGGACAGTGATAGCTAACCTTGGCCACCCCACTCTTTCAGACATGTCACGTGATGCACAGCTGGACATTAAGGCACCCTCATTGATAGACACATTAATCTGAAATAAAAGCCAACCATTCTTCACTCAGGATCAGGGCAGCCATCAGGGAGTGACAGCCCATGATGTGTTCAGGGGCCCTGTGGCTCAAGGGGGTAGTCCAAAAAATGTGCAGTTTGTCTAAGTCATGTCACACAGGACTGACCACAAGATATATCATCAAATTTCCCGGTGGGTCGTGGCATCTAGGACTGGCAAAAGAACTCTGACTCATCACTGAGGGAGCCATTAGTATGGTCTGTACCGGGTTAAGGTACCAGGAAACACTGTTTATCCCAATAATGGAGGGAAAGAGTTTTTGAAATGGGCAGCTGATGGAAGGGGGCCCTGACCAATGTTTTAGAAAGGGGTCCCAAGCATAATGATGGCAGCCCTGCTGAGGATATATCTGATAACGCTCTTCATCGCTGAAGATTATGAGACCTGTAGAATGAAACAATTGCAATGAAATACCTGTACATTACTTAGTCCTGCAAATTGTTACAGGAACAGGAAGGGTGAGTTACTTTTTTTCTTATTTTGTTACAAAGGGTAACATGTTGTCAGGAATATCCTATTTATAAGACTTTTACATCTGGTCACATGACTGAAATCTTGAGATAAATTCATTGTGACATTCAGAGTCATAGCCTGGTCCAGCGAGACGAGCGGACTGGTGCATTAGTGAAAACAAGCCATGTTGTGTTTTACTTCACGTCCCATGGCGTAAGGTCACCCCACAGCACTCAGAGCTTTCATCTGTCATCCACAGACACATCTGTCTTGTATCTAGTAGGAAAATGCATTTGAAGAATTACCCTTTATAGTATGAAAGTCTGCAAAGACTCCGTCGAATTTCTCATTGCTGATTCAATGTCTTCTCCAGAAAAGATCTAAATTCTAACCACGGAGGCATCATTTTTATACACTCCGTCTTCTGACATACTAACCCTGGCTGTAGACAATCATTTTGCCGGTGAATATGTGGTTTAACTATATTTTTAATGGGCTTCAAATATGGATCATTGTCCAGGATCTCTACTTTGAGCTATTGTTTGTATCTTTGTTCTTTATAAATTATTCAATATGTAATAATTCGGGTGAAGCATCAGAATAAAAAAGCTAGTGACCATATAATTGTGTTAGACATTAAATCTTGTTTTGTGGCTTACATCCAATATTTTTGGATTGAAAACTATAGTTTAGAAAGGAAGGTATACATGTAACCACTTGCTGTATTCAGGGCTGGAATTATAGCTAGGCAGAATAGGCATGTGCCTACAAGTGCCTGCCACAAGGGCAGTAAAAAAAAAACAAAAATAACAATCATTTAGACCACAGTATCTAAGGAGCCCTAAGGGCAAGAGGGACATATGAGGTATCGTTGGAAAGGTCGGATTATGGCCTTTCCAATGCCATAATATATAACCATGTTAGATTTATGTAAAAATAAAATAACAAAATATTATTTTTCTCTATAATTGTAAAATGAATAATAGTGCTGTGTTAGAAAAAAAATAGAAATAATATTTTATTTTATTTTTACAGTGATGCTGCGCTAACTCGCCTTCTCATTTTCCACACTGCCAGCAAGTGTAGAGCTGATGATGCAATGCATTGTTTCATCGACAACCTAGACCGTGGCACTGCAGTGAGGAGACAGGGGGACTTTGGAACCTGCATCTCTGAATTGTACAACACACAGGGTTAAGTGAGAAGTCATTGGAAAGGTCAGAGTCTGGTCTTTATAATGATACCAAACATGACCATGTATTGTGTAAAACTAAAAAACTGAAAAATGTAAGTAATTAAATGCAACAAAAATTAAATGCAATTCATCGGTTTGACAGGAACGCATAGAAATTTCATACTATACTAAATTTTATATCAATAACAAATCCTAGATATCTGTGGATTATATTACCCCTTGATTTTAAGCAAAATGGCCCAAATAAGCCCAAAGTTGATTTGACTGGCAAACGAACGTACTGGACTAATCAGAATCAGACCTAAAGAAAATTAACATGAAAGCCAAAAATTCTTTACGGTGACAGTTACATAAGGGCACAACAACACATAAAGGAAAATCAATCAATCAATCAATAAATCCTCCTCTTCCCCATTTCCTCCAAACATGTGTTTTGTGCAGGATTTTCAATGAGTATTTATTTTATTTATAAAGGATTTTACCAGGAAGGATACATTGAGATTTCTCTCGTTTTCAAGTATGTCCTGGGTTCAAGAATATGCAGTAATATATAAAATATTTTCACGAGATTGTCAACGTTCACCTTGTGCCCCACTTTAAAACGTAATCCTGAATTTAAAACATCACTTTTAAAATATTATGTTTTAGTTTACACACAGAGAGTAACAAAAATGGTTGTTTATATACACTTGTATATAAAAGCATGTACAGGATGTCTGCCGGGACGTAACATTTACAAGGTTAAAGTCAGGCATCTGTACTATTTAATGCTCTGTTACTGACACTATGCCCTGCGGCGCGCACACTGCACAGACTCTCCCTTCACAAACCTGTTCCTCCTGGCTATGAGAACCTATTTTCTGAGCCTCTATGGCACGGGTCACAGGGATGCTTTATTAGCGTCTGGATTCGTAACGAAGCACAAAGCTGCCAGATACCGGCAGAGGCACAGTGCGTTGCCGCGAGTGTCGGCTCGTGGAGTCCATAGAACTCCATGGAGCCCTGCGCGTCCTGGCCACAAGATCTGTGCCAGCTCGCTCTCGCGAGATAACTCTGCGCCGTGGAGGGAGACTAGCAGGGGGAACGCAGTTCCTCCACTATTTTTGCAGAGAGAACTGAGTTCCTTTTGAACCCATACACTATCAGGGCTATTCAAAGAGATTCGAAAAGTCACCGCACGTTCGGTGACTTTTCGTTCTCTTCAATTCGGTTCCTTTTGCCGATCCCATTTCGGTGACCCTGCGGTGTATTCAGCAAACAACACAGGGTCCCCAAATTGCAGGGAAAAGCTGCCGCAAACCTGACGAAAACTAACCGCAAAACTCAGCGAATGCACGCCGAAAACCCTCAAAAACATCTGGATTAACCTGCCGAAAACCACTGAAAAACCCTAATTGGAGCCGATCGCAGCCTTCGACACAGCAGAAGAGGCAGTGAATAAATTAGGAAAACAGTTTGTATGAATGATTGAAAAGTGAAACACTGTTTGCAAAGAAACTACTAAGCGAAAATGTCTGAAATTTGCATATGAGGTCCAGGGAGTGATAATAAAGAGGGCTGTTACAGAAAAAAGAAGAAAACATAAAAAAAAAAATAAACAAATCTGACTTTTTTTTAAAAAAAAATGCAGAATTTTGTAATGAACGGTTTATTAGATATTGAATTAAAACGGGAATATTTTTAACATTGAAGCCTATAGGATTCTCTGAATAAACTTGCCGAATTAAACCACCGAATGGCAGGGCATTAGGGGAACCTTTCACTGCTGGTTTGTGTTCTCTGAATAGCCGAAGCAGTGCTTTTAATGGGGATTTCTCTGCCCTCCAACAGGAACCTAACAGGCACCATATGTTCAGGCAATTCGCCAGGATTTGGCGAATTGCCTGCTCTCTGGATAGCCGAATGGCCAAGAAAGGTAACCTTTCTCAAGCAATTCGATCTCTTTATATAGGATATAGGAATATATAGGAATTATCATGTATTTTTGGTAAAACCAATATATGTATACACAGAAATACATCAGATTTCAGTGTGTGTTTGTGATAAGTGTGAGATAAATTGCTAAATTGAGAAAGAGAATTCTTGGGGAGTTCCCACACTTCTGTTTTTAGGACTTGACCCCTGGGACTATTTGTTTCCAGTCTCACTCTGCTCCCAGTGAGAGGAAGCGGTGGATTGCGCTGTCCTCTTCACTGCGGGATGAGAGGTGAGTATGGGATTTTTAGGTGGGGTTAGAGCATGTTATATGATTTTGCAAATACAGAATCACTTAAGACCAGCTTTTAGAGATCGGTGTTTAACAGTGATATGCCGTCTCCGAGTGGAAGCGCAGTCTGCATTGGAATAGCCAGCGCTTCCATGCAGAGCTGCAAATTATTGTCTCCTATAATAAGTACAGGAGACGTTAATGTGCAGTAACTTCTCGTAGGGAATTGCAACGCTTGAGCCGCAAGCCCAGTTTGCGGCAAGAGTGTAATAGCAATCCCTGTCGATAAGATAATTACATGAAACGTTGGGCTCTATTACATTCTCTGCGCAAAAACGGTCGTGCAGCGCTATTTTTTTTGCGCGCAGCGTTAAACGTTAATGCGCGTAAATTAACGCTGGTAATACAATCCAAGCGCAGTTTTTCATCCGTCAAAAGATAACGCGTGGAAAAAAGAGTCGCAAAAACGAGCACGCATTAACGCCGCGCGCAGAAATCGGTGGGCAGACTGTTTTTTAGGCTGCTGTCAGACGAGGGTAGTGTTCACGTCCGTGATTGCGCCTAAAAGTACGTCCGTGATAGCATGAAAGAAAGTCCATTGGAGCCCGACACACGAAGTACGTCCGCACTGAACTGCGGACGCATGACGGCCGCGGCAAACGGACGCAGGTTAGGCAAGAACGTAATACTGCTAGAATGGACGTGCGGAGTGCGCCACGTCCACAACGTCTGCATAGCTTTGTGTGTGAGTGATGGAGCATGGTCAGACGGACTGCATTTATACGTCCAGCATTTTTGACGGACAGAATGTTTTTTCATTGTAATTTATTTTTCCCTCCTACATCCGTCATAAAATAACTTCAGTGAAAAAACGGACTGTGTGACCACTACTGCGTCATCCGTACTGACGATGTCCGTACTGCACGCACGTACAGTCCGTAGAAATCACGCTCGTCTGACCCTAGCCTAAACGCGATTCAGCCAATCAGAATTAAGAACCACAATTGTCTCCCGTTCAGTTTTTGCGCCTGTCAAAATAAATCTGAGCATACAGTATATGCTGCAGCAATTACAAAAACACGCACAACTTCTATATTTTATTGTTTGGGTTTGTGTAGAATGTGTAACTATACGTTGCTGTATTTTTTTTTTGGGCTGGTGTATTTGGTTTCGGCCAGGACGTTCAGATTTGCCGTTACCACCAGCTTTTAAAAGACGTTAAAATTATGCGCGCAAACGTTGTCCGTTAAAATTTGCGCATAGATTGTAATACCTTGCACGCACCAACGCATTTGCGCTCACAATATTAAGTATAGGACGCGCAAAGTACATTACACTCGCAAAGGGTTCGTGCAGGTTCACCCGCGTTAGATGTTATCATGCATTTTTTGCGCGGACATTGTAATATGACGTTCTGCGCGAAGGGTTTTGCCCCTTGGGGAAATGCGTTTTTGCACACGTGTTAACGTTTGCGCGAAGAATGTAATAGGGCCCATTATGTGTAATGTTTCCTGTAGTTATCTTATCGACACCAGTGAGGACCACGGTTGCTGACCCCTTCTCTATGGCTCTTCTATGCTGAGCGGTAGGATTGATGTGAAACTTGCAAAGGGCTGCTCATCAAGTTGGCGAATCACTGGGCTCCTCAACAAGTGGATATTGTTAATGTGAATGCCTAGTAATTTTGATGCAGACCAATGGGACTCTATTCTTTTTTCCTCCTTCGAGCTCCTTCACGATTTTCCAGCAACCTGAAAGCTTTGCCCTAAACGCTGATGCCTCCGTGTGGCCATGTATCGTATCGCTTATATACAGATTCCGGCATGTCCATTTGTTTTTTTGAGAAAGGATTTTACCAGGAAGGATACATTGAGATTTCTCTCGTTTTCAAGTATGTCCTGGGTGGCGAGTATGTACCGTTGGGTGTCTTGCCCAAGGACACTTACTGGAGAGGTGCTCTTGCTGGGATCGAACCCAAGTCTCCACAGGCTCTCTCCACGCAGAGCAGTGATGTTACCTCTACTCCACCAAGCCGGTTTGATGCTCTATTGCAGTTTTCTGATCCTGAAGCACAGGGGCCGGCAACCTAGGTCCTTCAGGGGCTAAATTACAATCTTCACGCAAACGTCTGCGCCGGCGCAAAAAAAACCATTAACGCGAGGGGTAAAACCATTTGCGCCGAATCCCGTATCAGCGCAACAACCACGCGCAATCGTCTACCGCAGATGAACCTGCGCAAACCCTGCGCTAGCGTACTGTACTGTGCGCGTCCTATACTTAACATTGTGAGCGCAAATGCGAATGTGCGCTGGTACGCGGATGGTATTACAATCTATTCGCGGTAATTACCGCACAGTCTTTGCGTGCATAATTTTAGCAACTCCTAAAAGCTGGTGTTAACGGCATGTCTGAACAACCTGGCTAACCCAAAAAAACAAACAGCCCATAAAAAGGAATGCAGCAGCAATATAATGGATGATGGCAGGTGTGTGTGTATTATTACTGTAGCATGTGTGGTCATTTTGCATCATAGACGCAGAACCCGTCTCCGATGCCTCTGGCAGACGCAATTCAGTTGCGTTTGATAGGTGTGTTTCTTCATTTTGATTGGCTGAATGGGTGCAAAAAACTGCACGCGCAACGATTTTTGCGCGAGACGGCACTGCGCCTGCATTTGTGCGCGTCCTGTTTGCGCACGCAATTGATCGGCGGAAGAAAAAAGCCGCGAGGATTGTAATTCCAGCGTTGATTTGCGCGCGCAAAAGTTTAACGCTTGGCGCAAAATTTTTCGCTTTGCGCGAGGCTTTTTGTGTGAAGAATGTAATATAGCCCCAGGTGTTTTGGAACTACATCTCCCATGGTGCACAGCCATTCATTAGGTTAGCCGAGCATCATCGGCGATGTAGTTGCAAAACATCTGGAGCACCAAGATCCCTTCTTGCTTTTAGCACATTCCTGTGTATTCGTCTGTGTCCTTACGACTGTGTTAGGGACGTACTTGACCTTACTATGATTTGCCTCTATCTTCGGCGCACTACGGTGACCATTTGGTGAATAGTGAATTCATCGAAATTCTGGCAATATGGATTTGCCAAAATGAGCCGAAGGGAAAAGCACTGAAATTTCAGCACCTTGTGAATAGACCCTTGAGCATCATGGTACATGTTGTTCTGAAACACCGAGGTGCCAAGGTTTGCCATCACTGCGCTAGTCTGACTACTCTTTTCTCATTTGTGTTTTATGCCGGCGTCTGACATACACTTTCTCTCTAGTGTTGCGTTGCCGCTCATCAGTGATGGCAGTTGAGCGTATGGGCTGACAGGCTGAGCATCATGGGTGATGTAGTACCAAAACATCTGAAGGGCTGAGGTTGCTGACCTCTATCAGGGCTAGTCAGAGAGCGGTGCAAAGCAGGAGAATGACTGGAGAATGGAAAATTCTAGGTCAGAATAGGCTAGGGTCAGACGAACGCATTTTTTGCGTCGTCCGTGAGAAAGTGCGTTCGAACGAATGGACGTATTTTTTCACGGAATACACGATGCGCATTTTCGTCCGTGATTTTGTACGGATCATCAATAAAACACTTTTTGCCATAGCCAGCCATAGCCGATTTGGAAAGTGAGATGAATGGGAGAATTTTTCTGGTTTGGATATTTTGACCTAGAATTTTCCATTCTCCAGTCATTCTCCTGCTTTTCACCGCTCTCTGAATAACCCTGTGTATGTATTTCTACAGAACTTTAAGGCTAGGGTCAGACGAACATGATTTCTACGGACGTACGTCAGTACGGAAGACACAGTAGTGGCCACACAGTCCGTTTATTCACTGACGTATATTTTGACGGATGTAGGAGAGAAAATAAAATAAAAAGCAAAACCATTTTGTCCGTGAAAAATGCTGGACGTATAAATGCAGTCCGTCTGACCACGTTCCATCACTCACACACAAAGCTATGCAGACGTTGTGGACGCAGCGCACTTTGTGCGGCCGTTCTAGGGGATGTACGTTCTTGCCTGCCTTGCGGCCGTTGTGCGTCCGCAGTTCAGTGCGGACGTACTTCATGTGTCAGGCTCCGATGTGTTTTCTTTCATGCTATCACGGACGTACTTTTAGGCTAGGGTCAGACGAGCGCAGTGCGAACGCGCGTGCAGGCGCACTTAATCACGGCCGTAGTAGCAGCAAATGCCGGGCAATGACGGCCAATATACGAAGTACGGTCGCACAAAAGTCCGGCTGCGCAATGCAAGTGGCAAACAAACGCATTTTGTCGAGAACGTAAAACCGCTAGTACGGTTGTACAGAGTGCGCTGCGTCCGCTAGCGGCGTGTGTGCGTGATTTGGAGATGTCAGACACTGCTAATGTCCGGCCAACATAACGTCCAGATGCACAAAGTGTTTTATTGATGATCCGTACAAAATCACGAACGCAAATGCGCATCGTATGACCACTATCGCGTACTCCGTGAAAAAATGCGTCCATTCGTTCGAACGCACTTTTTCACAGACAACGTGAAAATGCGTTCGTCTGACCCTAGCCTTAGGCGCAATCACGGACGTGAACACTACGCTCGTCTGACACCAGCCTAAATAGAAGCTTAACATTTGACTCGCTGCTCGTTTTATTAAATGATAGAATATATCCATAAAAACCTGTGGGTTCGTCTTGAAATTGTTTTGCTCCTTATCATTGTGCCACTAGATGAAAAGGTTGAAAGTCACTGAGCTACAGGAACATCGAAGAGGAATATATTTCTTTTCTTTTTATATATGTACTTTATTTTTGACCAATTAAAGCATCGTGTGGATCATATTTTAATAAAGGGTGTCACCCTCGATTTTAATGATGTAAATCTTAGTCTGGTGATGACTTTCCCTAGATCAGGGGTCAGCAACCTTGGTCCTCCAGATGTTTTGTAATGACATTTCCCATGATGCTCAGCCACTCATTAGAATGGATGAGCCTCTTGGGAAATGTAGTTACAAAACATCTGTGTGGGCTGGGTGTCAAAGTTGCTGACCTCCGCCCCAGTTGCTTCAGAACTACATGCTTCATGATGTTCTGCCAGTCCTAAGGCTGGGGTCAGACGAGCGCACTGTGTGTGCCCATACTGACGTGCCACCCGGCATCCGTCGCAGCATTGTGACACTTCGACGGGGCCGATCACACGCTGCAGCGCACGCACAAATTGCAAGCGCTACAGCGGACATGCTGAAAGCCTCCAGGTCGAAGCGCTGCCGCTACTACATGCGTTCGACGGGACTGATAAGTGCAATCCTCCATAGGAGAATTGAGCCTTGCAGCGCTGACCGCACTAACTGCACTCAGCGAGGTGGCCAGACGGGCATCAGAGTGGAAGGAACGTCCACTCTCACGGACGTTCCTTCCGCTCTGAAAAACGCTCGTCTGACCCCGGCCTAAGGAACATGCAGTTCTGAAACATGTGAGTTAGGCTAAGGTCAGACGAACACATTTTTCACGTCTACCGGCAAAAAGTGCGTTGATGCGTCTGAACGCACTTTTTCATAGAAGACACGATAGCGGTCATACGATGCGCAAGTTTTGCGTACGATGCGTGATTTTTGACGGAGCTTTAAAAAACAAATGGACGTGATGTAGGCCAGACATGTGCAGCATCTGACGTCTCCTAATCACGCACGCACGCCGCTATGCCGACGCAGCGCACTCTGTGCGTCAGTACTAGCGGTTCCAACTTCTCGAAAAAATGCATTCGTTTGCCGCTTGCGTTGCGTGGCCGAACCTTCGTGTGGCCGTACTTCGTATATTGGCTGTCATTGGACGTCATTTGCTGCTACTACGGCCGTAATAAAATGCGGCTCAACGCGCGTTCGCACTGTGTTCGTCTGACCCCAGCCTAAACCAGGCGCTGTCCCGGACCCGCCGAAAACTCTTAACATGTTTTTCTTGTAGCAATAAATTTATTTGGATAAAAGCAGAATTTCAAAAACACTTCATGTCATGATGCGTCATAAATATAACTCAGCGAGGCACAATTATTTTTTATGGATTTCACTCTGCATGGTTTTGCAGTATTGCGTTCCACATTACTTTCTTTATATGAGCGGTAATATAGTGGAAATGAAGCCAGCAGCGGCAGAGCCGGGTGAATGTCTCCATGCCGAGCGAGCTCTCTGTATGCTTAATAGAAGATTCGTCTCTGATGAGTGTTTACCGCCGTGCCCTTTTTACTTCTTTTTAAACAATGGCTGCATTTATATCTTTTAAGCTGTCAGCGCTGCGCATTTTTCACAACTAGAATTAAATGTTTTTAATAAGCACGTGTCGGCGGTAACTATCCCGGGAGTTCATTTGCATTCGCCAGTTACACAAAGATGCAAAGAAATTCCAGGTCGCACAGGACTGCCTATCACAGCTAAAAGAAAGTGTCTTAGATAGTTCCGAGGGAACAATAGATTTATTTTTTTCCTCTTAATATGTCATTACAGCAACACAAAATAGCTCCGGCATCACAGAGTTAGACAGAAAAATAGCAGTTTTCGAAGAGTTAATAAGCACTTACCATGGTGTACCATGGGAATTGTCTGATTGCCATTATTCGGAGGAACGTTATATATGACAACAGCCGCCGCGCCGTGCTTGGCGGCCAACAGGATCTTTTCCGAAAAAGTACAGTTCCCTCTTTCTATGAGCGCAATCCAGGGTTTAATCGTGGTGGAAAACTGAGTGTTTTTATCACAGGCTTCGCGATTTGGGGATACGGGGAAACCCACAGATCCTTGGGCGTAAAGCATGGGAGAGTTTAGTCCGTAGAGGCCGCACTCGCAAGATACTGTTACAGTGCTGTTGTGTTGCGAGCTGTAATAGGATAGACTCACATTGGCATTCGGTTCGGCGATATTTCTGGCCTCGGCGTTTAACACAATACCCATCATCAGTAGAAACGAAACGACACGTCTGGTCTTCCTATTCATTGCCTCTTCTTCTATAGAAAATAAATAACAGTAGATGTGTAAAGAAGCGCACAAAGATCTCCGAGCGGCCCTCGTCCGTTTCCCCTTTCGCAATATCGTCGTGAAGGCTGGATTTCTGCAGAGGTAACTGACACCGCATCCAGCAACATAAACCTTGTAGACGTCATCTCCATTTCAACCGCCTTATCAGGTAAACCCTTGACCAGCTTGAATAGAGTGGCTGATTTTACAGCAAATAGCAAATCGTTTAACTTTTTAACATATGCTCATCACAGAGTGAACGTGTGCTGTATGTGTTCTTTCCTACCCCGGAGGGATGAGTTCTACAGATACCAAGGGGGTGTAAGGACGCAGCTGTGAAATGCTAAAAGTATCATGAACATCTGCTGAAACTTTTTAAACAGCAAATCAAGTGCTGGTTACAATGTTATTTGTTATATCCTCTTCTTTTTTCCAGACCATGGCAACACGCTACAAATGTCATGTTTCAAGCAGGACAGAAGAGCACAGAGAAAATTGTTACATTACAAAAGATGTGTGAAATGTAACACCCTCCACTCAAAGTATGCTAGTATATTATGTATGAAAGGAAAGCTTCATAGCTATAAGGCATCTTAACCTCGGGATGTCTTTGTTACCTTGTACGCTTTTTTTTTTCTTGTTCAATGTAACGCTATCGCTTAACAAGGTTGCTAAAAAAAAAAACATAGTCAGGGTCTAACTTGTTTCAAAACCAGTGAGTCAGAGCAAATAAATTCGGAGCATTTATTAAGTTATCCCTCGGGCTCTGAGTTTGTAGGATAAATGTTTCCAAAACAATGCCGGGGGTAAAGAAATGCGTCGGCGATTCACTAAAGGGGTTATTCAGAGAGCACCTAAATTTCACCGAAATTTCGGTACTCTCTCGTTCAGCGCACTTCACGAGTTCAATGTGCCGACCCTGTGGTGAATTCAGCATTCACCGCAGGGTCCCTGAGGTGCGCTGAAGGGATCCACTAATGCCACTGATCAACCAGCCGCAGAACAGACCGCTTACGACAGCCGACGATCCGCCAATTGCCACCGCACACAGTCGCAAACCACCGAACGCAGCTGTCGAACACACCGCCGAACACAGCCGTCGATCAGCTAATTGGGTCAAAAACCATGATAAATCATCATTTAATTGTATCACATGTTTTTCTATCAATGAGCAATTGTGTCACTGATTACACACCCCTTTTCGCTCTCTCTCTCTCTCTCTATATATATATATATATTATTTGTGCACTATGTATCCATTCCAGACTTGACAAAGACCACTGTGTCATAGTTACATAGGCTGAAAAAAGACATGCGTCCATCGGGTTCAGCCTCTCACACATCACCTACTGCTGTTGATCCAAAAGAAGGCAAAAAACTCAGTCTGAAGCGCTCGCCAATATGCAACCCCGTGTCAAAACGTTGTCCTTTGCTGCTCACTGTGGAATAAAATCCTCTTTACTTTACCACATTGAGGAGTCAGTAACTATTTATATACATACACACACTGTGTTTGAGCTTTTGGGTGCACACCCTAATGCAGTGGTTCCCAACCACGGTCCTCAAGTACTCCCAACAGGCCAGGTTTTGCAGATCACCTTGGGGAAATACAGACTGAATCCTGCAATCACTGAGCAGCAAATCATATCACCTGTGCTGTGCTTCAGATATCTGGAAAACCTGACCTGTTGGGGGTACTTGAGGACCGCGGTTGGGAACCACTGCCTTAATGCAATAGGTTGCCCACGCCTATGGGGCAGATGTTGATCTACAATAGGTACAGATTTGCATGTTGCCTGCATATGTATACAGTAAAGCTGTCTATACTGTATGTATCCAGAGCTGTAACTGTAGAAATGTCACTGTTCGTTTGATGGAGTATGTTAGTCTGCACAGCATGGATCTATCACATAGCTCTGGAGTTAACATGTACACAAGGTAGCAGTACACAGGTCCTCATCTGTTGAGTTGGACATCCATCAACCTTTGTTGATACCACTGTATCTTTTTGTGGTTTTCTTTTCAGTGTGTTGGTCTAGCAAAGGATGTTATTAGTTGAGGTAACTCTATAGTTGGAGGTACAGCAGGAGGTTACAGAAAACACACAAGATTTCTGCATCTCAAGGTCATACATCACAGAACAAGTCCATGGTATATGAGAGGTTATAAGCATGCGTGAAAGAGTACTAATGTGAAATGATAGAAACCCTGCGAGGGAAAGGAACCCTGGCGATTTGCCCCGGGAGACACTTTGATTCTAACGCTGTCTTCTGTCATTTATATAGTGTATGTCAACAATACGAAGGCGACACCACAATTTAATGGAACACTCCAATGTGCAGCTGAGTGTTTTTTAACCTCCCTGGCGGTCTAATTTTTTCAAAATTTTGTGTCTAAAAGCGTCTCAATTTTTTTTTAAAGGAAACGTGTTTTTGTACATAGTTAGCCTGTAATAATTAGGAATCACGCACTGAAATCCGTGAAATCAAGAGTCCTTACTGGTAAAATCCTTTATAAATAAATTAATTAATTAATTTAAAAAAATAGTAAATACACTGAGTCCGATAAAGTTTGAAACACGACATAATAATTTATTATCCCAAAAATAATTATCCAAAATAATGCAAATAAATGATGTACAATAAAATACAACAAAAAACACTGAAATCTGTCTGAGAACAAGGGTGAGACGAGGTATGGTCTATTTCTTATCCTGTACTGCCACCTAGTGGCCGTTCATAAACTTTGCCATTTGTATTCAGTGAGTATTATGAATGAAAAGGGGGAGGATACAGTGGAGGCGCTAATGGTTATTCGGTGGATGTATTTGTCTTGTGCAGCCAACTGGGATTAGAACACAAAACCTCGACAGAAATGTGTGAACGTACAGCAGGAGAATGGAGTGGGTCCTAGTGGCGCAATCTCCTTTTGGAGTAGTCAATGTACAAACTTGTAATGTATACAGTAAATATCAAATGGATAGGTACGGTGTTCCCACTATTCCACGAAGTGCACAGTCAGAATGACCACTAAAGTGCTGATGAAGGTAATCTATGTGCAATAGTGTCACTGTGCAATTGGACAAAATTGGATGTGCTGCGAATTAACAGCTAAAGTGCTAATGCAATTACGAGTCACAAAAAGTGCAAATGCAATCACGAGTCACAAAAAGTGCAGATGCAAATATAAGTGCATATAAAAGTGCATATGAAGGTCCTTGAGGTAACGGTTATAGCCAAGTCCTGCTTTCCAAATCAATAGTGAAAGCAAAAAAAACAGTCCAACCGACCGTATATTCTATTTTGGAGGTATGTGGTCTGGTTGTGTCTCCACGTAGACAGTCCAAAGGTGTACGTAAGGTCTTGATGCAATATCTTCACCTAGGTCCTGTGTGGACTCCCAATTCCCAAAAAATGGGAAAAAGAAGGGGAAGAGGGAAAGAAAAGGGAACAAAAAGGAAAAAATAATAGTGCAATATTGTCTGATAGAGAGTCAAGTGCCCATAGACAAGGGAACACTTACGCTTTTGAGAGCCTCGTGTACCAGCTCTAGTGTGAAGTGCCTTGGGCCTGATTGAGGGTGTCCTCTGCCCTTCTTTGAAGCTTGTTTGAGGGTGGCCTCTGCCCTTCTTTAGAGCTTGCGTGATTGTCTCAGGTACAGAAAGACAGAGAGAAACATCCTCATAGCGTAGCTTGTAGCCAATAACTTAGATAAGGTAGGTGAAAGTTAAACAAACTCACCGATGGTGGAGCCTTGAATTCCAGGCTCAACTTGTAAGCGTATAGTACTGCTTATTCGGTGGGTACCTTCACCTCTTTCGTCTGCAAGCAGTCCTCCTCTCTTGTGTAGATGATGAAGGGGATAAGGAGACGAAGCATGTGGGACATATACTGTTTAATAAAAAGAGTCTTAAACAGAAATGATAAAAAGTAAGGAAGTTTAATCGTTCATTAAGAACATGTATAAAATATGGGTAGGGATGTCACACAATATGGGATACGCGTTTCGGCACTAGCATTGCCTTCCTCAGTCCATATGCAGGTTTAAAGAGTCAAAAATGGGAGAGCTGAGTTAGTGAGGGTTTTGTAGGTAAGGTTATAAGGATTTTGAACTTAATTCTGCAGTGGATGGGGAGCCAGTGAAGGGACTCGCAGAGGGGAGTGGCAGACACAGAGCGGCGGGTGAGGTGAATTAGTCTGGCGGAGGCGTTCAGGATGGATTGTAGGGGGGAGAGGCGGGACAGAGGGAGGCCAGATAAGAGATTATTGCAATAGTTGAGTCGGGAGATTACCAGGGCGTGTATGAGTTGTTTTGTGGTGACAGCGGTAAGAAATGGCCGTATCTGGAAATATTACGCAGTTGGTATCGGCAGGAGGAGGAAAGAGACTTGATGTGGGGGATGAAGGAAAGAGCAGAGTCAAGTGTAACTCCAAGACAGCGAACTTGGTTTGAAGGGGAGATGGTGATACCCTCCACCGTGATAGAGAAGTCAGGAGGTGGGGAGGCATTGGAGGGAGGAATAAGTAGGAGTTCAGTCTTTGACATGTTGATCTTTAGGTGGTGGGAGGCCATCCAGGAGGAGATGCCAGATAAACAGTCACTGACTTTTGAAAGGACAGGGGGAGAGAGATCAGAGGTAGAGAGGTAGATCTGAGTGTCATCAGCGTAGAGGTGGTAATCAAAGCCAAAGCTGTTGATGATTTTGCCCAGGGAGGAGGTGTAGATGGAAAAGAGCAGAGGACCAAGGACAGAGCCTTGAGGTACACCAACAGATAGAGGCAATGAGGAGGAGGAGTTACCAGCAAAGGACACACAGAAGGACCTGTTGGATAAATAGGAGTCAACCCAAGCAAGTGCAGTGTCACCGAGACCCAGAGAGTTGAGGGTCTGTAGAAGGAGGGGGTGGTAAACAGTGTCAAAAGCAGCCGAGAGGTCAAGCAGGATGAGAATAGAATAGTGGCCGTGTTTTTTAGCAGTTAGGAGGTCGTTGGTGACTTTGGTGAGGGCAGTTTCAGTTGAGTGTAGGGGACGGAAGCCAGATTGCAGGGGGTCAAGTAGGGAATTGGAGGACAGGAAGAGGGAGAGGCGGTTGAAGACTAGTTTTTCTAAGAGCTTAGAGGTAAAGGGAAGCAGGGATACAGGGTGGTAGTTGGATGGAGATTTGGGGTCTAGGGATGGTTTCTTTAGTAAAGGGGTAACTAGCGCATGTTTGAAGGCGGATGGAAAGGAGCCAGTGGAGAGAGATAGGTTGAAGATGTGTGTGAGAGCAGGGGTGAGGGAGGAGGAGAGGGGAGGAATTAGATGTGAGGGAATGGGGTCGAGCGGACACGTGGTGAGGTGTGAGGAGGACAATAAGGAATTGACTTCCTCCTCAGTGGCTGGGAGGAAGCGGCAGAGGGTGGCAGAGGGGACCTGTGGGAGTGGAGGTGGCAGATAACTATCTTGTGTTGGGATGTTGCTTCTGATAGTTAGAGTTTTACAGAGGAAGTAGTCTGCCAGGTCTTGAGCGCTCAAGGCAGCTGTGGGGGGAGGTGCAGGTGGGTAGAGGAGGGTGTTGAAGGTGGACCAGAGCCGTTTAGGGTTGGAGGACAGCGTAGATATAAGAGATGAGAAGAAGGATTGTTTGGCCAAGTGGAGGGCAGAGGTGTATGATCGGAGAATAAACTTGAAGTGAACAAAATCAGCTTCAGAGCGGGATTTCCTCCAGGCACGCTCTGCAGTGTGGGAGCATCTTTGCAGGTAGCGAGTCTGGAGGGTGTGCCAGGGCTGAAGCTGGCGGCGTGGGGCCTTACAGAGTCGAAGAGGAGCAAGAGTGTCTACAGCAGAGATAAGCGTAGTGTTGTAGTGATTAGTGGCAGCATCAGGGCAGGTGAAGGATGGGGTATGAGGGAGGTGGTGAAGTAGGTTGGAGAATTGATGGGGGTCCACAGCATGTAGATTTCTGCGAGTGTGTGTGCGGGGTGGGGGAGCAGGGTGTTTAGGAAGTCCAGATAGGTTGAAAGAGAGAAGGTGGTGGTCAGAGATGGGGAAAGGGCGACATTTGAACTCAGAAATAGAGCAGAGGTTGGAAAAGACAAGGTCAATAGCGTGACCATCGTGGTGGGTAGGGAGGAGGGAGGATTGTGTGAGTCCAAGGGAGGACGTGAGTGAAAGAAGTTTGGAGGCAGCAGGGGCGGAAGGATCGTCAATGGGAATGTTGAAGTCCCCGAGAATTAAGCATGGAAGATTAGAAGACAGGAAGTGAGAAAGCCAGGTAGCAAAGTGGTCAGAGAACTGGGAGGTTGGTCCCTGTGGGCGGTAGATGCCACCCTGAGAGCCAGAGGAGAGAACAGGCGGATGCAGTGTGTCTCGAAGGAGGAGAAGGAGAGGGATGGGGGTGGAGGGAGATGCTGGTAGGTGCAGGTGGGAGAGAGCAGGATTCCGACCCCGCCACCATTTCTCTCACCCGGTCTGGGGGTATGGCTCAAGTGTAGACCGCCATGTGAGAGAGCAGCAACGGAGGCCGTGTCAGAGGGAGTTAGCCAGGTTTCAGTTAAAGCTAGGAGGTTGAAGGAGTTTGAAAGGAAGAGGTCATGGATTGCTGTGAAAGGCTGCCATTTTTGAGAGTTTTGACAATTGTAATGTGTGCTGGTGTTTGCAATGTCGAGAAACATTGGAGCTTGCTGCATACGCCATTGTTTCAAGGGCAGTTGAGGAGGGGGTCAAAGGGGAAATGTTCATGGAGGGCCCCAACCAGAGTGGTCCAGTAAGGGGCACTGTGACATGCGTTACTTTGAACTTGGGGTACATGGGCCTAGAGATGTTTTTGGGAGGTGCAGGGAATGGATTATGTTCTACATTATTTCCCTGCCCTCTCCTATGTTGAAGTCACCCAGTGCCTGTAGGGTGCAGGGTGTTTGTATAATCTGTGTTATATATGAATACTATCTACTGATAGGATTACTGGGTGGGTAAATTAGCATTTTCCAACGCCCTCTATCTGGAACATGTTTACATCTGTTAATGGTTTGAATTGATATTGTTCTGTCTTGAATGCCAAATGTTGAGCAATGCTTATAACGTTGTCTGTCCCTGGTTGGATTGTGTCCAAAACTCTAAGAAGCAGACTGGAGAGCAGTAATGCCTGAACATTATCCTAGGGGAGGGATTATGAGCAGGTGAAGTGGGAGGCCAGGGCATTGGTTTCCATTGGCTGTCAGACCTTTGCCTGGCACTGAATATATTATTACATTAACGGCTGAGCAAAGTGTTGCTGTTCCAAACCTCCTGATCTGCATGGTGGCTCATCTGTGGGGATACTGTCAAGGCTTTTTGCGTCTATCCGTCCTTAAGCTTCTGCTAAGGGCTGGAAAAAGGCACGAAAGACTGCTGGTGAGAGAACGGTGGTCGGCAAGGAAGTGGCATTAACAGATATGACCCAGTTGGGGTATGGAGATCTGTTACAGACCCCATGATTCCTGATGGCAGAACTGTCTACAAAGCTTGACAAATATCCAAACGAAAAGAGCGTCACTCTACAGCAGGAAATAGAGAGCTTTTCTTTTCAGGATGTAATATTATAGCTTAATATACAAACCTTTTTTTTAAATGTTTCTATAAAGCTGAAACCTTGCATCCTGAGTAAATCAGCTCTTTATTTCACCCCTATGGAGTGACCAGCTTCTCTTTTGGATACTTATGAATGAACAAAGGGACAGAATCTCCTTGTTAGAGTTAGTTTTTGTATCACTTCTCCATGTATTAACCCCCCCCATTCTTGCACCAACTCTCATAATTTCCTCCAAAATGTAAGCCTTTGGAACCTGATGTCATTGTATGTTTATTATTTTTCATAATCCTCAAATTCTGTCCTGCAGCTGGAAAACGAAACAAATAACTGACAATGGTAAGAAAAGTTCTAAAAGGATAATGGTGCATTACCAGAATTATCATTAGGGAAGTATTGTGTGAGCCAACAGCCCGAAACGAGACGCCCCGAGAGAATTCAGGAGTTACTCCTAATGTATGTTTAATACAAAACATTCTAATAAGGTGACACAGTGTGATTTCTAACTTCAAATAAGTGCGGAGATTTGTTCCTTGGATAAGTACAGCGAATAATCTCCTGACTGTGGTACACTAATTATAGATTCTTGTGTAGCCCTAGAAATAGGAAGTTCTTGAATAAAAAAAATGCATCCCGCGGTTAATCATTACAACGGACACTGCAGGAGGAAAGCTGGAAAATCTATTTCTTAATCCCTCTTTAAAGCCTTATAGGTGATTGTCTAGGGCATCAATATATATGTATTAATTAACTTCTACTCATACACTCGTTTAGCAACGGGCAGTATTGACACCAGCATTCTCAGCTAAATTAAGAAAATCTGAATAAAAAAATGGAATGAAACTTGTGAACTGATTTAAGTCATGAAAATATCAGTAAACTAGTTATTAAATAATTCATGTTGAAAATAGACTCTAGATCTGGTCACTGACCACCGGTGTTGTAGTCCAGCAACATGTATTCACTAGCTGGGTATAGAGGTAACATGATTGCTCTGCAACCGTGGAGATGCAGGTTCAGATCCTAGGCAGGGCATTTCTCCGGCAAGTGTCCTTGGGTAAGACACCTAACTACATATACCTACCTACCTCATAATGTGTTATCCCTTTAATATTTGGTTGGACCCACTTTTGAGTTGTGCACGCATTCGCCGTGGCATTGTGTCAATAAGCTCATGTAATGTCACACCACTTATTTCCATCCAGAGCTGCATTAATTTGTGGCAAAGATCTTGTGTTGATGATGGGAGAGTCAGACGCTGCGTAAAGTCTTCTCCGCCACATTATCCCAAAGATTCTCAATGAGGTTAAGGTCTGGACTGTGTGGTGGCCAATCCATGCGTGAAAATTATGTCTCATGCTCCCTGAACCACTCTTGCACAATTTGAGCCCGATGAATCCTGGCATTGCCATCTTAGAATATGCCCGCTGTGCCATCAGGGAAGAAAAAATTAATTGATGGACAAACCTGCTCATTCAGTATATTCCGGGATTCACATGACCTCATTTTTTTTGCACATGATATTACTGAACCTAGACCTGACCAAATGAAACAACCCCAGATCACAACACGGTCACCACAAGCTTATGCGGTAGGTGGCAAACCAGGCTTTGTATCTGTTCTATAGCAAAATGTTTTATATACAGGGTTATTCAAAGAGAATCGAAAAGTCACCGCACGTTCGGTGATTTTTCGTTCTCTTCAATTCGGCACGATTTGGCGATCCCATTTCGGCTACTCTGCGGTGTATTCAGCAAAGCACCACAGGGCCGCCGTAATGCAGGGAACAGTCGCCGCAAACCCGCCGAAAACTCACAGCAAAACCCGGCGAAGGCACACCGAAACCGGCAAAAACATCTGGATTAACCCCACCGAACACGCCAGAAAAACCCGAGCAGGAGCCAATCACACGCAGCGCAGCCGCCGGAAAAACCCGACACCGCAGACGAATGGAGTTAAAAAAAACAAAACATTTGCTTGAATGTTTGAAAAGTGAAACGCTGTTTGCAAAGAAACTAATGAGCGAAAATGTCTGAAATTTACATATGAGGTCCAATGAATGATAATAAAAAGGGCTGTTACAGAAAAAAGAAAGAACATTTAAAAAAAAAAAAATCTAAATCGGCAAAAAAATCCCGAAAAATGCTTAAAATATTCAAAAAAACCTATAAATAAAGAGACTTTCTACTGCAGAATATTATAATGAACGGTTTATTAGATATTGAATTAAAATGTGAATATTTTTAACATTGAAGCCTATAGGATTCGCCTGAATAAATCTGCCGCATGAAGCAACCGAATGGCAGGGCATTTCGGCAACTTTTCAATGCTGTTTTTTGTTCTCTGAATAGACAAAGCTATGGGGATTTCACTGCCCTCGAACAGGCACCGTATGTGCAGGCAATTCGCCAATATTTGGCGAATTGCCTGCTCTCTGAATAGCCGAATGGCCAAGAAAGGTAACCGAATGCTGAATTTCAGCGTTCGGTTACCTTTCAGCAGCCATTCGGATCTCTTTGAATAACCCTGATAGACTTTGGTCCTATTATTATCCTTTCGCAAGATACTTTGAAGGATAAAAATGGATAATGTTTGTAGAAAGAAAAAGGGTGGTTGTGGTAGTCACTGTGTCAGGCTAAATAAGTTCCAAATGTGTGTAAGTGTAAAAACAGCAGTGCTCAGGGACAGGGTGACCCGGCTACCGAGTGATAGGACTGCAGGGCATGAGTATCTCTTTTGATATGTGATACTTTGGTTGCATTGTCCTCTTTTCAATAGCTAGGTGACAAAACAGTCATAAGCAAAATATTAGTAGAGGCAGCAAATTCCCATCTGATTAGGATTTGTTTCCTACTGGCCTCCTTTTTCCCAAAATCTGCAAATTCATCACAAATGTATTATTTAGAGAATAAAGCGTTTATCCAGCAGGACCACATTGTAACGCATCGATACATTTTGCATAATCAAAACAAACCTTGTAAAAGGTTTTAGTTTTTATTTTTAGGCACGGAAACGTATAAATTATCTGCATGCAAATATAATCAATACTTAAATATCAAAGTGTGATATTACGGTAGAAAGAAGTTCTGAAAAGGCATAAAAACGTAGGCTCGGCAGCGTTTGTTTGGAACCTCGCGGTTTTGCTGTTCACTTCGTGTACAGAAACATTTAGTTCTGCATGGTCACAATAAGCATTTCTTTTAATAAAGGTTGTACGGGAATTTTTTTTTGTATGCTTTAAACCAACTGCTTTGGAAATAATGCTGACCTGCCACTTCATTTGATACCAACGAGACACGAGCGCAGGAAAATAAACGCTAAATTAACATATGTACCAGGAAGCCCCCGCTTGCCCAGGACTGTGGTATCTTTTATGTTCAAATGATGAACTTGATGTTTGTCTAAGCAGGTTCAGCAAACATCTATGAATGCTGAAGTGTTGAGTGCAAGACATTTGCATGTGCTCTACATATTAAAAAACAGGTACTCAGCCTTTTCCAATTTCACATCTCACATGCTAGAAGGAGATGAATTAAAGATATGACTTATTCCACGCATAATGCGTCAGCCCCCCCCCCACCCCATCTCCCCTGGATTTTTATCGCAAAGTTTCAAAAAAAATAAAACAGAGAGCAAATAGGCGCTAAAGCCGTTTTATTGAAGGTACAATGGATTTAAAATAGGAGAAAAAAAAATACCTGTCGTGAAATAAAAATAAATGATAATATTCACAGCGTTAGGGCTGGATGAATTCCGAGGCGAAAAACAGTAAAATTGTTTATGAGGATTCTAGAATAATTCTTCATGTTTCTTTTATTATTAGATGGATCATCTGGACAGAATATTAGATAAGGATTGAACAGAACCAAAAGGAGCCTATACTTTATGTAAATGGACTTCGCAAAGTCTAAAAATGCGCGTCGTGGCTTATATATTGGATAAAACGATGAATGCAGCCAAAGGAGAACAACGAGTTGAAGTTGTTTTTGTGATGATTCTATCTCTCAGAAAGGAATTTGCTGCAAAGGTTGAATCCTTACTTTTTTATTTCTATACTTTAATTCGAATTCTGCTATTTTGTTATATATTTTTTAACAATTATCAGGGTTATCCAAAGAGATTCGAATTGCTTGAGAAAGGTAACCGAACGCTGAAAATCAGCGTTCGGTTACCTTTCCTGGCCATTCGGCTATCCAGAGAGCAGGCAATTCGCCAAATCCTGTCGAATTGCCGGCACATACGGTGCCTGTTCGGTCCCTGTTCGAGGGCAGTGAAATCCCCATCAAAAAGCACTGCTTCGGCTATTCAGAGAACACAAACCAGCAGTGAAAGGTCCCCTAATGTCCTGCCATTCGGTGGTTTAATTCGGCAAATTTATTCAGGAGAATCCCATAGGCTTCAATGTTAAAAATATTCCCGTTTTAATTCAATATCTAATAAACCGTTCATTATAAAATTCTGCAGCAAAAAGTCTCTTTATTTATAGATTTTTTAGGATACTTTAAGCATTTTTCTGAATTTTTTAAAAAAAAATTAAAAGTCCGATTTTTTTTTTTTTTTTTTTTCAGTTTACTTATTTTTTTTGTAACAGCCCTCTTTATTATCATTCCCTGGACCTCCTGTGAAAATTTCAGACATTCTCGCTCAGTAGTTTCTTTGCAAACAGCGTTTCTTTTTCCCAGATTCATACAAATGGTTTTTCTAATTTATTCACTGCCTCCTCTACGTCACAGCTGCTTCGGCTCTGTGTGATTCGGCTCCTTTTCGGCTCCTGTTCGGCTTCTTCGAAGGTTAATCCAGATGTTTTTGCTTGTTTTCAGCGTGCATTCGGTTAGTTTTCGGTGGGTTTACGGCAGCTTTTCCCTGCAATTCGGGGACCCTGTGCTGTTTGCTGAATACACCGCAGGGTCACCGAAATGCAATCGGCAAAAGGAACCGAATTGAAGAGAACGAAAAGTCACCGAACGTGCGGTGACTTTTCGAATCTCTTTGGATAACCCTGTATGTCTTTGTTTGAATTGATTGTAGGTTTAATAAACTATATGCGCAGATGTTTACATTGCTGACATGTTGTCGTTATCAAAAACTGATTGATCCAGCATATAACAAAAACGTTTATAAATCCCGTACATAAATGCTAACAATATCAAACAATATCAAATAAAATGTGCCATTTATGGCCATAGCTACACTATATTGCCAAAAGCATTTGCTCACCTGCCTTGACTCGCATGTGAATTTAAGTGACATCCCATTTCTAATCCATAGGGTTCAATATGCCGTTGGTCCACCCTTTGCAGCTATAACAGCTTCAACTCTTATACTATACTATAATTTATACATTTGACTATGATTAGGTTTTATCCATTTCAGGGATCGCAAACTCTGCCGCCTCCCCCAATGTTTCTGAATTAGAACTACCATAATTCCATAGCCATCTGTTGCATTCAAATTATTCCAGCAGTTGCTTGCAGGCAAACAAACCTGGCCACTACATACACTATATTGCCAAATGTATTCGCTCACCTGCCTTGACTCGCATATGAATTTAAGTGACATCCCATTCCTAATCCATAGGGTTCAATATGACGTCGGTCCACCCTTTGCAGCTATAAACAGCTTCAACTCTTCTGGGAAGGCTGTCCACAAGGTTTAGGAGTGTGTTTATGGGAATTTTTGACCATTCTTCCAGAAGCGCATTTATGAGGTCACACACTGATGTTGGACAGGAAGGCCTGGCTCTCAGTATCCACTCTACAGTGGCAAGAAAAAGTATGTGAACCCTTTGGGATTACGTGGTGTTTTGCATAAATTGGTCATAAAATGTGCAGTGATCTTCATCTAAGTCACAACAATTTGAAAAACACAGTCTGCTTAAAATAATACAACACAAACATTATATGTTTTCATGTGTTTATTGAACATAACATGTAAACATTCACAGTGCAGGGTGGAAAAAGTATGTGAACCCCTAGCCTAATGACTTCTCCAAGAGCTAATTGGAGCCAGGAGTGAGCCAACCTTGAGTCCAATCAGTGTGATATTATTGGATGTGTTGCTGAAAGCTGTCCTGCCCTTTAAAAACACACACCAGTTTTGGGTTTACTGGTTTCAAGAAGCACTGCCTGATGTGAACCATTCCTCGCAGAAAAGAGCTCTCAGAAGACCTACGATCAAGAATTGTTGAAGCTGGAAAGGGTTACAAAAGTATCTCCAAAAGCCTTGATGTTCATGTGTCCATGGTAAGACAGACTGTCTACAAATGGAGAAAGTTCAGCACTGTTGCTACTCTCCGTAGGCATGGTCGTCCTGTAAAGATGACTGCAAGAGTACAGCGCAGAATGCTTAATGAGGTAAAGAAGAATCCTAGAGTGTCAGCTAAAGACTTACAGAAATCTCTGGCACATGCTAACATTTTTGTTGACACATCTACAATAAGGAAAACATTAAACAAGAATGGAGTACATGTGAGGACACCACGGAGGAAGCTATTGCTGTCCAAAAAGAATATTGCAGCACGTTTGAAGTTTGCAAAAGAGCACCTGGATGTTCCACAGCACTACTGGCAAAATATTCTGTGGACAGATGAAACCAAAATTGAGTGGTTTGGAAAAAACACAAAAAACACTATGTGTGGAGAAAAAAAGGCAAAGCACACCAACATCAAAACCTCATCCCCACTGTAAAAGATGGCAGAGGGAGCATCATGGTTTGGGGCTGCTTTGATGCCTCAGGGCCTGGACGGATTGTTGTCATTGATGGAAAAATGAATTCCAGAGTTTATCAAGACATTTTGCAGGAAAACGTAAGACCATCTGTCCGCCAACTGAAGCTCCGCAGAGGATGGGTGATGCAACAGGACAATGACCCAAAGCATACAAGTAATTCAACAAAAGAATGGCTTCAACAAAACAAAATACGCCTTCTGGAGTGGCCCAGTTAGAGTCCTGACCTCAACCCGATTGAAATGCTGTGGCATGACCTTAAGAGAGCGATTCACACCAGACATCCCAAGAATATTGCTACACTGAAACAGTTTTGTGAAGAGGAGTGGTCCAAAATTACTCCAGATCGTTGTGCAGGTCTGATCTGCAACTACAGGAAATGTTTGGTTGAGGTTATTGCTGCCAAAGGAGGGTCAACCAGTTATTAAGTCCAAAGGTTCACATACTTTTTCCACCCTGCACTGTGAATGTTTACATGTTCTATTCAATAAAAACATGAAAACATATGTTTGTGTTGTATTATTTTAAGCAGACTGTGTTTTTCAAATTGTTGTGACTTAGATGAAGATCAGAGCACATTTTATGACCAATTTATGCAAAACTCCATGTAATCCCAAAGTGTTCACATACTTTTCTTGTCACTGTATTTCATCCCAAAGGTGTTCTATCGGGTTGAGGTCAGGACTCTGTGCAGGCCAGTCAAGTTCATCCACACCAGACTCTGTCATCCATGTCTTTATGGACCTTGCTTTGTGCACTGGTGCACAGTCATGTTGGAAGATGAAAGGGCCAGCTCCAAACTGTTCCCACAAAGTTGGGAGCATGGAATTGTCCAAAATGTCTTGGTATGCTGAAGCATTCAGAGTTCCTTTCACTGGAACTAAGGGGACAAGCTCAGCTCCTGAAAAATAACCCCACACCATAATCCCCCCTCCACCAAACTTTACACTTGGCACAACGCAGTCAGACAACTACCGTTCTCCTGGAAACTACCAAACCCAGACTCGTCCATCAGATTGCCAGATGGAGAAGCGCGATTCGTCACTCCAGAGAACACGTCTCCACTGCTCTAGAGTCCAGTGGTGGTGTGCTTTACACCACTGCATCCGATGCTTTGCATTGCACTTGGTGATGTATGGCTTGGATGCAGCTGCTCGGCCATGGAAACCCATTCCATGAAGCTCTCTGCGCACTGTTCTTGAGCTAATCTGAAGGCCACATGAAGTTTGGAGGTCTGTAGCAATTGGCTCTGCAGAAAGTTGGTGACCTCTTCGCACTATGTGCCTCAGCATCCACTGACCCCTCTACGTCAGTTTACGTGGCCTACCACTTCGTGGCTGAGTTGCTGTCATTCCCAAACACTTCCACAATCTTATAATACAGTTGACAGTTGACTGTGGAATATTTAGGAGCGAGGAAATTTCACGACTGGATTTGTTGCACAGGTGGCATCCTATCACAGTTCCACGCTGGAATTCACTGAGCTCCTGAGAGTGACCCATTCTTTCAAAAATGTTTGTAAAAATAGTCTGCATGCCTAGGGGCTTGATTTTATATACCTGTGGCCATGGAAGTGATTGGAACACCTGATTCTGATTATTTGGATGGGTGAGCGAATACTTTGGCAATATAGTGTACATCAGAAGAAGGAATAACTCTCAATCCTAACCGGAGACCCAGCCCGAACACTAAAGCTAACCTCTAACAGATTCTGCCCAATGTTTGAAGTGAGCTTCAATACAATTTTATGAAGCTTGCGTAAATTTTAGGCAACAGATTCTTCTCCATTTTTTTATTACACTTACTCCATTTTTTTATATTTATATAGACACGACATGGTCTAGGTGGAATTTTTAGATGCGCACCATTTTCATCAGAATGTTGACGCATGATACAATACTATACCATTGGCCCCACAAAAACACAACAAAGCGTTAGCTTGTTTTCATTTTCTTTTGGGATTACCAGATGTGTAACTCTGTGCATTGAACGAATAACAACTTTGCCAATGCACAACGTTATAAAAATGAGATATAAAGTAGCTTCTAGGGAGATCAAATAAACACAACAAGGCAACAAACTGAAAACTGTATCAGTAAATGTTTCATTAAATAAAAATACATTTTACTGTGTTAATTACAAAAATTTACACTTTTAATACTACACAGACATATTCAAGGTCGGTAAAGTGATATCCTAATGAAAGTCTATATCACTGGATATAAGGGAGTGACAGAAGGTGACCCTTTGAGATTAGAAGACAGGAATTTTCTTCGGAAACAAAAGGTAAGGGGATGGGTAAGATCAGCAAGGCTATAAAATGCAGTAATGCGGATGGTTTTGTTGTCTGGCGCTCTAGATAAAATTTCAAGAGAGGGTTGGACATTCATTTTAACAGAAATATACACTGGAGCGTGGGGATGTCAATTAAGACTTGAGAGATGCAGATCAAGAAGGAAATCTGATTGATGCTTTTGATGTCTCAGATGGATTTATTTCCATGAACCGCAGCAAATTGCGAGCGCGCTGCAACGAGGATTTCTTCTTAAACATGGCTATCGTTGGGAGTTATACACGCGGAATAGATACCCAAATCTTTAAAATTCCAGCAGTTTGTGCAAACTTGAGTCTTTAACCTCTTACAGAACAAATTTCTGCATGAAATATGGGAACATGTGATGAGCAGAGCCTCAAAGGTTATTTTATTATTCGCTGTTATTCCAAGATAAAAAAAAAAAAGTGTTGTCATCTGTTTAACAGAAAATGTGTTTTATGTATTCTTCAGGCATAGATAAGTTGTAAGCTGCACATACAAGAGATGACTTTAGTGAGTATTCAATAAACGAACCGTAATTCTAGTGGTTTATAAAGTAACCATTCATAGATCTCATCTGGTTAAAAAAAAAACATGTTTTGGAAATTTAAACAATTTATGAAGATTTAACATGGATTCTTCAGCGGCCTGGATTCAAAGCAAGGGATAAAAAAAATTCTGCGGAGCTGTTTCGTGTTGAGGAAAAAGGGGACCAAGATCACCTTTAAGGGGCAAAAGTTAAGAAAAAAAGCTGAAAGCACAAGGTATAAAACTAGAGAGGTAACTTACAGGGTTATTCAAAGAGAATCGAAAAGTCACCGCACGTTCGGTGACTTTTCGTTCTCTTCAATTCAGTGCGATTTGGTGATCCCATTTCGGCGACCCTGCGGTGTATTCAGAAAGCACCACAGGGCCGTCGTAATGCAGGGAAAAGTCAACGCAACCCCGCTGAAAACTCACCTCAAAACGAGGGCGAACGCACACCGAAACCCGCAAAAACATCTGGATTAACCCCGCCGAACAAACTCGAGCAGCCGCCGATCACAGCGCAGAGCAGCTGCCGGAAAAAAACAACACCGCAGACGAATGGAGTGAAAACCCCCCAAAAAAAAAACAGTACGCTTGAATGTTTGAAAAGTAAAATGCTGTTTGCAAAGAAACTACTGAACGAAAATGTCTGAAATTTACATATAAGATCCAATGAATGATAATAAAAAGGGCTGTTACAGAAAAAAGAAAAAATTACATTAAAAAAAAAAAAAAAGGAAAAAAATGGAGTGTTCACAATGCATAGAGTGTCCCTTCAAAGAGAATCTTTTTTGTAATATGACACCTTGGAGTGTTCCACTTAAAGGGTCAGTATAAGCAAAGTGGCCACTTAAAGTTATTTGAGCGGTCACAGCGCCTCCCGAGCGTCCACACACTGAAGTCTGAATCGAACCTCGCTGGTTTTCATCCTTAAGTTTTGTTTTAGACTCCTCTGCATTCCAGCGCTGGGCTCATTCGGCACCGGTCCGGACACGACATACGGCTGGCTTCCTGCAAGCTGCAGCATGCCATGAGCCGACGCAGAGGCAACCAATCTAATGGACTCTCAAACTTGCATGAATTAACCCTTTTGCAGTGTTCCTTTAGTAAGGGTTAGTTCTAGAACATTTTACCAGCTTCATGATTTTGTAAAGAGCCTGATTACATGATAGAGGCCAGCTGTGTCGATTTCAAGTTTATATACAGTAGAGTATAGCTTAGGCCGGGGTCAGACGAGTGCACTAGGTGCGTCCGTATTGACGTGCCTCCCGGCAACCGTGGCAGCGTTGTGATGCTTCGGGGCCTGCCACACGCTGTAGCGCGCGCAATTCAGGCATGCTGCAGACGTGCTTTAAGCCTCCCCATCGAGACGCAACGACACGCGCTCAGCGAGGTGGCCAGACGGCCAGAGTGGAAGGAACGTCCACTTTCATGGACATTTCTTCCGCTCTGAAAAACACTCGTCTGACCCCAGCCTTAGCCAATGTGAGCTGCACTGATCATTGCGGGGCTGACGACGGCCGAGAAAATGCCCAGAAAGCAAAATCTGCCAGGGATGCATATTCTAACAGAATACCTGCCGGCAAGTAATGTGCAGGCACGGCGAGACTTGGAGATGAGGCATCAGGTGCAGTACCGGATCATGACTCTATCAACTGAACACGAATACTGCATAACTTGTATTGGAACAGGGACATGAAAAGTCCGATCGGGACATTCCTAATAATACATTCATTGTTCAAAAGGCAACCCTGAAGAAGAAGAGTGTTACAATACCGGCTATCAGGGTTATTCAGAGAAAGGTGAAACTCTGGAAAACTTTTGGAGAAGTGAAAATTCTAGGTCAAAATAGCCAAACCAGAAAAATTCTCCCATTTATCTTACTTTCCAAATCGGCTATTTTGACCTAGAATTTTCACTTCTTCTGGAGTTCTCCAGAGTTTCACCATTGTCTGAATAACCCTGTATGTCCTACCCCACAAAAGGGTTACCTTACTGGAACCATACTGGTTCATCAGAAATCCTGCAAACACTTCGGGGGCCATTCACAGTCGTGGCACACACGATAATCTTTGACGATCCAAAGAGGAAATTCAAGCATCAACTGGGAAAGTTTCATTGATGAAACTTTACCCGTTTGAATTTCCCTTCTGTGTTATCACAACAGTTTATTGTGGTTGCAACAGTGATTTTCACCAATGTTTACAACACAGGTGATTAATGAGTAACCCCTTATGTGAGGAAGCAGTGTATCTCAGTATCATAACAAGAGGTAAGAAGGGAGGATAAAGGACACATTTACTAAACAAGACACAAATGATTAAAAGAACGGACACAGCTTTATTGTACGAAAGTCACAGTCCAGAAATTTTTGTTTAAATATGAAAAGAAAAAAAAAGCAACACAGTTGAAAAACACCTATATTAAAGATTTGCTCCGAATACTTGGCCAAGAAAAAAAATCTCCCAACATTTTCTGTTCACCATCCACTAGAACATCGCAGAAAAAGGTGCTCTGGTTGGCTAGAAGGCGGCTATTTTGGCTTCGTACTCACTAAAGCAGAATATATTCCTTACAATATCAAATCTAAAATGCCTTTAATGCAGTCGGATATGAGCAAGTATACAGAAAAAGTGTCAACAGGAAGCAGACCAGACTGTTTGAATTAATACATTTGGGGAAAATGTAACAGGTAATAAATACAGGCGAGAATACCTTATTGCAATACATACAGAAACAGAATTTGGGATCATTTCCCACCATAAAGGGCACAAAACGTTAATGAATGATTGAAAATCTAAAAATATGAACATGATGCTTAATATTAAACAGCAAAATTATAAAATGAGACAATGTAGAAACTGTATTTCTATTAGGAATTGTATGTGACAATAGTCTCAAGCTGTGGCCAAAACAATGAGTTTATTGACTGGCTCAGTGGACGGATGAATGGATCTCAAAAAGCAACCAAATATATAGATTTGTTCAAGAATCCCCTTTAACTTCCCTGGCGGTATTCCCGAGTGTGACTCGGGGTTAAATTTCGCTACCGCAAATGGTAACCCCGAGCCACACTCGGGCTGCATACTCACCTCATCCTGCGCTCCCCCACAGTGTGATTGCAGCGACTTGCTTCCTGGTAACGCTCCCTGCGAGTCACACGATGCAGGGGGCGAGACCAGGCAGCAAACTGAATTTTTTTTTTTGCATACACTGTATTCCAATGTAAAATTTCATGAACGGCCACTGCTCATGAACGGCCACTAGGTGGCACTAAAGGATCAGAAACAGACCATACATAGTCTCACCCTTGTTTTCAGATCTCAGTGTTTTTTGATTATTTTATTGAATATCATTTATTTGCATTATTTTTGATAATTATTTTTGGGATAATAAATTATTATGTCAGGTTTCAAACTTTATCGGACTCCGTGTATTTACTATTTATTTATTTACAAAGGATTTTACCAGTAAGGACTCTTGCTTGCACGGATTTCAGTGCGTTATTCCTAATTATTACAGGCTAACTATGTCCAAAAACACGTTTCCTTTAAAAAAAAAAGTTGAGACGCTTTTAGACACAAAATTTTGAAAAAATTAGACCGCCAGGGAGGTTAAAAGGGGCACTCTGTCCCCCCCCCCTCCTGTCATCAGCATATGCCCAATTATTTTAGGGAGAAAAAAGGTGTAGGGACATTGGATTCAGGTAGAGAGTTCCTTTTAAATGGTGTGCCCTCTCCAAACCCAAGACTTAAAAAGGACTCTACCACTTACATAATCTGTAACTAGATTACTTGTGCATTATTGAAGAAAACCACATTTTATTATGGATATTTGTAGCGCTCATAATGAGATTATTAGCAAGAGTTTCCAAAATTTATAAACAGAATATAAAAACATCTGTATGTGGCCATAATGCCTGTATATGGAGATTAGAGTAACACATACAGGGTTATTCAGAGAGCGTTGAAAAGCAGGAGAATGGAAAATTCTAGGTCAAAACAGCCAAACCAGAAAAATTCTCCCATTCATCTCACTTTCCAAATCAGCTATTTTGACCTAGAATTTTCCATTCTCCAGTCATTCTCCTGCTTTTCACCGCTCTCTGAATAGCCCTGCTTGTATCTGTACTGTACAGGGATTTTCAATCATTATAAGCCCCTGAATCTTATTCCTGTACAGTAGTGAGTGACCCCAGAGCTCCTCCTGTATTCTGCCCTCTCCCTGGCTGTTGTAACGCAACAAGAAGTTTTTTGGGGATTTTTGTTACAGTGAGGGTGGGGGCTGTTGCCTGTTGTCGCTTTACAGTAATACAGGATGACTAGAGTGAGATTTCGGAATTTCTTTGCTCGCCAGGGGGTACCCCAAGTTTTTTAGCTTTCATTGTATAGCAATGCAAAAATCAGCATGCACATTTTTTGTTAGAAGACATTTTTTCTGCAGAATGTTCAATACACGTGTATAAAAACACCTTTCGTGCTCTGACACACAACCCTCTGCACTTACTTCAATCTTTCTGTACCTGCACGGTCAAGGCCAAAGTGAAAAGGTAGGGCCTTTATAGGGTCTAGGTCTCTACGATCATGATTTGGAGGGAGTTTTTTTTTTTTAAAATTTCTTTTATTAAAAAATGGAATTTTTTTATTATAAAAAATAAATCCTAATTATATACCCACACACATTTTTCTATTTGCTTATATAACAATTCCTTACATAAAGACAACAAACACGTTTACAGGATATCCCTTATTATTCATTATACCAGGTGGAATTTATGAAATTTACGTTGAATTAGAAAAGTGACTGTCGCAACCAGGAGGTATGATCACTTTACAAATGCAGTCAAGTTCTGTGTGTATGTGCATTTGCAAGGAATGTTGTGAAATTAAACAACAACCCGTCGTGCTTAAAAAAAGGGAATTATTCACATTATTCGATCAATAAGTTAAATTAAATGGTAAGATCCAATCGTGAACATCTAATACAACTGAGCAACTGGGCCTGCAATTAACTAATCTGTGGTGACCTGTAAAAAAAAAAAAAAGTATGCAAAACCCATTCACGGATATTCGAGGTTTGGGAGATTTCACCAACAGCAAGATAGTGATGTGTTTACAGCCCGAATAATAAAAGAACTTGCCTGCTCTTCCTGGAGAGGTCATACTATTTGGCTCAGACCACTTAACCATTTCCTACTGCAGGGCGAACCATGCCGTCCAGTGGCTGATGGGCTTTGAAGACACAGGGCATTCTAGTACACCCCTGTTGGCTTCTATGGGCTGCCTTGGTCCCGCCCAGCAGTCGGCTCGTAGCATTGGCTGCTGTGGGACGGCCTGAACTCAGATTTTCCCCCTGCAGCCAATGACACGCGTCAGCTGCGTGGGCAGGCCGAAGGACGGAGAGACCCATTGCAGCACCTGACAGGCGTTAACCCCCTTCCACCGGACACCACCCTTCCGGCGTTAAAGGGGCTAACAATACCATTTAAAAAGTTAATAACGTTGGACGTCTTCGTTGTGCAAACAGAATATTCAAGTATAAAGAATGCAGAACATTTGATCCTAAGAGAAATACAATTATAAAGGAAGCATGGAGGGGGTTTATCTTACTTGTAGAACAACTGGATATTGCTCCAGGTTGTAGTTTTCACCTTCTTTTAGAGCGCCAGTGGTAACAGCGATGCTACTATCTATAGATAGAACGTCCTAAAAGTATCACAGGAATGTAAGGATGTATGTGTGGATGAAGCCTGGAATTACGAAATAGTTGCTGAACAACCCCACCCCCCCTCAAAAAAACAGGCCTGTGTACAATAAGGGTTCAATATATCAGCTCTCCACATGCATACGAGTATGCGCATAGGTTGTCTCTGTGGCGCGTGAAACCTTGAAGGAGTGTCTGTGTGCTTGAGCAGGTATTGGACTTTTAAAATCTGGTCTGGTGATATACAGGGTTTGATTGGATGAAATAAACGGTGTACCTGGACCTTATGGAGGACAATTCTACTTGGAATTTTTATTATTAACTTTAAAAAGGACGTTTATTAAGTAAAAAAGTGCAATTACCGCCATACTATATGGCGTCGTTATAAAATTCCTACTCTACTTGCTTCCTTAGAAACATAATTTGACTAAAAGTCATTACATCCAAATAAATATAATACGACATTTAACAGCAAGCATCAGAGGTCAATGAGGGAAATAAAAAAAGTTAAATACAGCATTTAACTTGTCATAAAAAAAACCCACAAAATATTTGCAGTGGAATCCTCCATTCTCGGAGTTAAAAATCCCAAAGTGCAAGCTCCGGATCATCCACACTTTTTTTTTTTTTTTATATCTTCCACAAAAGGAGAAGTATACACCCCCTTCCCCCCCAAAAAAATAATAAACTTCGAATGAGATTATGCAATTAATCTGGCAGTTTTAAAAATCGCATGCATTTCAAGTCTTAAAATTCAGCAGCATTTTGTTTATTCAGTTATGGTGAAAATGCTCAACATTTTCTATCCTTCGTAAACTCTGCGTAATGCACTTTTAGCAGAGCACACGGTCTTCATTTCATTCAGTGTGTACAGTACTAAATATTTACAAATATCCTTGCTGCTAAAATATTGAAACAATGCTTACAAATAATATATGTGTAACACAATAAGTGCATTAAGCGATGTCGCCCGCTTCGTTAGCGGGATTATAAATTTTGTTGAGGCAGACTTCCACGTTATCTTCTCCTAAGTGACACAAGTCCAGGATACAGACCACATGTATGCCGTCATGGGCACGGACAAATTTCACCCAATCACCTAAAACCAAATATATACAATGAAAATTTTGTTAAGCATTTGTGCGCACACACACACACGTCTATTCCACAGCACGACTACGCATGCACGCTGTAGGGAAATAACGAGCGGTACTCTGGTTTTGCAGAGATGTATTCCAATAGTTTAATAATTTCTAGAGGTCGCAAATATTCTGTAGCATTTAACAAATTAGAGAGAAAAAGCAAAAAGAAAGGCGCTCAGCCCATTTGAGCTGGGTGTTCAACACACACTACTGGCATGGTTTCCAGGCTATATCCAGATAGAACGACCCCTAGCATAGGAAATTTTCAGAATGGACAGGACCATTCTTGAGCTTAAATGGTAAGCCGGATGGGGACTCCTTGACCGAGGTGCCTTGAGAGGTATCAGCTATACCCTAATGAGACCTGAGTAGGCCAAAGCAATCGACAGGGGTTACTGTATCTCTTGCACAGGGGAAACCTCCGTGGCATTTCAGTTCTGGCTGCCCTTTTTGAGCGATAGTCTGATTTGCACATGGTATTGCCTTCTCTGTAATGGCACCATCAAGCTAAAACCTTCCTATGAAACCCGATTGGGTACTCACCTATGACAGGGCTCAACATTTCCACTAGCCCTCTCGCCTAAGGAGAGCGGTAATATAAGCAGGGCTAGTGGAAACGTGGCCCTTTGCAACTGTGGAATTTGTCATTGACGATGTTGGATCAGAAGTGGTGAGGAACTTTTCATCCAGGCTACCTTAGGAATTTAAAACTTTGAACCCTGACCTATGAGACCGTAGCGCTTACACACTAGTGACACTGCCGGTTCTCTGTGTGTTCATGATTTTGTTTTCTACAGGACTACTTTTTTCATGATACGCTATTATTTCTTTAGAAAAGCAGGCTTTGCATAAAGACGCTATAGAAGCATGTTGCCATAATTTACACTAGCACAATACATCAGCTGAAGTTTCTTCACTGTACACATTGTATATGGAATCGTCTAACCCCTTCCTGGCATGGGAAGTGAAAACCTCTTGGATATCACGCCAAGCACCCTTCATGAATGGATCGGAACTTAATCACAGTTACACTGTAGACATGTTTGCAGATTCATCCTGGAGGAGGTTAAACTTGTGTCTATTCCACAATCAGACAAAAACCCACAATCAAAAGCAAGGTCTATGGCAGGTCACACCGTTACTGCTTAATGATATGACTACATCTAAACCGGTTCGTCTCTCACCTTCAGAAGAAAACAAAGTCTGGGTTGTTCCTTCAGATCTCCTCTCGGCTGATACTCCAGGACATGGAAAATTCACGTTGTTTGAGGTTGGATTAATTGTAAACATGTAGGAATGATCAGAACAAAATAGAGGTAGAGCGACAACGTCTATAGCCAGGTTCTGATTTAAGCCTGTAGATATTAATAAAAAAGCGAGCGGTCAATTCAGAAATTGCGGTAGGAAACCAAATATCACTATATGATTATCATATATAAAATCTGGGGGAAAATTATATGTCTTTCCTCAATAAAATCATGTAAGTGTAAAGACAATGGAACAAAGAAGCATCGGTTTTAACCACGCACAAAATGTATTTAAACTTGTGCTCTAGTTGGCAAACATAAAGCACACAAGCTCTTGTTGAAGCCCCAGTATGGGAGGGACAAAACGCGTTGAACGTGACATTTTTGGTTTTAACAGTTGATTGCTAGTGCTCTGACCTATATCTCTAATCGGAAGGAACGGATATATGGCATTTAGGATTTATTGGGGAATGTCCCGCTGCAGGATCTGGATAAAGACGTATGAGGTGGTCCTTTACTGATATTTGAGGGCTATAGCTCAGACGGTCAAGTAGGCAGCACGCACTGCCGAAGTAATAAACCTAGATTTATTCTGCCGTTGAAAACCTGGGTCCTCTGGGACAATCTATTCTAGTTATACCCTCAAAACTATCACGCTCAGCCAGCCCACCTATAGGTGTATATGGAGAGTGGCCAGAAAATGAACGACTTAGGTCAGTTGTATAGGAGAGTGTGTCTCCAATTATAATTGCACTTTTTATGATGTCTTTTGTGTGAATTTATCAAATCCGATAAAGATTGCTTTTAGGATTCCTAGCTAGGCAGCGCGTTGACAATTTTTTTTCTTTTTTCTTTGCGATGTGTTAATAGTTTGGGTTCAATCCAATCCCGTAATTGGGGATCCGAACGTCGCTTGTTGTTTTCTCGGTCTTTCTATTGTATTGGCAAACACACACATGCCTGCAGTAAAGACACCCTTGATGTACCTCGGACTGAAGGGAGAGTTTAAGTGCATTTTAAACCCCAATGCGGGGTGTGAGGGTAGTATAATTATACATCACTCTTCCAGTCCTCAACTGGCTTAAAATATCAGCTTCTACTGAAATAGTGTTTCTTTTATATAATCAGGTTTTCTATAAAAAAATAATAAAGAATTCAGTGTAGGGTCTTTATTATCCAGCTTTTGGTAGTACAGCAGAGTATACAGTCAGGTCCAGAAATATTGGGACATCGACACAATTCTAACATCTTTGGCTCTATACACCACCACAATGGAGTTGGAATGAAACAAACACTAACAGGGTTATCCAAAGAGATCCGAATTGCTTGAGAAAGGTAACCGAACGCTGAAAATCAGCGTTCGGTTACCTTTCCTGGCCATTCGGCTATCCAGAGAGCAGGCAATTCGCCAAATACTGGCGAATTGCCTGCATATACGGTGCCTGTTCGGTGCCTGTTCGAGGGCAGTGAAATCCCCATGATAAAGCACTGCTTCGGCTATTCAGAGAACACAAACCAGCAGTGAAAGGTTCCCCTAATGCCCTGCCATTCGGTGGTTTAATTCGGCAAATTTATTCAGGAGAATCCCATAGACTTCAATGTTAAAAATATTCCCGTTTTAATTCAATATCTAATAAACCGTTCATTCTAAAATTCTGCAGCAAAAAGTCTCTTTATTTATAGATTTTTTAGGATACTTTAAGCATTTTTCTTTTTTTTTTTTTTTTTATTAAAAGTCCGATTTTTTTTTTTTTTTTCCAGTTTACTTATTTTTTTTGTAACAGCCCTCTTTATTATCATTCCCTGGACCTCCTGTGAAAATTTCAGACATTTTCGCTCAGTAGTTTCTTTGCAAACAGCGTTTCTTTTTCCCAGATTCATACAAATGGTTTTTCTAATTTATTCACTGCCTCGTCTACGTCACAGCTGCTTCGGCTCTGTGTGATTCGGCTCATGTTCGGCTCCTGTTCGTCTTTTTCAAAGGTTAATCCAGATGTTTTTGCTTGTTTTCAGCGTGCATTCGGTTAGTGTTCGGTGGGTTTACGGCAGCTTTTCCCTGCAATTCGGGGACCCTGTGCTGTTTGCTGAATACACCGCAGGGTCACCGAAATGCAATCGGCAAAAGGAACCGAATTGAAGAGAACGAAAAGTCACCGAACGTGCGGTGACTTTTCGAATCTCTTTGGATAACCCTGTATGTGCTTTAACTGCAGACTGTCCTCTTTAATTTGAGGGTATGTACATCCAACTCAGGTGAACGATGTAGGACTTACAGCAGTTTGCAGATGTGCCTCCCACTTGTTAAGGGACCAAAAGGTAATGGGACAGAATAATAAATCATAAATCAAACTTTCCCTTCTTAATACTTGGTTGCAAATCCTTTGCAGTCAATCACAGCCTGAAGTCTGGAACGCATAGACATCACCAGACGCTGGGTTTCATCCCTGGTGATGCTCTGCCAGGCCTCTACTGCAACTGTCTTCAGTTCCTGCTTGTTCTTGGGGCATTTTCCATTCAGTTTTGTCTTCAGCAAGTGAAATGCATGCTCAATGGGATTCAGGTCAGGTGATTGACTTGGCCATTGCATAACATTCCACTTCTGTCCCTTCAAAAACTCTTTGGTTGCTTTTGCAGTATGCTTTGAGTCATTGTCCAGCTGCACTGTGAAGCGCCGTCCAATGAGTTCTGCAGCATTTGGCTGAATGTGAGCAGATAATATTGCCTGAAACACTTCAGAATTCACCCTGCTGCTTTTGTCAGCAGTCACATCATCAATAAATACAAGAGAACCAGTTCCATTGGCAGCCATACATGCCCACGCCATGACACTACCACCACCATGCTTCACTGATGAGGTGGTATGCTTAGGATCATGAGCAGTTCCTTTACTTCTCCATACTCTTCTCTTCCCATCACTCTGGTACAAGTTGATCTTGGTCTCATCTGTCCATAGGATCTTGTTCCAGAACTGTGAAGGCTTTGTTAGGTGTTGTTTGGCAAACTCTAATCTGGCCTTCCTGTTTTTGAGGCTCACCAATGGTTTACATCTTGTGGTGAACCCTCTGTATTCACTCTGGTGAAGTCTTCTCTTGATTGTTGACTTTGACACACATACACCTACCTCCTGGAGAGTGTTCTTGATCTGTCCAACTGTTGTGAAGGGTGTTTTCTTCACCAAGGAAAGAATTCTTCGGTCATCCACCACAGTTGTTTTCCGTGGTCTCCCGGGTCTTTTGGTGTTGCTGAGCTCACCGGTGCGTTCCTGCTTTTTGAGAATGTTCCAAACAGTTGTTTTGGCCACGCCTAATGTTCTTGCTATCTCTGATGGGTTTGTTTTGTTTCTTCAGCTTAATGATGGCTTGCTTCACTGATAGTGACAGCTCTTTGGATCTCATCTTGAGAGTTGACAGCAACAGATTCCAAATGCAAATAGCACACTTGAAATGAACTCTGGGCCTTTTATCTGCACATTGTAATTGGGGTAATGAGGGAATATCACACACCTGGCCATGGAACAGCTGAGAAGTCCCATTACCTTTGGTCCCTTAACAAGTGGGAGGCACATCTGCAAACTGCTGTAAGTCCTACACCATTCACTGGAGTTGGATGTACATACCCTCGAATTAAAGCTGACAGTCTGCAGTTAAAGCACATGGTGTTTGTTTCATTCCAACTCCATTGTGGTGGTGTATAGAGCCAAAGATGTTAGAATTGTGTTGATGTCCCAATATTTCTGGACCTGACTGTAGGTAGTATTACCTCGGTTTAATATACAGCAAATAAAACAGATCTCACATGGAACATATACTTTAACCAGGAAAGCCACCAGTCAAGGAAAGAATATAGAACATACAAGCTTATTTATAGGACAGTCTTATAATGCAAGCCTTCCCGGTCAATCTCTATAACTGTAAATACACAAGGAGTAGACCCACCCTCACTGTAACAAAAAGCCAAAGCTTTACTGCTGAATTACAACAGCCAGGGAATGGGCAGAATACATGGAGAGCTCAGGGGTCTCTCCATACTATACATGGATAAGATTCAGAGGGGTATAATGTAGTCTTATAATGTAAGCTTTGCTGTTGTCCTGTACGAGTCAGGTGATGGATGATAATGTAAGAATGCAATGCATCCGCTTTAATTTTTCCTGCTATATACCAAAGAGCAAGGCTTGAAAACTAGTTCAACTTAAAAGGAGATTACTTTGGAGAAATGCCAATTTAAAACAAAATAAAGAAAAAATCCAGACTTCACAGTGAAAACACTATCACGTTGCATAGATATCGGAAATGAAGAGAAGAAAAAAACTACATATCATGCGGAATCCCCCTGCCGTGACCGATCACATGAGAAAGGTCTATTGAGCAGGAGAGCCGGTTTAACATTTTGACAGATAAAGGAATAGATGGGAATAATTAATACCTACCAAAGTGAAGCCCTTGGGGGGGGGGGGGGAATAAATTTAAGGAAATGCAATCACTCACTGAGAATGGTCAGCTCACAGTGCCCAATGCTGTTGGCAGGTGTAAACTCTTGGAGGCGCTTTTTTGACTGGCACATGACTGTTGACAATCGCGCAGGGTGAAGATTATAGTGATGAATGAGGACGTCCTTATGAAGGTAGTCGAATTTCCTTGGGATGCTTTCTGGGAACACTCGATTATGACGCAGATGATCTGTTAGAGAGGTGCCGACTTCTGACCACAGATTGCTTTCCCATAGAAGTTCCGAAGATTTGGAGATTTCACTTCCTTCTTCTAGAAAACAAAAATATATAAAAGAAAACAAAATAAAAATAAACAAAATAAACGCTGTTTGCAATTTATTTATTTATAAAAGTATTTTACCAGGAAGGACACATTGAGATTTCTCTCGTTTTCAAGTATGTCCTAGCTTGTAAACCATCTACAGTTGCTCCACAGATGGGTAACCCGGGTGTATTTGGCAGAACGTAAACGATTATATTATCAGTATAGAAGTCTCGCCAAGGTAAAAATCACAGCAACTAAACCAGCTACAAGGCAGAACGTTACCAAGCTTTCATAGGGATATTCTTGTAGCGTTGGTTTGTTCCCTAGATGAATTCCAATTATGGCCAATTGCATTGAGATTTTGAATCTTTGAAAAGGCTTACTAAATAATAACATGTATTACCTTTTTAACCCTTTAACTACCAATATCTAGACTTGTGCACCATCAATAAATTTGTTTTGGTTCGTTTCGTATTAGCCGTTATTTCGTTTTTCGCAATTCGTGTCTGAAACGCAATTCGGATTCATACGAAATACGAATTTTCGTTAGATTCGTTCACTTTTTGTAACAATTACGACCATTCGCTATGATGAATTTAAAAAGCAAAAATACATTTCTTAATATGGCAGTCGATGGTAGTTTTTTTTTTTATACAAAATTCCGTTGAAGAATTTCGGTGAAACGTAAACTAATCTAATATATATTCGTTTAGTACCTCTGTCTGTGACTGAAGTTGAACAACATAATAAATTTTTTTTTTTTTAAAATCAGAAATACGAAATTGCGTTAACGAATTTAGGTTCTGAATTTCGTAACAACGGAAACGTGACTGGTGGATGACCAACCAGAAGTTTTGTTCTGCTCTGTGATTGTATGTGGTTGCACTCTGTACACCTGCTGTGCTCATTACGAGGGGTTTCCACCATTCCTGTGCTGTGCTGAGTTCCTCCAGGGCTTGTACACCCGCTGTGCTCATTATGAGGGGTTCCCACCATTCCTGTGCTGTGCGGAGTTCCTCAAGGGTTTGTACACCCGCTGTGCTCATTATGAGGGGTTCCCACCATTCCTGTGCTGTGCGGAGTTCCTCCAGGGTTTATACACCCGCTGTGCTCATTATGAGGGGTTCCCACCATTCCTGTGCTGTGCTGAGTTCCTCCAGGGTTTATACACCCGCTGTGCTCATTATGAGGGGTTCCCACCATTCCTGTGCTGTGCTGAGTTCCTCCAGGGTTTGTACACCCGCTGTGCTCATTATGAGGGGTTCCCACAATGCTCGAACGATCAATGTTCATTCAATTCGTACTCATGTTCAAATCGTACCTGCGGACCCTACTGGTGACTCACATTTTAAATATTAAAAAAGGTAATTTAATTTAATCATAACGAGTAATCGTTATTATTATGATAATAAAACGATATTAACGAACATTCTTATTTCATCCGATTCTGAATCTCCCATGGACTACCAGTCTCTCACTCCCATATTAAAAAAGGTAATTTTGCCCAACTCTCCCTCAGCAGCAGAAGAAAACCTCTGATTGGTCAAACAGTCACTTTTCCATTGTAACGAAATTACGATTCGGCTCCGAAACCAAATTTCGGATTTCGGATCCATTCGGAAGCATAGCAATTCGTATTTCGGATGCGTTCCGAATCTAAGAATTTTAGGAAATTTGTACGAATTTCGATTCGTAATGAAATGAATCCCACATGTCTACCAATATTGTGTATGCACAAAAATGACCAAACTGCAGCTAGTTTGCATACTTTTCTAACGTGAGTTTACTGTATTTGACACAAGGGCCATTTCTGCCTGTATGCTGATAATGCAGACCCCCTTGTACCATTGTGTAAGATAAAGGACAGCATCATGGACTGAGGGAGGGCAGTCCTGTAGGGCGTTTGTCTGCTCGCATCGGTCTGTCCCTCCTTCCTGCGGCAAGCCACAGTGATGAGAGGAACAGCAACTTTGGAAGGGAATAGCTCCTTTATTTAAAATATAGGGCACTATTCCCTAGTGAACGCTAACTGCAGCGTTCGGGTGAGTAAGTGTTAACGCCAGGACAAGTGACTTTAACGCACGCCCCCCATATTACATCCCTGACGCTAAACCCCTGAAAAATCCATTAGCGCACCAGTGATTGCGCGAGCTCACTGTACTTTGCACTTCTTATACTTAACATGGGGAGCGGAATCAGTAATTAGCATTAGGATACGTAAGGTATTACAAAGGGTTAGCGAGTCCTAAAAGCTGGTGCTAACGGATTGCGCTTTTGCAGAATCAGCACCCACGGGAGAGAGATCACACAGGACTCGCATTGGCGCCGAAGCTCTGCTGCAAGGATCACCAAGGGTAGCGCTTTGTTTCGGGGCAAGGTGCTGAAGTAGCGCCTGCCCCAGAATCTACCGCTAAAACATTGACGCTATGGAGAAACCTGCAGGCACAGGTGTTCCCGATTAGGGACGGAATAGGGCCCGTAGGTGGCAGGAAAAAATAAAAAGAGCTGATACACATAAAGTGAGGGATTCCCTGTCAACAGCTGCACTTTAACACATAAATTAGGCAGCAACATTTAAGTGTTTATTCTGCAAAGAGGAATCTGAAGAAAGAAAGAAAAACGTTGGTGTAGGTCAGGGATCAGCAACCTTGGCCATCCAGATGGTTTAAGGCTAGGGTCAGACCAACGCATTTTTCGCGTTGTCCGTGAAAAAGTGCATTCGAACGAATGGACGTATTTTTTCACGGAATAAGTGATAGCGGTCATACGGTGCGCATTTTCGTCCGTGATTTTGTACGGATCATCAAGAAAACCCTTTTTGCGTCTGGACGTTATGTTGGCCGGACATTAGCAGCGTCTGACGTCTCCTAATCACGCACACACGCCGCTAGCGGACGCAGCGCACTCTGTACGTCAGTACTAGCGGTATCACGTTCTCAGAAAAATGCGTTAGTTTGCCACTTGCGTTGCGCAGCCGCACTTTTGTGCAGCAGTTCTTCGTATGCTGCCCGGCATTGAACGTCATTTGCTGCTAGCACGGCCGTGATTTAGTGCTGCTAAACGCACGTTGATACTGCGTTAGTCTGACCCTAGCCTTAGACGCAGTGTTTCTCAAGTAGTGGGTCGTGACCCAAAAGTGGGTCGCGACCAAGGGCAGAGTGGGTCGCGGGGCAAGTGCCCCCAGAAAGAGCGGTGAGGGAAAAGGAGCATGGAAGTGGAGAGAGAGGTGCAAGCTGAGATCTCTGATCCAATCTTGCGCCGGCTGCCTAAGCATGATAGGAACAGACTGGACATTGAACATGACCCAAGAGTTGCTTTGTCCACCATCACCCTAGACTTTGAGACACTTATTAAGAGCAAGAAGCATCCCCAGTTTTCCCATAAATTCTAATTAATTTCATAAGTTTCAATTACAGTTAATTTTATTGAGTTTTTTGCTAGTTTTGTGATTTATTTATTTACAAAGTATTTTACCAGGAAGGATACATTGAGATTTCTCTCGTTTTCAAGTATGTCTTGGGTTCAAGAACATTTTAGAAAGAATCCCTGTTTGTTTACAAAATTGTTTATAAAGTGTTTACATTGTAGAATATTGCACACGTTGTTTTGTAGAATAAATTCAAGGTTTTAGAAATGCAATTATTTTTGGGTCGCGACTTAATGACCAAGGACAATTGTGGGTCCTGAGGGTCCACAGGTTGAGAAGCACTGTATAGAGGAACTTTACCGCTTCCATAAGCTGTAACTAGTTACTTGTGCATTACATTATAAAAACACATGCTGCTGTTTTTTTTCCCCTTTGTTTGAAGTAATTGCATGTACACAGGAAAAAGAAAGTTAGTTTTTTATTTTGTGGATTTTTCTCTTGATGAAACATTCACCCAAATCTTATAGTGAGTTTTACTTTACAGATGTGGCTTAGCTTCTACAGTTTTTAACAGTCAATGGGGTGGAGGATTGAATGTTTTTAGGAGGTTTCAGGGAATATTGTGCTGTGTATGCTGAGATAAGAGATGGCCGGTCAATGAGATATGACAGGGAGCTTAAAAGACTTCTAATCTACCCCTGGTGATGTCCTTTGTATACATCCCACACAATACAATGATGAGAGTCGGTTTCCATGACCACAGACCCATTCACTCTATTCTATACTAAGTGCCACACAGTGAGGACCAAGTGATGGAAAGATCTTGGGCCGCATTACATAGTTGGTGGTATCTTAACCAGAGCTGTTGTAAACTCGCCAACTCCATAGGCTATAATGGCACTGGTAAGGGGTGTGTGTGTGTGTGTGTGTGTGTGTGTGTGTGTGTGTGTGTGTGTGTGTGTGTGTGTGTGTGTGTGTGTGTGTGTGTGTGTGTGTGTGTGTGTGTGTGTGTGTAAATGCACCCAGAGACACATAGAGAGGAAAATATTTCCTTAACTAAACATACAAGACAAAATAAAGCACATGTAAGATATCGGCAACAGAAATAAACACAATAAGGACATTTCATTTTGTTGGTGGTAGTGGCCCTTTAAACTGCATCTCCCATGATGCTTACTCACTCATTAGGTTGACTAAATAGCAAGAAAAAATATAGTTCCAAAACATCTGGAGAGCCAAGGTTGCTGACCACTGCTGCACGCTTTGTCGGTGATATCTGCTGTGGATTGCAGTGTTAGCAGAGCCGGAAGCTGTATACTTTGTGAAAACAAATTTACAAAATTTGGGATGAAATTCTCAGCTTGCTCATCATTCTTTAAATTCCCCCAAATTCTCAATTTAGAATGTGCAGCAGTGACCAATTTCACTGTCTCAGTCATGTAAAATGCCCTCCCGGTCCTTACTACAAGATATCAAGGAGAGAAGCTACCAGCACGCATATAAATAATTCACAGACTGCTCAATAAAACTAAGTGTAAAATTGATCAGAGTCATTTTAAATAGCAGAGTCTTCAGCTTAAACCACGCACATTAGCCGTAGCGATTTCCCCATATGGTATATAGTAGCAGATGTGAGACTGTGGCAGTTCAGAAAAACCCGATACCCTTTTGGCATGGATCGCTAAGAGATAATATTTTCAATATTGATTGCCAAGGACAGCAAACAAAGATGTTTTAGGAGTGTGGTTACTGGGCTCCCCAATCAAAGGACATCACCATTAGATAAGGGACAGAAGAACAGTGCAAAGGTTTATAGCATAGCTCCGTTGTGCAAAGGATAATGATAGAGGCTTCTAATTTTGCCAAAATTATACATCATAAAACCATGCAGAACGTAAAACATTTTCACACAACCTGCACAAAAGAATGAGAGATACAAGCACAGTTTGTATAATTGTATGGCAACGTGCCATCCCAACAACGATTTTACAGAAAAAAAAATGTAACAATCTATAAAGAAAATGGCTAAAACATCCATTTACCATGACATGTTTATATCTTCCTAATAGCAAAGCATCAAAATCGGCCAAAAATGTGCTTTCGGCCGAAAGGGGAAAACCCCCCCCCCTGAAAAGTCAGCCGAAAATCAGTCATCTGAAACTGGGCTAGAGGCACAGCCGAACCGGGGGCTCACCCGAGCATGGAGGCCGACCGGGCCTCCAGGCCCAGGGTGGGATGACGGATTTTTAGTCAAGCTCAGACTGCATTTTCGGTCCATCACCACTTCCCAATTATTTATCCCTATAGCGCAGGGTTCTCAAGGTCTGGCTGACCTGGATGTCGATTTCCTGCAATCCCCAGGATTCTTTGAATGCTCTGGCCAGAGAATCATGGGAATTGTAGTTTAGAGACATGGGGGGAGGGAAGAGACGGAGATCCCTGCTGTAAAGTTTAAACTGAAGTTAGCCGTTCATATGAAAGGATCAATAATGAAAAAACTCTCCTTATTTGACAATCTGCACAATCCCAGCTGTTATCTTTAGGCAGTATATATAACAGGACACATGCTGAGTATCCCTTTTCTGAAACGCTCGCAACCAAATGAAATGGATTTCAGGGTTTTGGAGGGGGGGTCCCCCCCCAGATTTTGGAATATTTACGTATAAATAAATAATGAGCTATCTTGTGGATCGGACCCAAATCTAAACAGGTTATTCATTTCTGGTTCACATTCACCTCGTTGACATATAGTGAGGAGGAGGGGGGGGGGGGTTTGTGAGGATCCTGTGAGCATCCCTGTAATCGCACAAGCAAGCTAAAACCTTGTGAGACCTGAGCGGGCCCCCATCGTAGAGCAGGCCACTAGTGCTGTTGCTCGTCATCAGGATCCTCACACCCCCCCCTTCTCTCACTATAAGTATACAGGGTCATCCAGACGTGGACCCCTTGCTTGATGTGCCTAGAGGGGTGTCAGCTATACCCTCCTGACGAGGCCTAACAAGGCCGAAACGATCGTATGGGGTTGCTGCACCTCTCGTGCAGGGATGACGTTCTTGGCATTCAGTACTGGGCCACCCTCATTGGGTGAGAGCAGACTGATTTGCATATGGAGCATTCGTCCCTGTAATGGCACAAACAAGCTAAAACCTTGTGAGACCTGAGCGGGCCCCACCGTAGAGCAGGCCACTAGTGCTGTTGCTCGTCCTCAGGATCCTCACAAACACCCCCCTTCTCTCACCTCGTTGACATAGCCTAAAGGTCATATATGAAACATTAATATTTTTGTCATGTCACAGGAGGTCAGAATGTTCCACTTTTGGTGTTATGTCACCACACATACGAATTTGGATTGTGGGCGCTCATCCTGTATATGTAGTACAGCACGTAGGAGCAGTTTAAACAGAAGATGCAATGGAAACTCCTGCCTAAGCGGACAGCACCGCTTATTAATTATATGAATCGAGTTATGGAACCTCTGAAAAAGCCTGAGAAGGTCATAACCAACATCTGCAGCATGATGAACTGAAGAAGGCAGATTAACCCAACATGGGGGGGTCTCAGCAGACCCCCGCTTAATTCACAGGGCCCACATACCATGGGGGCAAGCAATATGCACGAGATTCCCTGGTGGTCCAGTCTTTCAGCAGCAACAGCAAGGGTTGTGTGCACAGAGGCAGCGCCGGATTAAGATCTTTATGGACCTGAAGCTGAAGATTTTGATGGGCCTATTATTGGAATGGCGTGAAATGAAAACATATTTTACTTTAAATAGCGGGAAAAATCTGTATATATTTTGTTTTGTCTCGTGTGTCCCGGTGTGTTGAGACGTGGGCACCGATGTAGGCAAGTATGCCTCCGTTGTTGGCTTCCAGGCTGCACTTTGGTCTTTGCCCCATTGCGTCTATCAACTTGCGAGAGAGGGGAAGGATCTCTCTGAATGTCCGCTGGTCGGGTTTGAGGTCGGCGGATTTTCTAAAATGGCGGGTTTGGCATTGGGCGGACACTTGCAGCGAGAAGATCCCTTGGACGTGGATGTCTGCGCATGCGCCTCAGAGCGCGGCTCGGAATGCGTATTGTTGACGTCAGAGGGGAGGGACAAACGGAAACACTGGAGCAAGTTATGGACCATGTGGATATTAACCCCTTAGTGACCGGGCGGTTTTACACAAATCCGTCTTTTAGTGACCGATGCTGTTTTTACGTTTCTGCGCTGTTAGTGTTTAGGTCAAATTTTCCTCTTACTCGTTTATTCAACCCACACATATTATACACCCTTTTTCCCGCCATTAAATGGACTTTATAGAAATACCATTATTTCCATCATATCGAATAATTTACTATAAAAAAATATGAAATATGATGAAAAAAAATGGTAAAAACACACTTTTTCGTAATTTAATCCCCAAAATCTACAACCACCCAAAAAGACCGCAGCTAAATAGGTTCAAAATTTTGTCCCGAGACTAGAAATACCCAATATTTAAATGCGTTTGCTTTTTAACCCCTTCACTGCTGAGACAGTTCACCTATGTGCGCTGCGCTCATTCTGACCATTTTGTGCTAATTATTTTTAGATGAAAGCCTAGGTCCTATTTAATTAAACCCCCCCAGACAAAAAAACTTTTTTAAAAAAAAAACATTTTTTTATTATTTTTTTTTAAAACCAAACCTGGTCATGTTTGGTATCATTGGAAAGGCCATAATCAGGCCTTTCAAATGATGTCAAATATGACCACCTAGCTGCCATGGATCGGGAGATAAAGGGATCCTTAGGATCCCCTTATCTCTACATGGCAGCTAGATGGTTAACTGGCCCACTGACATCCTCACACATATGGTGAGGTTGTCAGTGGGTGGGGGGGGACCAGGAGGCTTGGCTGACATCCAAGATGTCAGCCCCCCTCCAGGTTCGAATCGCGTTTTGGCGCCAATTCAGCAGCGAAAAGGTTAGTGCCATACACCGCTGAAAAGGGGAGACTCTCCCCTCTCCAGCAGTGCAAACGGCATCTCCCTAGCTTCAATGGTTGGGGAGATAGAGGGCTCCGAAGGAGTCGCCCCTCCCCTCCATTGAATTGCATGGGGACGCCTGCTGATGACGTCACCACGCAGCGTGGCGACGTCATCAGCCTCGCCTGCCCATGTAAATCACATGGGCAGGCTTCCTCCCTGCCAGATCGCCGTGGGATCCAGCGAGGGAGGTGATTATCGGGCGGGAGGGGGATTAGGCGCCGTTGACATACCCTGTATGTCCGCGGGTCTAAGGGAGACCTGTGGACAGGACGTACAGGGTAAGTCAGGGGTCCTTAAGGGGTTAAGTAATCCCGATGGATTCGTAACACCTGGAACTATGGGTATGACTTTTATATATATATATAGGGGGGTCTATTCATGTGTATCCTTAACCAAATGATGAAGCCGTCGCCACGGCGAAACGCGTTTTGGTTTATGTTTTATTAAATTTATTATACAAACTAAAGAAGGTTTCTTCTTCTGGTATAAAGGGGATTGGTGTGTCCCTAATACACCCAAGCTTTATTACGGAGCCAGTGGACACGGCACAGACTCTATATCACGTGAGTTTGGTCCTATCGAAAACTAGAATTACCTGCTTATGTTATTGAATTACGCTATGGTCCATCTCTGTGTTCATCCTTACATGGTATCCATCTTCTACTCGGAGGGTATATGAAGAGGGACGGGGTCATCCCTGAAGGGACCCAACGCTTTCATATAGAGCCTTGACTCGTACAGGCTTTGGCCCATGTGAGTGGATTTCCATTACGAGAACTTCGCTATACCATTTCTTACATATGTATTGCGCAATGTGTTTTTGCCGCTTTTCTTTTACAAGTTCAACTCATGTTGATCCGGCTAAATTCACATGCCTTGGTAATTGTATCCCTTTCTTCAGTTATATACTGATAATATATTGGGTGTGATTAATTCAGGGTTTGGCGTTCTGTGGTTGTGGGATTCGCACTGGCGCTTTCTCCAATTTTTGTAAATTGTTGATATTTGTTTGGGTTTTGTAGGGATAACCCTTGGGAGATATAGCAGCCGCACCTATCCGTAAACCGCGGTGCCTTTCCCTCCGCCTTTTTGCCAGTTCAGCGCCACTTATATATTTATAAAATCAGTATATATAACAGGGCAGATACCTAGCTGTGTAGATCTTCAGATTGTTCACCGACACTATATACACCTATTGCACATATCTATAATCCATCCATACATACATATACAAAATCACACACACACACACTTCTACAACACATGTGCGCTATATACAGACACCATTTACACCGTATACTATACATATGTATCGGCCAGATTTGTTTGCCTGCAACTGCTGGAATAATTTGAATGCAACAGATAGCTATGGAATTATGGGAGTTATAATTCAGAAACACTGAAGGAGGCGGCAGAGTTTGCGATCCCTGGAATGGATAAAACCATAGTATATGGATAAAGCCTAATCATAGTCAAATGTATAAATTATAGTAGTTCTATTTCATAGTCAGAATTAAAAATACCTGCAGTGTCTTGGGAAGCGACGTCGCTCAAGTCAGGTTCAAGAGCTCGATGCTCAAAATCAGGCTCTTCAGATTCCAAATCGCTAAAGCAATAAAAAGAGTAATTGGGATTCAGAGACATGATTCGAATCAATGCGCTCCAGGGTTTCTTAATCCAATAAACTCATTTGAGAAGGGAACGTTTTTCCGAGCATTTTCTGTGTGTCAAACAGGTTTGTTGACTTTATGTTCGTTTTGTCCTACGCCTTGTACAGAGCTGCAGAACATGTCAACACGTTATAAATAATTGTGAATTCTAAGCTTGCACTTTTAATAACATCCGAGGAGATCTCAGACAGTAACAGCCACGCAATTCAGTGGGTGTTGGAGGTACCACGTAGATCAGTGTTTCCCAAACCTGTCCTCGGGACCCTCAACCAGGCCAGATTTTGCAGATCACCTTGGGGAAATGCAGACTGAATCCTGCAATCACTGAGCAGCAAATTATATCACCTGTGCTGTGCTTCAGATAAGGAAGAAAATTGGGAGACCTCAGCGTCTGGAATGGGTCTCCGTGGGTCGATTCAACAGACCACGGATACTGGAACTTTAATTTGTAAGAACATCCTTTCAATGAATGCCATTTACTTTTAAAAGTAAATGGCATTCATTGAAAGGATGTTCTTACAAATTAAAGTTCCAGTATCCGTGGTCTGTTGAATCGACCCACGGAGACCCATTCCAGATGCTGAGGTATCCCAATTTTCTTCCTTGTCTCTGTGTGGAGTATCGGACCATCTCCAGGGAACGTCCTCAGCGCTTTCACTTGAAAGATAAGTAACATTTTCTCCATACCACCAGCTGCTTGTTGTCATTATTCTGTGCTTCAGATATCCTGCAAACCAGAGGCGGAGGGTCCTGAGGACAGGTTTGGGAAACACTGCGGTAGATGAAAGGCTGAGATGGTGGACATTTGTTACAAGTGGCACTTGGTTGAAAAGCCCGTTACAAAATGTACAATCCATCTCCGAATGACCCAGACTTGCTTTAAAGTTGTATATTTTCAAACTGCTGCTATCCGCTCGTTATTTGGACGTACAGAAAATGTACTGGATGTTACTGGAATGCCGTTTTAATTAGAATCATGAAAGTGAAAGGTGTTTTACGGAAGGCTTGCTGTCCTGAGTGCACAATCCAAAGAACACATTACATTGATTAAAGACAGATGGGTTTTGCGGATTGCGTCACGCTGCTCTAAAGTTTATTTTGTGCAAATGCGTTGCGATTCAGTCTTTTTGATCTGGTTCAAAGTAGTGCGGTACATTATATGAATATATTTTTTAATTTGAATGATGTTAAAACTCCAGAAGCAAACATCACAGAACGAAGAAGAAAGAGAAACAGGATTTATTTTTGTTGCCTATGAGGTTTCTATAAAACAAAACTAAAACAAAAAAAGGAAGGACCCCCCCCCCCAACACAAAAAAACAACAAATAAAAAAAACACTAAGTGGATAACTAGTCAACTTGCGCCTGGAAGACACTGGTAGCTATAATTTTGATTCAACTGAAAAGCATGCGTGGAAAAAGTGCACAAAAGTCATGATTGAGCTTTCACTAGATTTACTGTATGTCTAAAAATATTTATACCAATGAAGGAGCCACTTTGCCCATTACACAGCTAGCTGAGCATCATGGACACGTTCTGCAACATCTGGAGTGACAAGGTTACCCATTACTAGTCTCTACAATAAGCCAATGACTTAACTCAGTGTTTATACTTGTTTAAAGGGATACACATTACACCCCCTGACCTCTGCCTCTCATTTTAACACTTAAATTTGAATGATTACCTTGTACCCAGCACAGTGCGGACTCTCAAATCCTCCAGACCGGACATGCTACAAGCAGGTGCATTACACCTGACAGCATGCATCCGGACAATCCAATGGCTGGGAGGGAGAATGGGACCCAAATTGATTTAACTGAAATCATGCTTCTCGCTCCCGGTGCTGGAGATCAGGAGACGCTAAGCCCTTGCACACAGGGAATTGCATCAGCTCTCAGAGAGCCCCTGCTCCCTTTGAGAGAAAAAGGGGTGAGCATACCAAGGCCCTGTGACCGCTCAAGTTACATTGAAATAACATTCCTCGGATTATCCTTTGGATACAAAAATGGCAAAAGGTTGCACATGTACCACAATGGAACAATCGTACAGTTACAGATATTATGGGACAGTTTTAGCTACATAAAATATTTCTCTGTAAAAGAATAATAATTAAAAAAATAATAATAGTAATTACTGGGCATGGTCATCAGAACACAAAGAGAAGTTCTTACTCATCTGAAAGTTCATGAGGTCTTTTCCTTCTTTTGGATGAGTCCGTATCCATCTCTTTAGGTTGCAGAACATGTTCCTCTGCCGCGTGTTGTAACAGCAATGTAGACAGGTCATTTGCTACTGGCTTCTTCCCGTCCTGACAGTGTAAAACAAAAAAGATTTCTATAAATAAAATACAACAAGCAAGAGCAGTGTCCAGCGCAGTAAGGCAACAAAACATACTAAAAGAAAAAGAAAGCGCTTGCGTCACGAAACGTAAGTCCCCGTCCTGTCGGATTCCTGGCTCATTTGTTAGAACTCAATGTACAAATGTATTTATCACGCAGAGGTTTCAGCCTGTATTGTGAGGGATAATATACATTTCATGAAAACAGGTAAAAGCAGCAGCTGTTTGAGAAGCTAATATAGTAATAATGGAAAAATGTGGTGACAGTCCGCGCTTCCCTCTTTTTTTCCTTTCCTTTTCTCCCCCTAAAATCTTGGTCGAGGATCTTCTTTAAGCAGTTAATTGCTTTCTTTTATGCAGTCCTCAATTCTCAAGATATATGGGGATAGAAATGAGAAACATAGTGTGATCCATAAAAACACATCCAAGTCCCCAAAATACAATAGTTCAACTCACATTTGGAGGTGTCATAAATCAGACACTAGATGTATCTCACAACCGATATTTTTAGGAGATATCGGGCTCCCCTTTTCCTCCTCTGTCCGATGATGTTGCTCCAAATGAAAAAATAAGGTTGCAGGATATCGATGAACAAAATTAAAATTTATTAAAATTTAAAATTTATTCCATAAAACAATAAATAGACAAACACCAATACGCGTTTCGCGATGCACTCGCTTCATCAGTTGGCATGTAAATCATTTGATTTACATGCCAACTGATGAAGCGAGTGCATCGCGAAACGCGTATTGGTGTTTGTCTATTTATTGTTTTATGGAATAAATTTTAAATTTTAATAAATTTTAATTTTGTTCATCGATATCCTGCAACCTTATTTTTTCATTTGGAGCAACATCATCGGACAGAGGAGGAAAAGGGGAGCCCGATATCTCCTAAAAATATCGGTTGTGAGATACATCTAGTGTCTGATTTATGACACCTCCAAATGTGAGTTGAACTATTGTATTTTGGGGACTTGGATGTGTTTTTATGGATCACACTATGTTTCTCATTTCTATCCCCATATATCTTGAGAATTGAGGACTGCATAAAAGAAAGCAATTAACTGCTTAAAGAAGATCCTCGACCAAGATTTTAGGGGAGAAAAGGAAAGGAAAAAAAGAGGGAAGCGCGGACTGTCACCACATTTTTCCATTATTGACTCTTTCTGGTGGTTGGAGGTGAACTATCAGTGTGTGAACCATCTGCTGCTGACTTTTTAAACTGCAATTTAATGCTCTATGTCCTTTGGACTTAAGAATAGTTTGTGTACAAACAGCATTGTTTAACTATATCCATTAGGGGGCGCCAGATACTTGTCTATTCTGTAATATAGTAATAACTAGAATTTTGCTTGAGGTGGCATCCACTACCAGGCTACTACTGGAACTGTAATTCTGTGGGTTTGGCAGAAGCAACAGGCTTTCAATAAATAAAACTTGTATTATCGTGTTTGCATTAGACCCATAAACGACCAAAGATAAGGTCAACTCCAGCCTACGGTGTGTGTACATAAAGAAGCTGGTAAATGAGCAATGTTAAAAATAGTCATAAAATGGGTACAACTGGATTAAAAAGTACAAAAGTTTAAAAGAGGGATAGTTCAGTTATTTTTGGACTTTAATTTTTTTGCCCTTGGCAAGTTATTCCTATTTAAATAGCTTGTATATACTGACAGCAGAATCAGGAGTCAGGGCAGGTTCTTGGCTGGTAAGTAGAGAGCATGCCTTAAAGTCGGGAAGGAGAAGCCCACTGGCTCTTTTAATAGGAAATAAAACAATGGGTGTAATTATGCTAAAAATCAATTTAGGTGAAGATAAATGGAGGATGTGCCAGGGCTGCCCAAAATGCTGGAAATATGAACGGTTGCTGGTTAACTGCCTTTGTATTGAGGTAAGACCTGTGCTCTAACTAGCAGTTATAGCAGAGAGAGGAGTGGGGTCTGTGTCCACCAATATGACCACTTTAAGCCTAAACAGTCATGGCAGCTTGAGAGTCCCTATAAAATGCCAACATAAGTTCTCGTGCAATTTAAAACTAAAAACAAGCAAAAAACAACATTTGAAAAGAGGAACTCAAGAAAAATCCTGAGTAAATCTATAACATACCGTGGGCACTATCGTGTGCCTCTCGCTAAAACTGGGACGCTAAGGGGAAAAATTAGCGTTCGCCAATTTCCCCTTAGGGTCCTGGTTTCCCCAGCAGATCGTGGGGCAGGCGCCGAGTCCAGCAGCTTGCCCCTCAGCGATCGCTAGGCTTGCAGATGCTGGGGGCAGCACTACAGCAGCCAGAAGCAGCGGATCGGGCCGCTGTTCTCGCCACGGGATGAGAGGGGAGTATGTAATTTTTTTTGAGTGGGGGTTTGAGCTGCAGGCAACGGATTCTGCAGCAGTGCAATCCATTTTCTACACCTCTGAGCTGGTGGTAACTTTTTCGTTAGGCCAAGTGAACCTAACGCTAGTTAATCTGTGCTTGCACTTTGCGCTCCCTATACCTATAATGGGGAGCGCAAAGTACAGTAAACTAGCGCTACGAATTGCTAATTAACGAGCTCCAACGGGTTTTTTAACCCGTTAGTGCTTTGAAGGTGATCTGGCCGCAGCGCTATGACCTCCTTTAATCTAGTGTTAACGCTGACGCTAGTGTTAGCTTGAGGGAGATGATAGAGCCCCATATGATCAATGTGTGCATTAGATGTTTTTTGTGGGCTGTAATGTCCAGCAATATGATATTTTTTTAAATTATGCAGGCCTTATTCTATGGTTATTAATACATGGCAGATAGTCCTACCACTGATGCTGGATGTGCTTCCTTCTCCAGGGCATTTCTGGCAACACTGTCGTATTCTGCAAATTTCAAGGCCACGATCATTCCTTGGAGAGCGATGCGTTTATGTTCTCTGTAGTGTAGGTGTTCAATAACCTTCTTCAGTTCATCAAACGATGTTAGGACGGACTCCACTGCAGGAAGAAAAACTTTGCTTGTAGTTGTTATTCAGCACAATGAGGATCCCATATAAAATAAATAAATGATAACACCACATGCGCTGCTAATAGGACACAATAAGGAACAACGTTTATAATAGTCATAACCCTTTCCTGGTTTTACATCCCTTTTTTGGCTTTCCTTATCCGTTAACTGAGCCGTAGAAACATGTGTTGAAAAAGTCTGCCAGTGCTGTTACAATATCCAACCAACCTACGGTAGGAGGTAGAATTCTTATGTGACAATTTTCAGGCACAAAAAACCCTTTTTTATTTATTTATTTAAAAACAAAACATAAAACACTTTGTACAGATTCATGATAGCACATTCAGTGGTTAGGACAGGCGTTACCAGTTTTAAAAGCCCAAAAGGTATTGAAAATAAATTTCTTAGGATTCTTCAGATTACTGATATGTAATCAGTCGCTGTCTATTGGACGATCATTGCCGGTCCCCAAACCACGAGTTTTGGATCACATTTCATTGCAGATCATGAATTAAGGCTCGGTAAAGTCCTCAATACCTACATGATATTTTAGAACATGCTTTCAAAATGCTGATTGGGCAGTGAATTAGTTTGAAACCAACCTTTATTTTCATTGCAATACTTAAGGAAAGTTGCTGGTGTTGGGGGGAGTGGAAAATAACCTCCAATTGTGACTTTTTTCTTCATTTCTGCTTCAGTTTGATTTTTCATCCATTCTATGAAGTTTTTGACCTTCTGGTCACTGACATAGGGTTGTCCCTTGTGGTGCCCTGAGAAGAAAACATTTTTTTAAAATAAATGTGCATCACTAAAGTAAAAATTGCAGTCAATTAACAATCAAAACCTCTCAAAAACAGACAGCGTGAAAATAATCATATTTGATGCTCAAATTTAGCCAAAGTAAAAAAACAAAAAAACAATGGAAGTTGCAGCTGTAACTAAGGTTAGAGACAAAAAAAAAAAAAATCACAGACACCTTAACATTGCATAGGCTGGTTGCAATATCTAATGAAACAAGACATATATGATGACAATAAAAATAAATAAATAAAAATAAGGATTCACAATTAAATGCAAAAGGATCATTCACTTATCACTAGCTGCCTATTTCACACCCAGCTCCAATGTCAAATCAATGTAACTCGAGAATGGCTATGGGGTTATTCAGAGAGAGGTGAAAACAAGGAGAATGACTGGAGAAGTGAAAATTCTAGGTCAAAAGAACCAAACCAGAAAAATTCTCCCATTTATCTCACTTTCCAAACTGGCTCTTTTGACCTAGAATTTTCACTTCTCCAGCCATTCTTCTGGTTTTCACCTCTCTCTGAATAACCCTGTTAGAGTATCACTGGGGACTCGATTCTAATGTAGGTTTTTATTTTCTACAAAAAAATAAATAGCCGCCAAGTAGCCAGGAGTACTTTTCTTTCTTTGTCTTATCGAGTGATTCATTTGACCTTATCTGAGTAACGGTCAGGTTTTGATAAAAACCCTGAAAGAGCATATTTTGCTTCCAATACTGTAATATGATAATGGAATTCAATGCAATGTTTGTAGTTTGTTTTTTTTTTTAAATATGTTGGTCTGTGTTTTCACTCCATTTTTGCTGATGATAAATTAATTACTTGTTTGATATCGGCAATGATATGATGTCATAATTAACATGCAATGCACCGGTCATAGTTAGCATCTTATTGATTATGGTGTGCATATCTGGAAACCCAATGTTTAAAGGAGGGTTTCGGTGAAAGAGTTTCTCCGTTTCCCTGCATGAAGAGCCATTTATCAACGTGTTTCAGTACTCGACAGATCTTCTATTTGCATACAGAAAGAGGAAGGAAAAAAATGAACTGAATTGCTGAAGCCGATATTTCCATTATAGAGTACAGGCGCAAGTGCCGATAACGGAGCCGTTAGTTAATTATGTCGAACTGAAAAATGTCTGAATTGTGGCCATATATGTGGCAAGCTTCTTAGATCGATCTCAATTAAATGGAGCTCCAGGTTGGAAAACTCGATCACCTGTTAAACACAGAAAACAGCCCCCAATCCGACAATGTTTGGATGGCTGCATGTACATAGTGTCATGAGATTTTCGTGTTTGACCCAGAAACAGCCAAAGAGGGCACTTGTGTAGGACTCACCTAAGAGATGGGGGGAGGGGCATAGCTTCTTCTAATAGAGCAGATATAAGCAACCTTAACCCTCCACATATGCTGGAACTGTATTCCCCATGAGGCAAGGACGGGGTCAGACGAGCGCACTATGTGCCCCTGTACTGACGTGCCTCCTGGTGTCCGTTGCAGCGTTGTGATGCTTCGACGGGGCCAGTGTTCTGCCAATCGAGCGAACTTGCCATAATGGGGAACCGCATCACTTCCGGTGCACCTACATCACCAAAAGTGAGGCGGATCAGCTGGATACAGTATCCGCAATGGCAGTTCGCTCGATTGGCACAACAGCTGATCAGCTGGATACAGCATCGGCAATGGCGGTGTAACCTCTGATCAGCTGCAGATCAGGAAGGAATTGTGGATTATTCCAGCCTTGGTGTTAGGAGGCGAATATTTAGCATTTTCTTTTCTTTACTAAATCACAGCAGCAAAGAGAGTTTTACATAGCAACAGTAAAAACCAATCAACAAATAGTATTCCAACAAGAGAGCAGTTAGTCCCTCCCACGGCCTCTTTTCTGGTATGCGGGACGAACAGGAAGGTCCACGAAACAGATAAACCGATGTGAACTGTAGGCCAACAGGCCGGACGGAGGAAGAACCGGAAATTCAACAGGCGAACCATGGAAGTGCAGACCAGCGAAACAGTCGAGTCCAATCAGACTAGGGAGAAAACAGGATACATGAAAGTACCATGTGACAGAAATGCGGCAATCAGCAGATAACTAACACACTAGCAAGGAGCTAAAGTGACAGTAATAGCGGCAATCGGCACCAGACTAGGAAGACTAGACGCGCAGATAGACCAACCTACTATGGAAGGAAAGCGATTAGGTAATAACGAACACAGAGCCGAGGAGGTAGACACAATTTAATATATTTATTAATGTATTCATTATTATGTTTATTATTTATTTATTTATTTTTTGAGGAACACCGTTAAAATCCGATAAACGTGAACAACCCGGGAATGGGTGGGAGGGCAAAATATTCGCCTCCTGGCTTTATTAAAATTAAGATTATTCTAACACCAAGGCTGGAATAATCCACAATTTTATATCAAGTCAGGAGGCTTCATATTTTGCAGTTTTAAAGCTGCACTAAAGCCCCAGATGCATGGGAACGAGGACGAAAATAGAAGGTACGGAACATAACCGCCCTAGACCAATCAGCGGCCGCAAGTATATCGGCCAGAGAACCCCCGGCGTCCGCAGCTGAGGAAGCCGCCGTACCGCGCACGGAGTGAGCGCCAAAATGGGGAGCAACGCCCACCAGAGACAGTAGCCAGCGAACCCATCTGGAGAGGGTAGGTGGAGAGACAGGTTTATAGAGAGAGACATAAGAGACCAAGAGTTGGCCAGTCGGAGAGGAACGCAAGGGGCGCAAACGGGAGAGGTAAGTATGAACACAACGAGCCACATACAACAGGGGGTCGGAAGGAAAGTAAGGGTAGAAAACCGCAGGGGAAAGTGTTTTTGTACGCCTGGTAAGTGTGAAAACGACACCTTTAGGGGAGAAGACCACAGCGTGCGCATCGAAGGCCCTAACGGAGATGCGGCGAAAGGACACCAAACACAAAAGGACTGTTAGTTTAGCTGAGAGCTGACGCAGGGAAAGCGAATCGTTGTCCGGCCAGCTGCGCAGGAAATCTAGCATAAGTGCAACGTCCCAAAACATAGCGTACTTAGGGGCCGGCGGGCGAGCAAGCCGAATGCCTCGGAGGAGACGACACACGGAAGGGTCCCGACCTACAGAAATGCCCCCCAGGGGAACGTGAGCTGCCGATATGGCCGAGCGGAATAGATTAATGGTACGATATGATTTACCAGACGACAGATCCGCCAAGAAGTTAAGGACTAAAGTTAAAGGTGCTGTAACGGGATCAGCCTTTTGTTGCACACACCAACTACACCAAGTCCTCCAGGCGCACCGGTAGCTCTTTCGCGTGCCTGGAGCCCAGGATTCCCATAACAGGGATCGAGCTGCTTCCGATAGGCCTGGCAGCATGCAGGGTCCCCGGAAATCGTCCAAGCCACCAGGGGAAGGTTGCCCTCCAAGACCAACGGGTGTGACCTGCCTTGAGGATCCGTCAGAATGGAATGGAATGATGGGAGCAGAAGCGGAGGAAGGCACGAAAGCTCCAGCGTCAGTGGGAACCAGGGCTGAGCGTGCCATAGGGTTGTGAGTAGGAGAAGTCGAATCCCTCGTCTGCGGACTTCCTGGATCGTACGCGTGATCATCTGGAATGGTGGGAAAGCGTAGGCTCCCGACGGTGGCCAGGGTTGGAGGAAGGCATCCACCGCCGTCGCCTACGGATCCGGGAGCCAACTGAAGTAGGCCGGCGTCTGATGGTTCAAGCGGGAAGCGAACAGATCGAGGTGAAAGGGTCCCCTCTGTAGAGACAGACGTCGGAATGTCAGGACGTCCAATTTCCAGTCGCTGGAATCTCTCCAATGTCTTGAGAACCAATCCGCCACATAGTTGGAGGTACCGGGCAGGTATTCCGCCTTGAGGGAGATGTTCCGTTCCAGGCAGTAATTGAAGAGGGATAGTGTAAGGTCCGACAGGAGCTTGGAGCGGGAGCCCCCCAGACGGTTGACATACTGGACTGCCGAGATGTTGTCCATTCGGAGGAGCAGAGCGCAGTCCCTGAGGTCCTGGGTAAAGCTGCGGATGGCGAAAGAGCCGGTGATGAGTTCCAAGCAGTTGATATGAAGATGCTGTTCCTCTGGCGTCCATGCACTGCCCGTGAATGCGGAGCCACAGGTCGCTCCCCAACCCGATTGGCTGGCATCCGATTCCAGTACGAAGTCCGGTAGGGAGCCGAAGATGGCTCGCCCATTCCATGCCTCCATGTGGCGCAACCACCAAAGGAGTTCCACTCTGACCTCTGGAGTGATGGGAACCAACTGGTCGTAGGAGGGGTTGAGGCGGAGGTATGCGGCCTTCAGGCGCTGCATCGCTTGGTAATGCAGCGGGCCGGGAAATATGGCTTGAATGGATGAAGAGAGTAGGCCTACCACCCTTGACAGATCTCGAAGGCAGATGGTCTCTGACGAGAGGACTCCTCGCAAAGTCTTTTTGATCGCCCGAAGTTTTTGTGGAGGGAGGCGGAGCTGACAGGACGTTGAATCGATGTCGAAGCCGAGGAAGGTGATTATTTGAGCCGGACACAGTGCTGACTTGTCCCTGTTGAGGTCTTGCAGGAGAGTCATCACCAGAGTCGTGTGTCGGGTGGATTGGGCTGGGTCTTGGGCTAGTATCAGTATATATCGTCCAGATAAATGATCGTCCTGATGCCCTGAGCCCGTATGGATGCCATAACTGGTTTGAGGAGCTTCGTGAAGCAACATGGCGCGGAACTGAGGCCGAATGGCAGACAGGTGAATTGCCACAGGTCGTGGTGCCAGAGGAACTGTAAGTACGGTCGGTGAGCGTGATGGACCTGTACCGTGAGGTAGGCGTCCGTGAGGTCCAGTCTCGTGAACCAGTCACCGTCTCGGAGATCTCTGAGGAGGTGTATGCCCTCCATTTTGAAGTGGCGATAAGACACGAAGGTGTTGAGGGCCTTTCAATTTATAACTGGCCGGAGGTCCCCAGATTTCTTGTGTACCAGGAATATGTTGCTGATGAAGCGCGGGGGCTCTAACGCGGTAAGGATGGCTCCTTTCAAGTGCAAAGCGCGAAGTTCCCTGTCTATCAGTGTTGTCTCCTGCAAGGAGTAACGGGCCAAAGGCGGGGAAGCAGACTGGACGGGGACCTGGGAGAAGTCTATTGAAAAACCAGACACGGTTCGCAGAATCCACAAGTCGGACGTGAGCTTGCACCATTTGAGAAGGAAAAAGCGCAATCGACCCGCAACTGGTATGTGTGGAAGTGGAAGCGGGGGTACTTACCCGCGGAATAGCGGCGTCTGGGCCTGCCGAAGCCACGGCCGACGGGAACTCCCCGTGCCAAGATTGGACTGGGTCGGTATTGCACGTCTGTGCCCAGAGTTGAGGTTTGAAGGTGAGGTCTATATGAGGTGTGGTAGTGGCTGGCGACCAGACCTCTTGGTGCGCCAGCCCTGGAGGAAAAACGAGTTGTAGGATGGAATACTCCCTTCATATTAGATTGCACCTTCTGCAAATTGGTGTACACAGCGACCTTGCTCCGGCTGGAGAAGTGGAGGCAAGGCTGCCAGGGCTATAGGCAGAGACTCGGAGATAGCAGTAAGGAGCCAGGCCTTAAGCTCCTCCTGGTTAATTGTTTTTAATTGTGGAGGGTCCATCAGATGGGCGGGTGTCACGGGGCTCACCTGTTGCTTATTTCAATATGTGTATAGATCGACATATATCCGCGACGTATCGCAAATATCAAGCCGTGTGATCGGGGCTCACCCGATGAGGTGCGGGCCGTTAATAAACAAGTCCGCTGGGGTATGATCAGAACGTGTCTGATACTAGGGAGTATATCGGGGCTCACCCGAGTAAGTTGCAGGGTCCTGCAGAGAAGCGGTAGGCTGTGACCGGGTAAGCGAGTGTGCTGCCGCCTGTCATAGGAGCAAGCTCCGAATGGCGCCAAACGGAGAGAGGACGAGCCCCTAAGATGGCCGGCAGGGTGCGCAAGCGCAAAGGGGATGTCACGCTCTGAGGGAAAAAGTTCGCGCACGCGCGAGCAATGCAGGGAATGCCGCGGTAGCGGGATGTATAAACGTTTAAAAAAACGCAAAAACAATGAGGCGCGGTCAGAGGGTAAAAAACACTCGGCCCGCCGGGAGACCAACAGCAAAGGGCAATGCGGAACCTGCAGGCGGGAAAGTGCCCGCACAGCAGGGCGAACCTACGAAGAAGACAAATCAAGTCAAATACAATTAAAATCATAAGACATTAAGATGAAATTAAATACAATAATAAAAACAACAATCTGATTATATACAATCGTAAAACAGTAAAACTAGGCCTGACAACCAGGAGCTGTTGCAAAACGTCTCACCTGGTCGCCAGCAGCAAAGAAAGAGGCCGTGGGAGGGACTAACTGCTCTCTTGTTGGAATACCATTTGCTGATTGGTTTTTACTGTTGCTATGTAAAACTCTCTTTGCTGCTGTGATTTAGTAAAGAAAAGAGAATGCAAAATATGAAGCCTCCTGACTTGATATAAAATTACTTCCTCATACACCAATCTGTAACTCACGAACATTCAACCCTGCACTCTGTATAACACACGACCCACCTCCCTCGGCTGTGTATAGCGCACAAGCCTATATATCTCTACATACACGCTGGCTATTTCAAGATTCCTCTATATATTCAGGGTGTGCGGGTGACAGTCAGTAGGCTTGTGCGCTATACACAGCCGAGGGAGGGGGGGGGGTCGTGTGTTATACAGAATGCAGGGTTGGATGTTCGTGAGTTACAGATTGGTGTATGAGGAAGTAATTCCTTCCTATCTGCAGCTGATCAGAGGTTACACTGCCATTGCCGATGCTGTAGCCAGCATGTTGTGCCAATTGAGCGAACTGCCATTGCGGATGCTGTATCCAGCTGATCCGCCTCACTTTTGGTGACGTAGGTGCACCGGAAGTGATGCGGTTCGCCATTATGGCAAGTTCGCTCGATTGGCAGAACACCGGCCACACGCTGTAGCGCGCTAAAAAGCCTCCCCGTCGAAACGCTACGATGCACGTTCGGGGCTGCAAAGCACGATCCTCCATAGGAGAATAGAGCCTTGCAGCGCTGAGCGTACCAACTGCGCTCAGCAAGGTGGCCAGACGGTCGTCAGATTGGATGAGTAGCTGAGCATCATGAAAGATATAGTGCCAAAACATCCAGGAGTGCCAAAGTTAAGTAGCCCAGTTATAAAAATTCATATGCTGCTAGAAATCTCACATAGGGAGTAACACTTTAAATCGCAGTTAAAAAAAAAGTGAAAATCCCCCTTTTTTTTGCAAAAGCACAGCCATGCGCAAACCATAACATGACGCTCACTCCCCTAAGATTCAGGTTGACCTTCAATGTTCACTTTAACAAGGATTACAAGGGTACCAACAACTGACATAACACATTGTGGCACAGTGCGCAGAGAATACATTTTTGGTTTGGTTTGGCCATTGCACGATAGGAGTCTCCGAATGGTCAGCTTTCATAAACAAAAAAATAAAAAACAGTACACAAATGTTGTTTATGTTTACCAGATATAAAGACCTGGCTCTCGTTAGTAGTTGTAAGATGTACAGAGCCAGTGGGTTCCAAAGGGTCTTCTCTGAGAACACGCATTTGCGTACACACCAAATAAGACACTAGAAAACAAAAAAAGCAAAGATTAATATGAGAAAACAAACAAAACATGAAAGACCAAAAAGGTGCTAACCGTGTCAAACTAGCATGTAAATGCATTTTCTAATCATGTCTATCTAGCACACATCTATGGCACTTTAAATATGGTTTAATATGCACAAATATATTTTTATAATAATTCTTTTTCTGAATAGAAAGAAAAAAAAAAAAACACAATTTCATGGTATTTTGCTAAGCTTACATGGACACAAGTTGCTCCCTACACAACCAGCCTTATCTTGCATTTACAGTCACACATACATTTTAGTTTTGAGCTAGTTAGATTAGATTCATTTCGTGACTATACATTATTAAAAACAAAACAAAAAAAAGATACATCACGCGTACTTGGATGTATATTTTCAAATATATCAGGCTGTGAGGTTGCAAAGATCTCGAGAAGGAACGGTTCATCTGTGGTCCCATCGATTACCTGAATCCAGCGATACAACCAGAAATCTTCACTGTCATCTAAAAGGAACAAGAGAAAGTTAAAAATATCGTAGAAATAAGAAAAGAGAAGACAGGAATACAGAGTGAACCAACATATACGAGCTGTGGGAGTGAATTTTTTTTCTTACCAGCAACCCTTTTTCGTTCACATCTTCCTACAAAGGTCACAAGACCAATCACATCGCAAACTCTGTTATGAGGTAGATCCCTTAGCTCCGCTCTATAACAAAAACCAAACAGAAAAAAAAAGGGAGGGACCAGGTTTAAATATATTGAAATATAAAAAATAAATTATATATATATATATATATATATATATTCCTCTGTAAAACAACACCACATGGGGGCTGATCCAAGGCAAGTTAGGCATCTCCTCGGGCACAGACATATCCACTGATCATTTGATGCTAACCCGTTAATGACAGATTCCCTGTAAGTCAGCCTTTGGACTCGAGAAAGGCTGGTCTGTACAGTCGAAACGATGCTTTCGAGTATCCATTAAAGTGGTCTTTGTTACGGATTGGAGTGCCGAGTTCCTCTCGTTGCCGAGAGTTGAAAGCAATTTTAGTGATACTTTAACTCCCACCCACATAGAAACAGGACTTTTCTTAGTGAAATGATTTACAGGTGATACAAAAGGAGTATTCTTCGCACCTGGTAACAAAGTGATACTTGACGGCTGGCAGTCTCCACTCTGGTCGCACAAGGTTTTCTTTGATGACATTAATACTGCAAGGCGGATCTCTGGCATTCAAGCTTATTTCTGTAAATAAAAAAGCCATTTGTTAGGAAGTACACTCCAGCGCTGTACTGTATTCAAGAACATCAGCCGGTAAAATAAAATGGGCCATTCACACAATATTGATTTTGGTTCTGCACTTCAATGTCTACTGAAAGCAGCCGGAAAAGATGGCGATCTTCAACTTGGGATGCACTGATCATGTCTGAGGTTCAGAGGGAACTAGGAGGAATGAACATTTCCACAAACATACTTAAGTTAATGTACTGTAGAACATGAGAACAGGTAAAACCTAGAACCCAGTCAGGGATACCCATATGCAGACGCTTATACCACCATACAGGGCCTAACCCTATCAGTTAAACACACTAACAATTGCCATAAATGTATCTCTGTACTACTACTTCAATAAACCAACCATGCTAGTATAAAATATAACTTTTATTAATACATACGTAACATTTTATCCAAAATAAATTATATTTTAGATTTAATTTTTACATATATATTAATAAAAGTTATATTTTATACTATAGTGGTTGGTGTATCGAAGTACAGTCAGAGATACATTTATGGCAATTGTTAGCGTGTTAAACTGTTAAGTAAAATCTCGTACATTAACCCCTTCAGCACAGAGCCATTTCACACACACTTCGCTGATATCTGTAGTCCCCAATTTTAGACATTTTTCTCTGGAGGTACCGATGCAACTTTTTTTTGTTCTTTCTTTCAAGGAGCTCTATTAATTTTCCATTCGTGGCTCGCTATTAAGGCCTCTAGTCGATGAGACCCTGCCCTGCACTGGGGCAAGTGAGCACTCATTTTAAAAAGGGGAGCTTCAGTACATTTGATGTTGCAGTAAGCCAAGCTCTCTAATCATGGTGGGGAAAGGGACTGTATTAAAGCCCTGCCAAGCCCCAGAAAACCAGTTACTGCTCTTCCTGGTTTGTTTGCCATTCTGTATCAGTCTCCTGCATTCTATATGAACATGTGACAGCTTATTAGAAAAAGTGGACACTCTCCTTTCCACAATGGGGTCTTATTAGGCTGGGGTCAGACGAGCGCACTGACTGCGCACAGTAACGGATGTACTTTTTAACTGATGAGATTGTATCAGTTAATTTTGACGGAGGTTGATAAAAAGAAAGAAAAAAACTGTATGCAGTTGTTTCTCTACGTCCGTCTAGCTTTTTCACGTTGATGCTATTTTGGCGTCCGTTGCAAAATGCGTGGCGCGCACGTTAAAAAGTGCGCACGTGCTTCGTGTGTTGTTCTCTATTGACTCCTTTGAAAAACTACAATGGACAGCAAACAGTGCGCTCGTCTGACGCGGGCCTAAGGCTAATGTCAGACGAGTACTTTCTGAGCGCACTCTGCGTCCGTACACAACGGACGGACGTACTGACGGAAGATACTGCAGATACCACACGATTCTTTTTTCTTGACGGATGTTGGGGGGGGGAGGGAACTATGCGAAATAAAATGAATACAGTCGTGTTCAAAATTAGTCAACCCCCAATGCTGTAAAGGGTTTTAGGGAATTTAGTGTTCAATTATTCAACCCCTTAAAGACTACCACTCTGAAGAACAGAGGTTCATTCAAGTGTTTTCAATCAGGTATTGAAAACACCTGTGGATGTCACAGAGCAGCAATAAAGCATAATAAGCACCAATTAGGCAGCTTTAAAATGACTGTGATACTCAGCTCCTTCTAGAAATTTACTGGTGTGGTTACAAACATGGTGAAGTCAAGAGAATGGTCCAGGAAGACAAGAGAAGAGGTGATTACTCTAGAAAGAAGATGCTGGCTTCGACTGCTGTGCGCTACCTGAAGCGTAGAGTGGAGAAAAGTCCCCGTGTGACTGCTGAGGAACTGAGAAAAGATTTGTCAGATGTGGGTACTGAAGTTTCAGCTCAGACAATACGACGCACACTGCGTAATGAAGGCCTCCTTGCCAGAACTCCCAGGCGCACCCCCTTGCTGTCTCCAAAGAATAAGAAGAGTAGACTGCAGTATGCCAAAAGTCATGTGGACAAACCACAGAAGTTTTGGGATAGTGTTCTGTGGACTGATGAAACAAAATTAGAACTGTTTGGGCCCATGGATCAACGCTATGTTTGGAGGAGGAAGAACAAGGCCTATGAAGAAAAGAACACCTTGCCTACTGTGAAGCATGGCGGGGGGGGGGGTCAATCATGCTTTGGAGCGGTTTTGCTTCTGCAGGTACAGGGAAGCTTCAGCGTGTGCAAGGTACCATGAATTCTCTTCAGTACCAGGAGATATTGGATGACAATGTGATGCAGTCCGTCACAAACCTGAGGCTTGGGAGACGTTGGACCTTTCAACAGGATAATGATCCCAAGCATACCTCCAAGTCCACTAGAGCATGGTTGCAGATTAAAGGCTGGAACATTTTGGAGTGGCCATCGCAGTCACCTGACTTAAATCCGATTGAGAACCTCTGGTGGGACTTAAAGAAAGCAGTTGCATTGCGCAAGCCTAAGAATGTGACTGAACTGGAGGCTTTTGCCCATGACGAATGGGCAAAGATACCCGTAGATCGCTGCAAGACACTTGTGTCAAGCTATGCTTCACCTTTAAAAGCTTTTATAACTGTAAAAGGATGTTGTTCTAAGTACTAAGATTGAATGTCACTTGGGGGTTGAATAAAACTGATAATGATGTGAGCACAGAAAAGACATTTGTGGTTATTTCATTATAAATGTTATGTTATATTTGTCTGACCTACACGTGCCTCTTTGATTTAATTGTAAGCAAGATGACTGAATGATCAAAATCAATGTCAAACTGGCCAAAACACTCAATTTCAGTGGGGGGTTGAATAATTTTGAACACAACTGTATGTATAATGCAAAAAATTTATACATGATATGGAAAGCCATTTTGTGTGTCAAGGTGCTGGACGTTGCAAATGCGGTCCGTCTGACTTCGTTCCATCACACACAGAACGCTACGCGGACATGGCCAGGGCCGTCGTTAGGGCGGGGCAAAAGGGGCAGCTGCAACGGGCCCAGTCATTGCTATGGGGCCCAAGGCAGCTGCTCCCAGCCTGCAAAAATCATGGCATTGCATGCTGTGTAAGGACATATAAAAGGAAAGAGAATTGTGAAGCATAATCTGCAAAAAAATCAATACACACATAGTGCAGACTGCAGATACAACATTTAATCAATTATGCCCCCGCTGGATTGGCACTCACAAGATAAATAACTTAATCAGGCACATAGCAGGTACTTTGTGTTGCCTCCTGAACTCCGGACCATCAGAATAACGCCAGAATAAGGACAGGTCATGTGACCGCAGAGCAGGGGCGGATCCAGGGGGGGCAACGGGGCAATTGCCCCCCCCCCCGAGCAGTGAAGATGCCAGGCTGACCTCCAGAACTCAAATCGCGATGTGTGCAGTGAATGCAGACATGGTGATTTGCAGAGGCACACAATGCGCAGAAGCACTGAGGAATGCCCCTCCCAGTCATGTGTCAGGGGCGTGTCACGTGGTGATCCTTTTCACAGTGACCATGTGGCTGAGTCTGTCTCCTTCCATACCTGCCTGACAGCCACAGGAGAGGGCTGGATCTGAGGCTGCACTGAGCAACAGGATCAGAGGAGAGAGGGGCTGGAGCCTCCATGCAGGGACACCAGGGAGGTAAGTAATGGGTCCCTGAGAGTTTGATCCTTCCTCCAGGGTGTATAACAAAGCTAGAGCTGCACAGTAATAAACCTCTCAGATATGAGTCTGTAAACTGCTCCTCTAGATTGTAAGCTCCTGGGTGCCCTCTGCTCCTCTAGATTGTAAACTCCTGTGAGCCGGGCCCTCTGTAAATTCTCGTGAGTCGGGCTCTCTGCTAAAACACCTTATTTTCTGTCAGTGCCCCTCCCGAGACTAGTCTCTGGATCAGCCCCTGCCGCAGAGAGGAGGTGAGGCCTCGTGAGAGATGTGGTTGGCTCCTCCCCTCCTCTTCAATATGCAGTTCCCCTTCTCTCGCCGGGTCCCGGCTGGGTATGTGATGCACTGCTGGGCATGTGAAACTCTGCTGGGCAGGATGTGATGGGAAGTGAAAGGCTGCTGGGCATGATGGGATGTGCGGGGTATGTCAGACTCTGGCCTCTGAGGGGTATGTCAGACTCTGGCCTCTGAGGGGTATGTCAGACTCTGGCCTCTGCTGGGTACATAAAATTCTGTGAGTTTAACTTCCTATTAGCAGTACAACTATGAGTATAAAAATTAAAATCTAACACTATGCAGCGCGGTTGTTCACTGGTGCCCGGTTGTCTGATTTACTAGCTCAGTTATACACTTATACACACCTCACATTACTGTATCACAGAGCGCCACAGCAATAAAATTCTAATGTACGGTGTGTATGAGTGTTTGAATTTTATTGCTGTGGCGCACTGTGATACGCTCATACACGCTGCTTGTTTTTTTTTGGGGGGGCAGCACTTCATCCTTAATAAATAAATACACAGAGATATGTTTTTACAGTATGCGTAGGATGTGTAATTGTAAAAAAAAATAAAAAAAATGTAAAATATAATGATTTAGTTGATTTTAGTTTTAGGAGACAAGTCTATGTGTGTGGCTTTTTTTTTGGATGTTAGAGTAGAGAGCAAAATTTCAAGGGGGGGGGGGGGAAGAAAATATTCGCCCAGGGCCCAGTCAATATTAAAGACGGCACTGGACATGGTGCACTCTGTGCGTCCGTTCCAGCGGTTTTACGTTGTCGCCTAACTTTTGTCCGTGACACGTGCGTTGTGTGTGCGCAGTTCGGTGTGTGCGCAGTTCGGTGCGGACGCACTTTGTGTGTGGGTCTCTATTGCTCATGATCCGATGCTACGACGGACGTTAAACTGTGCAGCAACACGGACGTGATCACTGCTTTCGTCTGACGTCGGCCTAAATGTACGTCTTAGGGAAGATGGACTATTCACTCTAGAGTATAAGCTCCTCCAGCTTTCAAATAAACATTTTTTTTTTTCCTACAGACCCATGCTTGTCAAGTCATATGTATAGAGACAAAAGGGTAGAGCATATAAAAGCAGTGACAAGTGTATTTACACACATTCCTCCATTACACAAGAGGCAGGGAGAAGAGTGATGCAAAAATCAGATGGACCCCTAATGTATCTAGCACTAAAGGGCTTAAAGAATAAGCATGTTCAGCCATAACAAATAGAAAGTACATCTTCCCCTTGCAAAATTAATTAAAAAACTATTTCCTCCTCCATGAAGTAACAAAAGAATAAGGCTAGGGTCAGACGAACGCATTTTTTACTGAATGTGCGTCAGTGCTCAACGGACGTACTTTCTGACTGACAACAAGGTAGTGGCCACACAGTCCGGTTTTTTCACTGACGTTATTTTTGACTGATGTAGAAGGGAAAATAAAGTACAATGAAAACACATTTTGTCTGTCAAAAATGCTGGACGTATAAATGCAGTCCATCTGACCTCGTTCCATCGCTCAGACACAAAGCTATGCGGACGTTGCTGACGTGGCACACTCCGCACATCCGTCCAAGAGGTGCTAACCTGCGTCCATTTGCCGCGTCCGCGCTTCCGTGCGGACGTACTTCGTGTGTGGGCATTCATTGGTCACGATTATCTGCTACCACGGACATACTAAAGTGCGGCTACACGGACGTTAACACTGCGTTCGTCTGACCCCAGCCTTAAACTGCGGATACGGCAGATGAAATATAGGAGGGGGAAAAAGCAAGATACTGGATTAAAAAAATATATATATACAGACAATTGCATTATTCCAGCTGATCTCCATACACAAGTTTTGTTTTTCCCATTAATAAATAATGCAGCAGCAAACGGCTCATCTGCAATGCCACGGCGATAGCAAAAAATAAGGTTGCAGACGATTAAAGGCGAGAGATGGTATTAGCTGCACGGAGAGGCGTCTCACCCTGCCGGTTTGCAGGCGGCCCCTTTCCTGGTAATAAGGCCCTCGGCTCATCCATCAGGCGGTGACAAGTAATTTGCTTAGTTCATTCAAGGAAACCGAAAACAAATCCAGTCTACTTGTCAGCGAGAGATAGTTCAAGAAGAGAGGATGGAGTACAAATAGAAGTTCAAGCGCTAGATGTAACAGGGCGATGCAATGCTTAAATCAGCGAGCACAAACACCGCCCGCAGAATCATTACTTTATACATTTATTGTGAGGTGCATTTTAAATACATAGGCCTCCATTTAAATCTATTGGTGATTGAGGGGTATTCTTTGCTGTCACCCCCCTCCCTTCAATAAATAAATTTAGATCTTGTGTACAGTTAGGCTAGGGTCAAACGAAAGCATTTTTACACGCGAACGTAAAAAAGTGCGTCCGAACGAATTGACGTATTTTTTCACGGGGTGCGCGAAAACGGTCAGACGATGCGCATTTTTCGTGCGTGATTTTTTCGGATCGTCAATAAAACTCTTTTTGCGTCTGGACGTTATGTAGGCTGGACATTAGCAGTGTCTGACATCTCCTAATCACGCACACACATACCGCTATGCCGCAGCTGCGCACGCAGTACGTCAGTACTAGCGGTTCGGCGTTCTCGAAAAAATGCGTTCGTTTTCTACTTGCGTTGCGCGGCCGGACTTTCGTGCGACCGTACTTCGTATATTGGCCGTCATTGCCCGTCATTTGCTGCTAGTGCGGCCGTAATTATGTGCGCCAGAACGCACGTTAAAAGTGCGCTGGTCTGACCCCAGCCTTAGATTGTAACATTTCCATGTGTATAACCCGGCTTGCTCTGCGCCACGCGTATATTCCATTTTACTGTAACTTTGTCTTTCGTGTGGTTTTGGAGTTACCACACGTTACTTCCTCACATTCTACGATTTTAATTCACAAAAAATAAGCACCTAGGCGTGACACCCCCCCCCCCCTTTGGTTTGATTAAATAAGCCGAACCAAAAAAAAAAAAAAAAAAAAAATTAAAAAAAAATGCCTGAATTGTGAACAAAAATTAAGCACATTGCAGGGATCGAACGCGATTAAAATCTGGCACATTTTTTAATCGAATAAATTTACAGACATATACGGCAGAATTGCATTATACGCATATGCAGGGTCCCACTTATACATACAGTCAAGTCCAGAAATATTGGGACATGGACACAATTCTAACATCTTTGGCTCTATACACCACCACAATGGAGTTGGAATGAAACAAACACAATGTGCTTTAACTGCAGACTGTCCTCTTTAATTTGAGGGTATGTACATCCAACTCAAGTGAACGGTGTAGGACTTACAGCAGTTTGCAGATCTGCCTCCCACTTGTTAAGGGACCAAAGGTAATGGGACAGAATAATAATCATAAATCAAACTTTCCCTTCTTAATACTTGGTTGCAAATCCTTTGCAGTCAATCACAGCCTGAAGTCTGGAACGCATAGACATCACCAGACGCTGGGTTTCATCTCTGGGGATGCTCTGCAACTGTCTTCAGTTCCTGCTTGTTCTCAGGGCATTTTCCCTTCAGTTTTGTCTTCAGCAAGTGAAATGCATGCTCAATGGGATTCAGGTCAGGTGATTGACTTGGCCATTGCATAACATTCCACTTCTGTCCCTTCAAAACTGTTTGGTTGCTTTTGCAGTATGCTTTGAGTCATTGTCCATCTGCACTGTGAAGCGCCGTCCAATGAGTTCTGCAGCATTTGGCTGAATGTGAGCAGATAATATTGCCCGAAACACTTCAGAATTCATCCTGCTGCTTTTGTCAGCAGTCACATTATCAATAAATACAAGAGAACCAGTTCCATTGGCAGCCATACATGCCCATGCCATGACACTACCACCACCATGCTTCACTGATGAGGTGGTATGCTTAGGATCATGAGCAGTTCCTTTCCTTCTCCATACTCTTCTCTTCCCATCACTCTGGTACAAGTTGATCTTGGTCTCATCTGTCCATAGGATCTTGTTTCATAACTGTGAAGGCTTTGTTAGGTGTTGTTCGGCAAACTAATCTGGCCTTCCTGTTTTTGAGGCTCACCAATGGTTTACATCTTGTGGTGAACCCTCTGTATTCACTCTGGTGAAGTCTTCTGTTGATTGTTGACTTTGACACACATACACCTACCTCCTGGAGAGTGTTCTTCATCTGGCCAACTGTTGTGAAGGGTGTTTTCTTCACCAGGGAAAGAATTCTTCGGTCATCCACCACAGTTGTTTTCCGTGGTCTCCCGGGTCTTTTGGTGTTGCTGAGCTCACCGGTGCGTTCCTTCTTTTTGAGAATGTTCCAAACCGTTGTTTTGGCCACGCCTAATGTTCTTGCTATCTTTCTGATGGGTTTGTTTTGTTTCTTCAGCCTAATGATGGCTTGCTTCACTGATAGTGACAGCTCTTTGGATCTCATCTTGAGAGTTGACAGCAACAGATTCCAAATGCAAATAGCACACTTGAAATTAACTCTGGGCCTTTTATCTGCACATTGTAATTGGGGTAATGAGGGAATATCACACACCTGGCCATGGAACAGCTGAGAAGCCAATTGTCCCATTACTTTTGGTCCCTTAACAAGTGGGAGGCACATCTGCAAACTGCTGTAAGTCCTACACGTTCACCTGAGTTGGATGTACATACACTCAAATTAAAGCTGACAGTCGGCAGTTAAAGCACATTGTGTTTGTTTCATTCCATCTCCATTGTGGTGGTGTATAGAGCCAAAGATGTTAGAATTGTGTCGATGTCCAAATATTTCTGGACCTGACTGTATATAAATCACACCATGTGTTAATGCCCAGCATACGCTGGTAGTAGCATTAATAGATCTCATAATACTTTCTGTGGGACAGGTTACATGGTTTTATTATGTCTCCTGTTCGTGCTTCCCCTTTGTAAAGCGCTACAGAATCTGTTGGCACTGTATAAGTACATGTAACTACAATCGCTTCAATATAAAATGTGAGCATTCAGCAGAGAAGGAGAATCCATGGCTTTGCTTTGATACCTGAAATGACTTTCAGGGTTATTCAGAGAAAGGTGAAACTCAGGAGAACTGGCAGGAGAAGAGAACAATCTAGACCAGATGGGAGAATTTTTCTGGTTTGGCTATTTCGACCTAGGATTTTCACTTCTGCCAATTCTCCTGAGTTTCCCCTTTCTTTGACTAGACCTGTTTGTTTCAGACGTGAAAAGGAAACATCATCATTGTTACCATTTTATGTTCTCCAGTAGATTTCAACATTTAGGTTTGATAAAGAGTTTGGTAACAAGAATTACATCATAAATGAAGCCGAGAGATGGAGAGCAGAAAGACATTTCCCAAAAACTGATTGTAAAATGCAAACTGAGAGTGGGATCCGATTTGGATCTCATTCAGGTCCTCATGCGATATCTGTAGGAAGGCACGAAGGAGAAGATGTAAAACGTCCCTCTCCTCTGCTGTCTAGGCTTGATGGGAATGACGTGCTGCCAGCGAGCTGTGGGTGTATGTAAAAAGCAGCCGGAGGTAAACGCCTGGGCTCCGGAAATAAAGAACAAAAAAAGGAGGAAGAAGTCGCTGCGTGGGCGCTCTGTGACTAAGCAGCGGAAGAAAAAAAAAGGGCAGACTCATTCACAAAGCATCTGAATAAGCACATAAAAGCAAAAACCACAAGGGCCCTATTCCACTGTAGTTATCGTATTGACAGGGATTGCCAATACAATCTTGCTGCAAACTGAGCTTGCGGGTCAAGTGATGCAATTCCCTACGCGAGGTTACTGTACATTAACGCTTCCTATACTTATTATGGAAGAAGTTAATGTACAGCTCCGTGTGGAAATGCAGGATTTTCCAATGTAACCTGCCCTTCCTGTGAAATACAGATTCCTAAAAGCTGGTGTTAAGTGATTCTGCATTTGCAAAATCACATAACACGCTCTAAACCTCCCCTAAAGATCCCATACTGCCCTCTCATTCCGTGGGGAAGAGGGAGCGCCTTCCGCTGGGAGCAGAGTGAGACTGGGAATAAATAGTTCCTAGTCTCCCTCCAAGGCGCTGCACGATCTCCAGAGAGTTAGCTTACGTGGAGCTTGCAGCCGGGATGCACGAGGCTCTATGGAGTCCTGTGGACTTCACAAGCAGATACGCATGGCTGCAGGTATAAGGTAGCTTTGTGCTTAGTTACAGGGCCAGACGCTAATAAAGCACCTACTCCAGAATACGGACTGAAAAATAGAGAAGGTAAGGAAAATGTGCAGGTGCAGATTTTTCTAGTTACCGTCTCCATTTTCCCGTCGAGTGTGTAACTGGGCCCAAGAATTTAAGTATAATTTTATATCATACTGCGAGAGGTGAGATCCTGCAGTAGAAGCCTCCATGGAGTCCTATGGACACCAGGAGGGGATGCTGGGGACGGCGCGCTAGCGCTGCCGCAAATATCCTGGAGGCTAGTGGGGCACGGTGCTGGATTCAGCGCCTGCCTCATAATCTACTAGCGAAACGGGGACGAAGAGGAGAGATTTGCAAATGTTTCCCCTTGAGAATCCCCATTTCAGCTACAGGCACATGTTAGTGACCTCGGTGTTTTCCACATGCCAGAAACCTTTATTACCCCGATTACCAGCAGGCGGGAGAAACCAGTAAATGGGAAATCTTGCAGTGAATGCAGGGCTATGATTGTGGCTTGCGGAAGGCTCAGCCAAGGGGTCAGCACATCCATTAGCAATCATCTCAAACATTCCTTATGTGGGATGTTTTATGATTTTGGAGAGTCTCTTTGCAACATGTGAATCCCAATGTGGTCATAAAGGACCACCAGAATATCTCTACCATCAACATGTGTGGGTGGGTACATAGAAAAGCATGCCGATATTAAAATATTATAGGCCCAATTACAATCTTCGCGCATACGTTTGCACCCGCGCAAAAACGCATTAACGCGAGGGGCAAAACCCTTTGCGCTGAACGTCGTATTACAATGTCAGCGCAACAAACGCGCGTATACGTCTACTGCGGGTGAACATGCGCGAGCTTACTGTACTTTGCGCGTCCTATACTTAACATTGTGAGCGTAAATGTGTTTGTGCGCTGGTACACGGATGGCATTACAATCTATGCGCAGTTTGTAACGCACAGCCTTTGCACGCATTATTTTATTTTAGCAACTCCTGAAAGCTGGCATTAATGGCAAATTCTATCAACCTGGCTGAAACCAAATACACCAGCCCAAAAAAAAATACGCAGCAAAGTATAGTTACACATTCTACACATACTAAACCAATAAAATGGAGAAGTTGTGCGTGCTTTTTATATTGATGCAGCATATATGCGCAGATTGACTTTGACAGGCGCAAAAACTTAACGTTAGACAATTGCGGTTCTTAATTCTGATTGGCTAAATTGCGTAAAGAAAAGGAAAAAAAAAAAACAGTCCGCATGCAACATTGCTGCGCGCGCTTTGTGTGTGTCAGTTTTACGTGCATTATTTTTTTGACAGATGAAAAAATGCGCAAGGATTGGAATACCAGCGTTGATTTACACGCGTTAACATTTCACGCTTCGTGCAAAAATACACCCGTTGTGCGTGCGTTTTTGCGTGAAGAATGTAATAGCAATGTAATACAATGGCAAGAGGTATTCAGCATGGTTAGTGGATTTGTGTGCCGAAACGAGTACAGCATTGTGTATTTCACACTGTATACTTTACCAAGGGAAGGCAGTCTCTTCACCTGCGAGTCTGCCGGGGTTGGGAGGGTTCTGTTGGGGTAACTATTTTTCACTGCGTATTTCTGAAGTAGGATCACTTTGCCGATCTCAAGCGTATTGAACCATTCAGGGCACAAGGAGTTCCACAGCACCAGTGACATCATCCCGGAGTGATCCGCAACCTCGAAATAAGCCTGATAACAAAGAACAGTCATAAGTCACACTTCCTGCGACAGGATCTGAATGATTACCGAGAAGAAAATACAGCTGAATTAAAATGAAACAGAAAACCACAACCACACCCACGGATATCCAAAATGTCATTCTAAATTGACTGACACGCTAATCCTTGACTATCGAGAAACAACAAGAAAAAAAAAAAAAGGCTGGATATGTTCTTAGAAATCATTGTATGATTAGATGTGGGACCCTAACCTGACACGAACGAGGTTAAGCGGCCACAAAATGTATAGGTTTGACATATTGTTATAACTTTGCAGCACCTTAACGCCAGCTCAATTACAACTCAGCTAGTAAAGGTATGTCTATTATTTATCATGCAGGGATTCTCAAAGACTGATTGGGAGAAGTTGAACATTACACCTACTTGTAAATCGGGGTATTTTTTCCCCCTATATGTCTCAATTTTAACTTTTTCTATGTGTATGAAAATGCAGAAAGAACAAGCTGTAAAGATGTAGTAATACAGTATGACTAAAAGAATATATTGCTATCAAGAACCTGGATGCAACAATTATCATGTAGGACAGTGGGCCCCAACCCTGGTCCCCAGGTGCCACCAAGAGGCCATATTTTATTACCTTGGGGAAATTCTAAGTGAATCCTGCAATCACTGAGTAGCAAATCATATCACCTTGTGCGGAGCTTCAGATATCCTGCAAACCTGGCCTGTTAGGGGTACTTGAGGCCCAGGGTTGGGAGCCACTGATGTAGGCCATGACAAAGATAGAAAGACCAGTCACAATGTGCAGCTTTCTGTGATTCAGTACACATTGTGTCATGATTAAGACACAAAGTCAAAATTAGGCATATCCAAAGCACTAACCCAAAAACAGTATTTCCAACATTTACCTATAAATGGAGATGTAAAAAACATCTAAATTGTATGTACAAACCGGTAGACTTGAGCACAAGTATGAGGTACTCTAGGAACCGGATTGTCATGTTAAATTTTGAACGCATGCACTTTAATCACTTTATACATAAAAGTTTCAAAGTTTTGTCAATCATAGAGTCACGGAATTACACTTCCTGGCTCACATATCATTATGAGGCATCTAAGTCATATAACAAGGACCTCCAGAATTAGATGTGATTGTATGTGTGAATGTGTCTAGTATGGGTTTCGTTCCAAAGATTTACACATGAGAAACTATTTTTGATTTGTTATCAGAAGAATAATAATAATACTACACACACACACACACACGGATGGACATTGTATGAAATGTGGCAGGTAGGCAAGCAACTCAATCAAGTTGGAATCAAACATGCATGTTTAGAGTTCATAAATATGTTTGAGTGTTCTATGGCTTTTTTTTATGTGTTTGTTCATGCTTTGTATGTAGGCTTTACTGCGAGAAGCATTTGATTGATATTGTCAGGAATGAGAAGCAACATGAAACGGATGGTTCCGAAAATAAATTTGTTCCTAAACTCTTTAAAAATGGCCAATCATGTGACTGTCAAGCGGTAACAACCTTAAAGGTCATCATGTGACAACATTACTGGTTGATTTTATATGAGTGATAAACAATACACTTACAAAGAAAGGCACTGAATAAAAACACCCTCATGATTAGTTACTGTGGTGGCTTTTTTTGGATATTAGGTGTATACCACAAGAAGATCTACCTGGTAAGGGATGTCTGTTTTTCTGTCTGGTTTCCCAAAGTAACGCAGTCGGGATTTATACATAATCCGAACAAGCAATGGAGGTAAAGTGGTTTTGGAGCGCCAGATATTTTCCAAGTGTTGTAAAGAACAAATACGGGACACTGCAAAATTGAAGGGGGAGGAAAAAAAAAAATAAAAAAACACATCAAAACAGATCATAAAGCAGTCAAAAGTAGAGAAAATACAGCTTGAAAAAGACAAATGAGGCTTGAAAACTGACTATTTCTCTAGCCTTTAATAATAAAAAAGCACTTCCCACATTAAAGAAATAAGCATAAAACAGAAATAACAATCTCTAGAAGTTTTGCTACAATTTTTCCTTAAGAAACAGGTTAGTCGGTCTTTGATAGAAGGTTACTCTAGCATTGCTCAATCGTCCCCCAAATATATTCCATCTATTATCAACTACATTGTGACTCAACAGGTTTGAAAAGGCTTGCCACAAAAATACATTATATTACACCTTTAGCAGGAAAGCAAAACGCGAAGAATCTTTTATGGTTTAGAGAAGAGCATCATAAAAATTAATCAAGTTTAGATACACGCATTTGCATGAGTACTTTGTGCTCACCACCACCCCCGATACCAACGTTGGGCTGGCTTGCCGGTATGCGAGGGGCTGGGGCTGTTAGCGGAATGCATTAAGAGCATCCCCTCCAGCTATCCGCGTGGTCCGAGCGCCTGCTGGCTGGATCGCGAGATCACGGCTGGGGGCCTCATCAACCCCCAGCGACCACTCGGACCATATGGACAGCTGGCGGGGGATGCTAGTGGAATGCTCTTAACGCATTCCGCTAGCAGTGAGGTCTGTGTGGGGTATACGTGTCGGAGGTCTGTGTGGGGTATACGTGTCGGAGGTCTGTGTGGGGTATACGTGTCGGAGGTCTGTGTGGGGTATACGTGTCGGAGGTCTGTGTGGGGTATACGTGTCGGAGGTCTGTGTTGGGTATACGTGTCGGAGGTCTGTGTTGGGTATACGTGTCGGAGGTCTGTGTGGGGTATACGTGTCGGAGGTCTGTGTGGGGTATACGTGTCGGAGGTCTGTGTGGGGTATACGTGTCGGAGGTCTGTGTTGGGTATACGTGTCGGAGGTCTGTGTTGGGTATACGTGTCGGAGGTCTGTGTTGGGTATACGTGTCGGAGGTCTGTGTTGGGTATACGTGTCGGAGGTCTGTGTTGGGTAATACGTGTCGGAGGTCTGTGTGGGGTATACGTGTCGGAGGTCTGTGTGGGGTATACGTGTCGGAGGTCTGTGTGGGGTATACGTGTCGGAGGTCTGTGTGGGGTATACGTGTCGGAGGTCTGTGTGGGGTATACGTGTCGGAGGTCTGTGTGGGGTATACGTGTCGGAGGTCTGTGTGAAGTATAAATGTCTGAGGTCTGTGTGGGGTATACGTGTCTGAGATGAGGTCTGGTGTGTGCAGGCTGTGGGTAAATGGGGTGTCTGGCCATACATTTCAATATTAAACATAAACAGGACAGGCTTTCAGCGAAATCCTAAATAATTTATTGGAAAGCAGTCACATGACATTAAATAAAAGTATCGGTACTTAGTATCAGCGAGTTCCTGAGAGAAAAGAAAAAGTATCGGTACTTGTACTCGGTCTTAAAAAAGTGGTATCGGTGCCTCCCTAAATCATAATGTTACAAAGTACTGTAGTTAATACAGATTTACACAAAATTCAGCAGAGGCATGAGCACAAATCTGTGTCAGTGACCAGTCATTAAAATAAAAGCAGAGGATCACACGTTTTTAGGTTAAAACCAAAATATAATCATGAACCCACTCATATCTGGAGGTCAGATTGAAGACAGTGGTTTCGATTCAACGAAAATGCATGTTGGAAGGAAAACGTAAGCACAATAATGAATAAAAAACAGTGTGTAAACATCTTGTGATACAGTATAAAACTTTTATAAAAAGAAATGTGTCATTGCGGAGGTTTGGGCATTATCATGCTTTGAATTAGAACGTTAGGCAATAAAAAAAAAGAAGATGGGATTTTGGCAACACGAAGCAGAGTATAACAAGAATTTCTGCGGAAGAAGTGACCGTTACAAAATGCGGATACAGATAGAAAGCGGCGGTGTGCAATTAGAATGATCGAAAAAGAAATACTTTTAGACACACATACAAGCTTTGTGAAAAATAGAATAAGGGTGGAATAAGCACCTGGTTTAGCAAAATACCTTTTCAAATGAACAGTTTTTAGTAAAATCGGCATGAGGCTTTAGAACCAGGGTAACTTATCCTTCTAAAAAAAATTACAAAAAAAACAAGGGATCATATAAATGCAAATATAGTGATAAATATAAGTGACCAGTGCTGTATTAATTGTTGTGCGTTGCCCGGGTGCCAAAATCCATTGGAAAAATATAAAAAAGTGAATATCTGGACGCTACGAGACTTGAATAAAATGAAAGTTCATTTGCAAAACATATAAAAAGTCAGCTTTATATATGGTTTGTCAATAAACTTTCATTGTATTTCAAGTCCCAGAGTGCATCCAGATAATATTTTTTTTAATATTTACTTGCAAAGGATTTTACCAGGAAGGATACATTGAAATTTCTCTCATTTTCAAGTATGTCCTGGGTTGACGAAAATATATATTATATATAAAAATTTATATTTACAAATATAAATATTGGTGTTTTGTATTTAAAGTCTTAGATGCACCAGCTTGTGTTGCAAGTTTAGGTTGAGTGCAACCCCCCCCCTGTGGTTTGTGAGAGATAGATATATATCTATCTATCTCTCATCACTGCAGTCCCCACCCCTCCGGTTTCTAATCCCCTCACCTATAGAGATTGTAAATTCCCACGGGAATATGGCCCTCATGTCCTCCTGTATCTGCTGGCAGGAATACTGACCTGCCTCCTGTATGTATTGTAAAATTGTCCTGACTTTACCCATTGCATCTTTGTACAGCGCTGCGGAATGTGTTGGCACTTAACAATTCTCTATATTACATATATACATACACACAAACATTTAGAGAGAGAGAGTCTGCACTCGTCTCCAGATGTATATTCGAGGATGTACACATACCAAAAAACAGATTTGTGGTTATATATTAAGCGCCGGAATTGCCATGCAGAGAAACCCCCCCTTCTCAAAACTAACATTCAAACAGTAAAAGGAGAGGATTTACAAAGCTGCTTCTCCGTTTACTCCTTGGATTATAGTTTTGAAAAGCGCCGGCGTTTCTCGACACTGTAAAACGCTTGATTTTAGCAATGCTGGCAAACGCCAGCACTTAGTAGAAACCCACATTATGTAATGCGAGACATAATTATCTTTAGAAATTCAGAGCATATTTTATATTTATAGGTTTGGTGCTCACAAATGATGTGGGGGGGGGGGGCAACGTATCCGGAGTAAAAAATTGAATACGTTTATTCAAGAGCTTAATAAACCATACTATATGCAATGTATGTGTATATAGGCTATACTATATACACATTATATATTTATTTTCCCCAATAAAGAGTGGGGGGGGGAGAAATCACTTAATGAGCTAGGAAGAATCTATGGATCAGATGGGGGGGGGGAGAGAGAGAATTTTGAAAGAAGTAGCTAGTTGGGTACAAAACAAATTGTCAGACTTTTAGGCTGGGGTCAGACGAGCGTAGTGTTCACGTCCGTGATTGCGCCTAAAAGTACGTCCGTGATAGCATGAAAGAAAGTCCATTGGAGCCTGACACATGAAGTACGTCCGCACTGAACTGCGGACGCACAACGGCCGCGGCCCACGGACGCAAGAACGTACAACCCCTAGAACGGCCGCACAAAGTGCGCTGCGTCCGCAACGTCCGCATAGCTTTGTGTGTGAGTGATGGAACGCGGTCAGACGGACTGCATTTATACATCCAGCATTTTTTACGGACAAAATGGTTTTGCTTTTTAATTTATTTTCCCTCCTACATCCGTCAAAATAAACGTCAGTGAAAAAAACGGACTGTCTGGCCACTACTGCGTCTTCCGTACTACCGTACGTTTGTGTGCACGGATGTACAGTCCGTAGAAATCACGCTCGTCTGACCCTAGCCTTACATGAGAATTCAAAGCTGCTCGTTTTCTGACAACTGAGGTATTTAACACGCATTTATTTTGCAGATTATTTTTTTTGTCGGAAATAATACTCTGACAAAGTTTTCTTTAATAACCTAAAAAAATAATAATTTAAAATAAAGATGTAGCACACATAGAGCGATGAAAATGTATTTAAAAATCACGGTTTCTAGGGAATGGAGTGGTGTAGGTCCAGAATGTGCTTGGTTTACCCTTCAGAAACTTAATTCCAGAGGCATTATATGAATGTGGGGTGCGATACCAGAATAGAATATTCGCTGATGTTTGATTAAGTCACAGCACGTTTCCCAATTCACCCTATTCAAGGAATTTGAGGAGAGCGAAGCTGGGAAGTCCCTAAATTACCATCACAAAATGAAAATGATTCACTTGGAATCACGGTCTCGGTTCTCATAAAGAAGTCTTTCACGTCGCTTAAAGTACCTGATGTTTTACGGAGGGGAGGAAAATGCTGATGGGAATTAATATACATTTTCTCATGGAAAAAAACAAGGTGGGATTACAGGTTTATAAACCTAAATTATTCTGACGGAGTGTAATGTTACGGGATGTAGATGCATGGCCACGAGCATCTGATCACATATAACAAAATCGATTGAAGTCCATCCTGCCGCTTGCAACAAGTTCCTTCGAGCAGGATCACAGAACATACTGTAAAAGGCAACATTAAAGTTTTGCTGAATAAGTTAAAGTTGCAAAAAGCAGAAGATAATGTGGTGCTACATAAATTATTAGAACGGGAATTCACTTCCAAAAGAGAGCGAGAAAAGAAAAAAAAAAAAGTATAGTGTGAGGTCCAATCAGAGCCACCGCTGTCTCAGGTGAGATCAGAAATGCCAGCGGCCTGCAGGTGATTATGACATGTGTTTCAAAGCTTGAAACATCTGAACTTTTCATGGCCATTTCAGCCCAAAATTCCTCATCTATAGTCAATCCTGGACATTTCCCAAGACAAAAATCTTATGTGGCCTATACTTGGCCATCTCAAATGTTATAATTTGTGGAATATAAAAAAAATAAAAAAATATATGGATTCAATTTTAACATTTCGGTAAATTAAAAGGCCCTATTCCATAGTGAATGCTAAAATGGGGACGTTAAGGCTTGTGTCAGACGAGCGCACTGATCACGTCCGTGTTGCCGCACATTTGTACGTTCGTTATAGCATATAATTATGACCAATGGAAGTTACGTCTGCACCGAACTGCGGATGCATAACGGACGCGGCAAACGGACGCAGGTTAGGCAAGAACGTAAATACGCTAGAACGGACGCACAGAGTGCGCTGCGTCCGCATAGCTTTGTGTGTGAGTGATGGAACGTAGTCAGACGGACTGCATTTTTGACGTCCAATATTTTGACGGACAAAATGTTTTTCATATTAAATTTATTTTCCCTTCTACATCAGTCAAAAAAAAACATCAGTCACAAAAACGGTCCGTGTAGCCACTACCTTGTCGTCAGTCAGAAAGTACATCCGTTGTGCACGGACGCACAGAATGCGCTCGTCTGACCCTAGCCTAAGGCTAGGGTCAGACGAAAGCATTTTTCCCCGCGAACGTGAAAAAGTGCGTCCGAACGCATTGACGTATTTTTTCACGGAATGCGCAAAAACGGGCAGACAACGCGCATTTTCAGGCGTGATTTTGTACGGATTGTCAATAAAACTCTTTTTGCGTCTGGACGTTATGTAGGCTGGACATTAGCAGCGTCTGACATCTCCTAATCACGCAAACACGCCGCTATGCCGCAGCTGCGCACTCAGTACGTCAAAAAATGCGTTCAAATTCCACTTGCGTTGCACGGCCGGACTTTTGTGCGGCCGTACATCGTATATTGGCCGTCATTGCCCGTCATCTGCTGCTAGTGCGGCCGTAATTATGTGCGCCAGAACGCACGTTAAAAGTGCGCTGGTCTGACCCCAGCCTAAAAGGGGAAAAAATCTACACCTGCAGGTTTCCCCGTAGCATCCCTATTTTAGGCTAGGGTCAGATGAGCACATTCTGTGCGGACTGTGCGTCCGTGCACAACGGACGTACTTTCTGACTGACGACAACGTAGTGGCCACACGGTCCGTTCTTGTAGAAGGGAAAATAAATTAATATGAAAAACATTTTGTCTGTCAAAATGCTGGACGTCAAAAATGCAGTCCGTCTGACTACGTTCCATCGCTCACACACAAAGCTATGCGGACGTTGCGCACTCTGTGTGTCCGTTCTAGGACATTTACGTTCTTGCCTAACCTGCGTTCATTTGCCGCGACCGTTATGTGCCCGCAGTTCCGTGTGGACGTACTGCATGTGTGGGGCTCCATTGGTCATAATTATATGCTATAACGGATGTACAAATGTGCAGCAACACGGATGTGATCAGTGCGCTCGTCTGACACAAGCCTTAGAGCGAAATACCATGGCAGGCTCCCCGGAACACAGCGCTAACCGCTGGGATACTGGCAGTAACGTTTCCACGATGCCACGAATATCACCTCCTGGAGTCCATAGAACTCCATGGAGGGTTATGCTTCTGGCCTCGAGCCCTGCGCGACCGCGCAGTGATCCCAGAGGGAGACTGGAAACTATTTGTTCCCAGTCTCGCTCTGCTCGCAACCAGAAGCGGCAGATCGGGCTACCGTTCTCTCTGCGAAATGAGGAGAGCGTATGGGCTTTAGGCTAGAGTCAGACTAACACATTTTTCGCGTTGTCTGTGAAAAAGTGCGTTCGAACGAATGGACGCATTTTTTCACGGAATACGCGATAGCGGTCATACGATGCGCATTTTCGTCTGTGATTTTGTACGGATCATCAATAAAACACTTTGTGTCTGGACGTTATGTTGGCCGGACATTAGCAGTGTCTGACGTCTCCCAATCACGCCGCTATGCGGACGCAGCGCACTCTGTACATCCGTACTAGCGGTTTGACGTTCTAGAAAAAATGCGTTCGTTTGCCACTTGCGTTGCGGGACGGACTTTCGTGCGGCCGTACTTTGTGTGTTCCCCGGCATTGGACGTCATTTGCTGCTAGCACGGCCGTGATTTCGTGCGTCTAAACTGCTTTCGTCTGACCCTAGCCTAAAAGACGGATTTGTGTAAAACCGCCCGGTCACTAAGGGGTTAAAAAAAAACCAAAAAGCAATATGTTTAATGACCTTAATACTTTTTATTTTTTGCAAAAACCCTATTTTTTAAAATTCCTTTTTTCAATATTTTGAAACATTTTTACAAAATTTTTATTGATTTAATCTCCTATTAGGAGAATCGATTTTTATCTTCTTTAGTTCGGTGGAATTCGGCAGTTTTCGCCGATGTTTGATAACGGCTTTGGCACTGTATTTTCGGCGAAATGGAAATCACCAAAAATGCAGCGAAACGCAATTTTGGTGGTTTGCGAATTGACTCTTTAGGCTAATGTCAGACGAACGCATTCTGAGCACACTGTGCGTCCGTGCACAACTGACCTACTTTCTGACTGACGATACTGTAGACACCGCACGGTCCTTTTTTTTGACTGATGTAGATGGGAAATAAAATATGTAAAATGAAAAAAAAAATTGATACATGATATGAAAAAACATTTTGTCCGTCAAAAATGCTGGACTTCCAAAATGCAGTCCGTCTGACTACGTTCCATCACTCACACACAAAGCTACGTAGACGTGGCGCACTCTGTGCGTCCGTCCTAGCGGTTTGACGTTCTTGCCTAAATTGCGTCCGGTGCCACGTGCGTCTGCACTTCTGTGCGGACATACTTCGTGTGTGGGTCTCTATTGATCATAATTTTATGCTACGACAGACGTTAAAATGTGCAGCAACACAGACGTGATCACTGCGTTCGTCTGACACGGGCCTTAGTGTTGCTGAAATCATGAAAAATTTCAGATCCAGGGAAGGAAATTTAAACCAGCAGCAAACAAGATTTATAAATCATTGAAATATTCCCAGTCTAAGGGCCCTATTACATTCTTCGCGCAAACGTTTGCGCCACGCAAAAACGCATTAACGCGAGGAGCAAAACCCTTTGCGCTGAACGTCGTATTACAATGTCAGCACAACAAACGCGCGAATACGTCTACCGCGGGTGAACCTGCGCGAACTTACTGTACTTTGCAGGTCCTATACTTAACATTGTGAGCGCAAATGCGTTTGTGCGCTGGTACGCGGATGGTATTACCATCTAGGTGCTGGAATTAACAGCCTTTGCGCGCATAATTTTAGCAATTCCTAAAAGCTGGTGTTAATGGCAAATTCTATCAACCTGGCCGAAACCAAATACACCAGCCCAAATTTTTTTTTTTAAAAAAAACGCAGCAAAGTATAGTTACACATTCTACACGTACCAAACCAGTAAAATTGAGAAGTTGTGTGTGCATTTTTTTTTTCTATTGATGCAACATATATGCGCAGATTGACTTTGAGAGGTGCAAAAACTTAACGTGAGACAATGTGGTTCTTAATTCTCATTGGCTGAATCGCGTGAAGAAAAAAAAAAAAAAAAAAACAGTCCGCACACAACGTTGCTGCGCGCGTTTTATTTTTTGACGGATTAAAAAATGCGAGAGGATCGTAATACCAGCGTTGATTTACGCGCGTTAACGTTTAACTCTTTGCGCAAAAAGTCACGCGTTGCGCATGCGTTTTTGCATGAAGAATGTAATAGAGCCCTAGGTTTTCTGAAGTTTAATGCAGTTGCAACACTGCTAAACAACGTTTACTGAATAACCACTTTTGTATAAACAAATACATTCTGGAACTGCAAGACAAGAAACCTTTTACTTTGCAACATGTTATAAAAAATTAAATAAAAAACACATGGGAGATATTGCAACAAAAGCTGCTCTACTTAAACAAATTGTTTCAAGTTTACAAACACAGAGCTTTAGCTCCTAGTTAGTATCCTGTAAGCACAATTTTTGCTGCAATATTTGTGTGAATCCAGATATGTAGAAGGCCGAGTTAAAATTCTATGAGCCTGTGGGCTGACGCCCTGGATCGGCTGAATCCTAAAATGATAAAAACTGGAGATATTTCCAGCAAAGGTTAAATAACATATATGCACACTTGACAAATGCAGAATTAAACTTAGGGCTTAATTTCATTATAAATCAGACTTTTTTTTTTTTTTATATATCGGCTGCTTGCGGGGGATATTTTTTCAAAACATCAGCTGATACAGTTGAAAAATATTCAGCCAGAGACTATATTTGAAAAATGCAGATGATTCTACAAAAAAAAAAAAAAAAAACGGGTCGGGGAGAAAAACAAAAACAAACGGCAGAAAGAGCTTATTTTCATACAGAAGCATAAAGATTTGTGCATTTAAAATTGTCTATAAGAAATACACGACGAAAAAAAAAATTCCAGGTCTATTTCCCTTCCTGAAAGTTCATTTAAATTAACACCTTTCAGAATTTGAATTTTTTACAAAAACGAGCGCACAGATAAAACTGAATCCAATCATTAAAGTCGATATTTACAATCGAAGAGTCACACACACCTCCGACATACTGCAGTTTGATTCCAGACCACCATAACAAAGCAAATACAGTAATAAAGAGAGTCACGCTCATTTTTTTGTTTTGTTTCCAGTGATTATGAAAGTAAGAACTACACTATACTAAGCGTGCAATGGCATCACGTCTATAAAAACAATGTAATACCGTAACAACACATAAATCGTCAATAAATGCTAACTATCATCTGAGCCTTCAGCGAGCCCTAAACATGTTTGCTGGTAAAATATTGTGAAAATTACCAAAAACGTGACACGGGGCCCAAAAAGTGTCCACGTTCTGTTGGAAAAAATGGCGCCGATAGACTAGCTCGACACGAGGTCGCCATAACCCTTGGATTTGCAACCAGAGAGAAATATATGCGAAGTACAATAAAAAGTATAACACAAACATATACATATATTTTACAGCAACCAGGGGGATTGGTTTGATATATATATATATATATATATATCACACATACCGTAACAGATTTATATCACATTTAATATCGGCTGAAACCTAGCAGCTAAAACTCGCTATTACTGAATGAGAAAATAAATAAAATAGATATTATTATTAGAAGGAAAATTCTGGGAGTCAGTGGCTATCAGACAGCAGGGTTTGTAATTATATATATATATATAGATTTTACACACTTCAATATCAGCACTCCATACCTGCTTTATACGAAATAAGATAAAAAATGACGCGGTGCTGCAAAATTCTAAATATTCATGTTGTAACCACAAAGCGGGCGCGCTCGAGGGCTTAAATAAAATTTTACTTTGATAATCCATTGAACGAGAACTGACACTTTAGCTCCAATTTCTGCCTTTCTCAAGCTTGAAAAATACTCAAATTAGGAGCAGAAATGGAAGTTTATTTTTAAAAAAGTTAAAGGTTACCAAGGCAGAGTGTGTCTCCTTTGTGGGCGATATATATAAAATAGTGTATAATATATATTCAGATATCCAACTGACCTTAGATTATTTTGTGATATTAGGCGCCTAGTGAAAATGTGTCAGCTGGGAGATACATTTCTTTGTAACAATAAACAAATGCTCTTTATTAAATAACAGAAACATTTGGCACACATTCCCCCCTGATGGCTGCAGCCCTGTCCACAGGCACACACACACACACACACACAGTGCAGCTGGTGAGGGGTTGCTGGTTCACTGGTATAGGGTTGCAGGAAGCACACTTTGCCCCTGATGGAGACACACAGACAGACAGACACACAGACAGTGCAGCTGGTGAGGGGTTGCTGGAGTCTCCGAGCCAGCACACATTGCCCCTGAATAAATGGCTGTATAGCCTGTCCATGCTCACCGCTGACACTGAGCGCCTCCTCCGCCTCTCTGCTCTGCTTCCATATCTCCCCATAGGGGTCCTGGTTGTTCCACAGGGGCAGGTAATGTTTTTTGCTCCCCCGCAGCGGTTCCTGCCCACCGCGGCCTAACTGTCCTCCCGGAGCCTCCGGGAAGGCGTCCTCTCCTAGTTGCAGCCCGTCGATGCAGACCAGGCCCGCAGCCAGCCTCTTGTCCAGGAAGCGGTAGGAGCAGCAGCTGATGGAGACCCGCAGGCCGCAGCGCAGGGCGTTGCGTTGCACCAGGTGTCCCAGCTCGGGGGACAGGTGCCAGATGTCGCGCTCGGTCCCGTCCCACAGCGTCACGTCGTAGTAATAGGTGGCGGCGGCGGGCCGGGCTCCCTCGCCCAGGTAACGCTCCACGGCCAGCACCAGCACGGGCTGGGGTTCCCGGAGCAGCAGCCGCAGGCTGGGCGAGACCCGCAGCTGCTCCCGGGCGAGCCGGATCCACGAGCGGCCTGTCTGTGCGCTCAAGCCGGGGGACCGCGTGAGGGCAGAGCCCGGGCTCCGCGCCTCGAACTCGGCCAGCTGCTCCTGCATGTCCTCCTCCTCCTCACCCACCGGCTCGACAGCCGGACCCGCCGCTGGCTCATGCCCGGCCGTGTCTGTCCCTGGCAGGCTGAGCGCGGTGTGTAACGGCTCCTGCCACCCACAGGGCCCAATATCAGAGAGGGGGGGGAGGGGAGGTGAGGGGATTCCCCGAAATGTCTGGCCTGGAGAGGGACATGTCAGCACAGGCCCAGGGAGCTATTATCTCACCCCAAAACACACATTCACCGTGAAAGATACCATTTATATATATATATAAAAACAATAAGGACATTTCATTTTTTTTGGTGGTAGTGGCAAAAAAAAAAAAGGTATTTTTAACCCCTTAGTGACTGGGCGGTTTTACACAAATCCGTCCTTTAGTGACCGCTGCTGTTTTTACGTTTCTGCGCTGTTTGTGTTTAGGTCAAATTTTCCTCTTACTCGTTTATGCAACCCACACATATTATACACCCCTTTTTCCCGCCATTAAATGGACTTTCTAAAAATACCATTATTTCCATCATATCCAATAATTTACTATAAAAAATATGAAAATATGATGGAAAAAAAATGGTAAAAAACACACTTTTTTGTAATTTAATCCCCAAAATCTACAACCGCCAAAAAAAGACCCCGACTAAATAGTTTAAAAATTTTGTCGAAAGAATAGAAATACCCAATTTTTACATGTTTTTGCTTTTTAACCCCTTCACTGCTGAGCCAGTTCACCTATGTGCGCGGAGCTCCTTCTGACCGTTTTATGCTCATTATTTTTAGATGACAGCCTAGGTCCTATTTAACTAACCCCCCCCCCCCCAGACAAAAAAAATTAATTTTTTGGGGGGGGTTTTCTTTGTAAGTTTATTTTTTAATTTATTTTAATTTTTTTGTATAAGCTTTCGTTTACACCAAACCTAGTACTATTATATATGGTATCTTTGGAAAGGCCAAGATCAGGCCTTTCCAATAATGTCAAACATGACCCTCTAGCTGCCACGGATCGGGAGAAAAGGGGATCCACAGATCCCCCTATCTTCCCTTGGCAGCTAGGGGGTTAACTGGCCCACTGATATCCTCACACATATGGTGGGGATGTCAGTGGGTGAGGGGTAACCAGGAGGCCTGGCTGACATCCAAGATGTCGGCCACCTCCATGTTTAAATTGCGACTCCGCGCCGAGTTGCGATCTGGCAGCGAAACTGTTAACTTTATACACTGCTGAAAAGGGGAGACTCTTCCCTTTCCAGCGGTGTAAAAAGTAAGCTTCTATCTGCCATGGGTAGAGAGATAGAGGGCTCCAAAAGGAGCACCCCTCCACTTCCTGGTTTTCAATACAGGCGGGGGGGCGCCTGCCGATGATACCATCGTGCTCGCCAGCCCCTCGAAAGCAGAGGGGCAGGCTTCCTCCCTGCCAGAACTCCATTGGCGCCAGCAAGGAAGGTAAGTATCGGACGGGAGGGAGGTTAGGAGCCGCTGACGAACTATGTACGTCTGCGGGTCTAAGGCTGGGGTCAGACGAGCGTGATTTCTACGGGCTGTACGTCCGTGCAGTACGGACATCGTCAGTACGGATGACGCAGTAGTGGTCACACAGTCCGTTTTTTCACTGAAGTTATTTTTTGACGGATGTAGGAGGGGAAAATAAATTACAATGAAAAAACATTCTGTCCGTCAAAAATGCTGGACGTATAAATGCAGTCCGTCTGACCATGCTCCATCACTCACACACAAAGCTATGCAGACGTTATGGACGTAGCGCACTCCGCACGTCCGTTCTAGCAGTATTACGTTCTTGCCTAACCTGCGTCCCTTTGCCGCGGCCGTTGTGCGTCCGCAGTTCAGTGCTGACGTACTTCATGTGTCAGGCTCCAATGGACTTACTTTCATGCTATCACGGACGTACTTTTAGGCGCAATCACGGACGTGAACACTACGCTCGTCTGACCCCAGCCTAAGGGAGACCCGTGGGCCTACGTACATGGTACGTCAGCGGTCATTAAGGGGTTAATAGAGTATCAATAAAATACACATACAATCTATGTGTGTTTTAAAGGGATACTCTATTAAAAATACTTTTGCCCTTAAAGGGCCACTACCACCAAAAAAATGATGTCCTTATTGTTTTTATTTTATGTTGCTGACATCTTACATGTGCTTTTTATTTCTCTTGTATGTTTTCGTTAATAAAATATTTTCCTGTGTCACTGGCTGCATCCATTGTGTGATATTTTGTGTTGTAAAATGCTCCTCCCCTCACCCAGTCTCTTTACATCACTTGCTCATCACTGTGCGCCTTTGGCCATAGAATGGACTGACTCATCACATCATTGTATTGTGTGGGATGTATGCAATGGAGATCACTAAACTTATACAGCCATAACATTTTGATGATTGAATTGATGTTTAATAAACGCAGGTGAATAGTGTGTGCACACTGATATGATAAACGTAAAGTTTTTCAACTTACATTTGCTCCAGACTGGCTGTAATTTCTGGAGTAATACTGAAACATTAAGGGCCCTATTCCGTGCTGTGTGCTAAAATGGGGATGTTAACGCGGAAAACCTTTTGCCTTCAGGTTTCCCCGTAGCGTCCCCATTTTAGAGTGATATTTCAGGGCAGATGCTGTCTTAGCACCATGCCCCAGAATACAGCACTACCTACAGTGATACTCAGAGGAGAACTTCCACATCGCCGCGAGTATCGCCTCCTGGAGTCCATAGGACTCCATGGAGGGTTGCGCTTCCGGGCCGCAAGATCGCGCAGTGCCGTGAAGTGATTGTGGAGGGAGACTGGGAACTATTTGTCCCCAGTCTCACTCTGCTGCCGGTGACAAGAAGTGGCGGATCGGACCACCGTTCTCGCCGTGGGGTGAGTAGCGGATTTATTGGGGGGTTTTAGGGGGTGCTAAATGATTTTGCAAAAGTGGAATCTGTTAACACCAGCTTTTAGGTGTCGCTCCAATTTTGGCTCTCTGCGGTAATTAGCACTAGCACTTTGTAATACCATACTTACCGAAACGCTAATTCATTATTGCTCTCCCCATGTTAAGTATAGGATTTGCAAAGTACCGTGTGCTCGCGCAACCTAGTGCACTCACCGATGCGTTAACGGGTTTAGTGTCTAGAATGTAATATGGAGGGTATGCGTTAAAGTCACTTATTCTGGTGGTAACACACATCCGGACTCTAGTGATGAGCCGAACACCCCCGTGTTCGATTCGCATTCGAACTCAAACAATTTCAAAAGTTCGAGTTCAACTTGAACCGAACTCAATGCAAGTCAATGGGACTCGATAGTTCGATTTTTAGAGTCCAAGAGGGCATATATGCAAGATATTTGCCATAAAAATGTGTATGGTGGTCCGGGTAGTGCCCTGGGGGACAGGAAACCAGGACAAAATTTTAAAAAAAAAAGTTTTTAAAGGAACAGTGAGTTTTCCATGAAATAAAGGTTAAAGGGACACTCTAACAAAAAATCACCCCCCCGTTTTTTAATCCTAACCTATCCCTATTCCCTTAATAAATAGTTATTTTTTGTTTTTGTGTCTTTAACTGTAATACTTACCCTAAAATCCTCTTGTTTCCAGCGCTGTTTTTTTTTTGTTTTTTTTATACTCCCCTCCCTCCTCTTCCGCTCCCGTCCTTGTTTCTTCTTCTTGCCTTCTGATTTACGTGAGAAGCGTGCATGCGCGCCTCTCACGTAAGCCAGCCAATCGGCAGGCTTCCTCCCGGCTCCCTCTGAGGATTAGTGTTGCGCGCAAGAGGATGCGCGCAACACTAACCCTCAGAGGGAGCCGCCAGCTTCTGCGGTGAGTTGGAGACGTCATCGCGCTGAAATGCGCGATGACGTCTCCTACTCGGCAAAAGTCGGCAGAAGTGGGAAATATGATTCCCGCTCTGCTGACTGACAGCTGGGAGGGCGGAGTAAAGTTCTCTGCATCTCTCAGCTGTTTTCAGCATTTACAGCTGAACCGCTGAGCGGAGGGAGGGGGGACAGAGGGCAGGATACTCTGGGCATCATGACCACCTAAAATAGCTTAGGTGGTCATGTTGCCTAGAGTGTCCCTTTAAGAATAAAAACGAAAAATTCCTTCAAATATCGTGCCTAGGAGGTCCCCATAACCTGCCCGTGAAGTGGCGGATTTGAAGGATGTATAGAAACCTTTAAAAACAAAAAAAAATGACATTTCAAATGACGGCAAATGGTTTTCCTTTAATCTATTCATAAACAACTGCTTGGGGTGGCAGCCTGTATGAAAAGAGGAGACGTTTTAGGACACGCAAAACAAGTTGTGATTTTTTTGGCTAAATTATGGTGAAACCTATGCAGGCTTTGGATGAAAGTAACAATAGGTGCTTTAAAATTGGGCCTTTAGTGTCAGCAACAGTGCCGTCACACCGTAACCCAACTGTGGTATTGTGGAAGAGTGCAGTGGTGGACCCTGCGGTCCAATATTAAAATGATATGAATCTGGTATAGGTGGCAGTGGCAGTGCACCTAAATATTTTGCCTTTGGTGGCAGCAAGTTCCTTCACACCATAACCCCTCTGAGGTATTGTGGAAGAGTGCAGTGGTGGAGGTTTTGGTAATGCAGAAGAGATCCCCGATCTATTCAGTTACAACAGCAGCTATAACAAAACCGGGTCAGCAATGTTTAGGCACTACTGTATATGGTGAGAATCAGCGCACACCAGTAGCAACAGGAAACAAACAGAACAGGCAGGGAATACACAGAGAGAATAGTCAAATGGCAGGCAAAGTCGGCAACAGATCGGGTCCTCAGAACAAGCTGGGTCAGTAACAAGTATACAAACTGATTCGGTAAGCTAGCGATGCGGGAATAAAGGCTGAGACACACTGAGCGTGTAGCGACGCACAGCCTAGCGAAGCAAAGAGAAGCAAACATTTTGCAGGCTTGGCTTCACTCCACTCCGCCTCGCAGCGTGTCTACACTGCATTACGTTTGCTTCTCACCGCACTGGACAGGAATCTACTAAATAAATTAAAATTTACACACAAAACCGTTTTATTTTCACAAAGCACATGTTATATAGGCAAAAAAAGTTTCTACTGAATAAAATACATCAAAAATTACTGTTAATAGGAATAGTATAAAAAAAGGTAGCCCCTGATCATCACCCAGGACATACTTGAAAACGAGAGAAATCTCAATGTATCCTTCCTGGTAAAATCCTTTTCAAATAAATAAATATATATTATAGGGACACGGAGCGCTGTGTATAGAGTAGGGATGCATTGATACCACACACAGACATATACGTATATATCAACACGCAGACATATATATACACCCAATCATAGACCTCACACCATATATACACAGGGCGGTGGCGGGAGTCTTCGCGAGCGGTGGGGCCGCAAGAAGAATAGTCGGCGCTGGCACTATCGGTACTAGAGGATACGTGGAGCCTGTGCACAAGGACCGAGGAGATAGCTGAGTAAAGAAGGGAATCGGTCACCTATATGAACTGAAAGAGCGCAGAGTCTCGAGCTAAAACGTTATTTGGCTCTGAACCACGTAAGTGAGAGAAAGATATCTTCTTCTTTACCCTGGTTTTAACAGTACGCACTATTGTTTGGCCTGTCTCTACCTTGTGTCTTCTGAGGTAAAAAGAAGAAAAGGGCAGCAGCGACAGAAGAATTGAACAACTTATGTTAAGATCTCTGATTTAAAAGATCGGCGATACCCCCACATTGTGATCACCCCGAAAAGGACAAGGGACACTATGGATATTTAGGAGAGTCATCTCTCCTATAAGGTCATCACCAGATACTCATCCACATATTGATGCACTAAGGAAAAGTCACTATTTCTGTTTGATCTACTCCGGACTGTATAAGCTTAGAGACTCATATCGTGTGCAGCCAGGACACAGAAATAGATTGTGATCCACCCTATAATTATTGCATTCCGCCACAAGAGGGCAGTATACCCTGTGGTGTCACTAGAATACCTATTTCTAAGTATTCCGTGTTTTAAATGACCAATATTTTCGTATGTGACTGAGCAACACTGCATCATATAATCTGTCTACTCGTACTAATCTGTACGCAATATTATTGCATTGTGCATTTTTCTGCAAGTGTCAATATCTGGACACTCTGTTAACTTATAGGTTTACGCCTGTGCTTCACACTCAGAGCACTAGGGAGCAGCACCTGACAGAGGGTATCCTTATACACATTATCCAATCCCGGGGTGATTTAGCAAAGCACCACCCTAAACCCTCATTTAGGCAGCAGCACACCCTAAGCAGACACACAGATTCCAAAGGGAGGTGCCATTAGAGGGTTCCCCCCCTCATTTCTCCACATATATACACATACGTACATGGGGGGTGGCATGTGGACAATCTCAACTAAATGCGCCCCCCCCCATTTGGCTGATCCCTCCAGAAGAAATGTTGAACCCGACAGAGAAGAGAATATATATATTATTCTCTGCTCTATCGGGTTCTACATTTCTTCTGGAGGGATTAGCCAAATGGGGGGGGGGGGGGAATTAGTTGCCAAAATGTGTAATACAAGTCTGGATATATATATTTAGAAGAATATAGATATATATCTTATCTATCTATATATGTATCATACCTGCCCTTACCTTCCCCTATAAATTTGCTAAAAATATACACAAAAAAAAACCACTGCCTGAGACCCCGCGCAGCCCACATGCCACCCCCCTCTACCTGGCTGAATGTATCTAATATATATAATTAAATACATTCAGCCAGGCAGAGAAAGAAATAAAAGGTTTTATTTTATGTTCCCGGGGACATTTAAAAATGTCCTCGGATTTTTTTATTTCTTTTTAGAAATGTGTCGCCTTACCTTAGCTTGGTGGTCAGTGGGGGATCCCTGGATCCTGGTTGTGGGGGGGGGCCTGCCGTGGCCGCAGGTGCAGTGGCTCCCTCCCTGTGCTGCCTGTCTCTGCCACATGCACCCGGGCAGCTAGCCCACACAGTCTCAGCTCTGTCATCGCATGCTCCTCAAGGGGATACTTGGGAGGCCCCTGCAGGCTGCCCTCTACAGTGCCTGATTAGAGGGCCGTGTCTGCCTGATGTTTTAGTAACAAGAATGTTTTATCCCATAGGCTTCAATGTTAAAATATTCCAGGTTTTAATTCAATATCTAATAAACCGTTGCTTATAATATTCTGCAGTAAAGAGTCTCTTTACTTATAGATTTTTTTTAGTATTTTCTAAGCATTTTTTTATACTTTTTTCAATTTTAGTTTTTTCGAACTTTTGGCGAACGTCCCAAAAAGTTCGAAGTTCGCGAACTGTCGAACAGCCGATGTTCGATGCGAACTCCGAACAGATCGAACCGAACAGCTCATCCCTAATCCGGACGTTAACGTTCACGATGGAATAGTATTCAAAGAGCAGCAGGTGAGTTTCCCTGGCATACATGGAAATCTTAAAGAGAACAACAACTGCAGTAAACTAAAAGTGCAGAATAAATCACATATGCTACTAACCATTTACATGCAGAAAGTTTGTTATCTTTGTTATTTCTGCAGGTATTTTGAGTATGATGACAAGCCTATACAGAATTTTATCCTGTCCCACTCAGGAATGTCCCAGCAACTACAAACATAACTGCTTAGACTCTTAGCTTATCGGCTGCATTAGTTAGCTACCCAGTACAACTATCACATGACATCATATCCTATCTATCAGCTGAAGCCTTTATTATGTAGGAGAATATTATAACTTATGAAATAGAGATTTCATGCGACCTTCTACACAGCCTTGTACCCAGGGGTCAAGTAGAGGAGAACGTGGGAACGCAGGTCCCCCACTACTTTTGTAGGAGAACAGAGTTCCCTTTGTTCCCACACAATAAAAAGCTTTTGTTTAGGTTTTCAATCATAGGTTTTGTTTTCTTGTTACGTCACAATAAATATATTTTTAATGTACATTTTCTCTGAAACTCAGCCTAATATTTACTGTAATATATCTCATTAATACTTTATTATTAAACTTGAGTGAGAATGTTAAGAGAGGAAAACCAATAGTTATTTGGGGCGAAAAATATTGGGGAGTTCCCACATGTATATTTTTGGGACTTTACCCCTCCTTCTAACATTTAATTATGTCATTTTATAAAAAAAATAACAGTAATATGAAGCATTTATTTAAGTTACTAGTATCAGTGTGTTTTTTTTTTGTGCAGACACTCTTATTAACATTTAGTCCACACTATATTTAAAATCTGCCAGACGTTTGATAATTTCTGTTCCACAGGCTGCATTGTATTTTAGTTAAGAATTGCAGTCTACCACATTACAAAAGAGAACTATTTAACCCCTTCACTACCATGATCGAATATACTTGATCTTCGAAAGCTCCCGCAGGAGCTTTAGAAACATTTTTATAAATATCTATCAGAAAAAAATTATACCTGGATTTCTATTAATTACAAGTATCCCAGGACAGGGCAGCAAAATTACATATTGTAATATTAAATATTCTTATAAATCAGGGGTCAGCAACCCTGGCCCTCCAAATGTTTTGGAACTATATTTCCCTTGAGGCTCTGCAAACCAAATGAGCCGTTTCAATACATCTGGAGGGCCGTAGTTGCCCACACCTGCTCTTAACACTGTTGAATTCATCTGGCTACTTCTGTTTTCTGCTATACCATCAATAAACACCAATGACCCAGTGCCACTGGAAGCCATGCATGCCCATGCCATCACACTGCCTCCACCATGTCTTACAGATGACGTTGTGTGCTTTGGATCATGAGCTGTTCCATGCCTTCTCCACACTTTTTTCTTCCCGTCATTCTGGTACAAATTAAGCTTAGTTTCATCTGTCCAAAGAATGCTTTTCCAAAACTGGTCTGGCATTTTTTTGATTTTTTTTGGCAAAGTCTAATCTGGCTTTTCTATTCTTCAGGCTTATGAATGCTTTGCACCTTGTGGTAAACCCTCTGTATTTGCTATCGTGAAGTCTTCTCTTGATTGTAGACTTCGACAATGATACACCCACCTCCTGGAGAGTGTCCTGCACTTGTCTGGATGTTGTGAATGGGCTTTTCTTTACCATAAAGAGGATCCTGCGATCATCCGCCACTGTTGTCTTTCGTGGACGTCCAGGCCTTTTTATGTTGCTGAGCTCACCAGTGCGTTTTTCTTTCCTCAGAATGTACCAAACTGTTGATTTGGCCACTCACAATGTTGCTGCTATCTCTCTGATGGATTTGTTTTGTTTTTGAAGTCTTATGATGGCCTGTTTCACTTGCAGGACAGTTCCTTTGAACGCATGATGTAAGTTTCTATCATATCTCCTCTGTCTCGTCTTTTTTCCAAGCTATACATAGAAACATAGAAAATGTCGTCAGATAAGAACCTTTCGGCCCATATAGTCTTCCCAATTACATGGATACTTCACCTAGATTTATCTTTTGTGTAGGATAGCCTTATGCCTATCCCATGCCTGCTTAAATCCAATTACTGTTTTGGCCTCTACCACTTCTACTGGAAGGCTGTTCCATGTATCCACCACCCTTTCAGTAAAATAATGCTTCCTGATGTTACTTTTAAACCTTTGCCCCTAATTGAGCTTGTGAAGCCTTCTAAGTGAAGTCTTCAAAGTGAGCACTTAGAGATCTTCTGGTGAGTGATTTTGATTTTTGTTTCAAACAGATCTTTTCTATTCATCTTAAGGTTTTAAGTTAGGTCTGGTGAGTAAATTAGGTTAGGCTGGTGACTCATTCCTCTTACTGATTAGCATACAATTGGAATCAATTGCGTGCTATTTGCAAAGGTTGTTAAACTTGTCCACACCTTGCTGGGGGAGGTGTTCTTAGGTGATTATATAAAGCTTGTGGAATATTAGAAGGCTTCACAAGCTCAATTAGACCAAGCTAATATTCCACAAGCTTTATATAATCACCTAAGAACACCTCCCCCAGCAAGGTGTGGACAAGTTTAACAACCTTTGCAAATAGCACGCAATTGATTCCAATTGTATGCTAATCAGTAAGAGGAATGAGTCACCAGCCTAACCTAATTTACTCACCAGACCTAACTTAAAACCTAAGATGAATAGAAAAGATCTGTTTGAAACAAAAATCAAAATCACTCACCAGAAGATCTCTAAGTGCTCACTTTGAAGACTTCACTTAGAAGGCTTCACAAGCTCAATTAGACCAAGCTAAGTGAAGTCTTCAAAGTGAGCACTTAGAGATCTTCTGGTGAGTGATTTTGATTTTTGTTTCAAACAGATCTTTTCTATTCATCTTAAGGTTTTAAGTTAGGTCTGGTGAGTAAATTAGGTTAGGCTGGTGACTCATTCCTCTTACTGATTAGCATACAATTGGAATCAATTGCGTGCTATTTGCAAAGGTTGTTAAACTTGTCCACACCTTGCTGGGGGAGGTGTTCTTAGGTGATTATATAAAGCTTGTGGAATATTCGCTTGGTCTAATTGAGCTTGTGAAGCCTTCTAAGTGAAGTCTTCAAAGTGAGCACTTAGAGATCTTCTGGTGAGTGATTTTGATTTTTGTTTCAAACAGATCTTTTCTATTCATCTTAAGGTTTTAAGTTAGGTCTGGTGAGTAAATTAGGTTAGGCTGGTGACTCATTCCTCTTACTGATTAGCATACAATTGGAATCAATTGCGTGCTATTTGCAAAGGTTGTTAAACTTGTCCACACCTTGCTGCTGGGGGAGGTGTTCTTAGGTGATTATATAAAGCTTGTGGAATATTAGCTTGGTCTAATTGAGCTTGTGAAGCCTTCTAAGTGAAGTCTTCAAAGTGAGCACTTAGAGATCTTCTGGTGAGTGATTTTGATTTTTGTTTCAAACAGATCTTTTCTATTCATCTTAAGGTTTTAAGTTAGGTCTGGTGAGTAAATTAGGTTAGGCTGGTGACTCATTCCTCTTACTGATTAGCATACAATTGGAATCAATTGCGTGCTATTTGCAAAGGTTGTTAAACTTGTCCACACCTTGCTGGGGGAGGTGTTCTTAGGTGATTATATAAAGCTTGTGGAATATTAGCTTGGTCTAATTGAGCTTGTGAAGCCTTCTAAGTGAAGTCTTCAAAGTGAGCACTTAGAGATCTTCTGGTGAGTGATTTTGATTTTTGTTTCAAACAGATCTTTTCTATTCATCTTAAGGTTTTAAATTAGGTCTGGTGAGTAATTAGGTTAGGCTGGTGACTCATTCCTCTTACTGATTAGCATACAATTGGAATCAATTGCGTGCTATTTGCAAAGGTTGTTAAACTTGTCCACACCTTGCTGGGGGAGGTGTTCTTAGGTGATTATATAAAGCTTGTGGAATATTAGCTTGGTCTAATTGAGCTTGTGAAGCCTTCTAAGTGAAGTCTTCAAAGTGAGCACTTAGAGATCTTCTGGTGAGTGATTTTGATTTTTGTTTCAAACAGATCTTTTCTATTCATCTTAAGGTTTTAAGTTAGGTCTGGTGAGTAAATTAGGTTAGGCTGGTGACTCATTCCTCTTACTGATTAGCATACAATGGAATCAATTGCGTGCTATTTGCAAAGGTTGTTAAACTTGTCCACACCTTGCTGGGGGAGGTGTTCTTAGTGATTATATAAAGCTTGTGGAATATTAGCTTGGTCTAATTGAGCTTGTGAAGCCTTCTAAGTGAAGTCTTCAAAGTGAGCACTTAGAGATCTTCTCTGGTGAGTGATTTTGATTTTTGTTCAAACAGATCTTTTCTATTCATCTTAAGGTTTTAAGTTAGGTCTGGTGAGTAAATTAGGTTAGGCTGGTGACTCATTCCTCTTACTGATTAGCATACAATTGGAATCAATTGCGTGCTATTTGCAAAGGTGTTAAACTTGTCCACACCTCCTTGGGGGAGGTGTTCTTATGTGATTATATAAAGCTTGTGGAGTATTAGCTTGGTCTAATTGAGCTTGGGAAGCCTTCTAAGTGAAGTCTTCAAAGTGAGCACTTAGAGATCTTCTGGAGATACTCTGGAGGTAGTCTGAGGTTAGACAGGAGGTAGAAAACCTACAAAAAGGTAAGATTTGTTGGTTTAAATCCATTCTTTTATAATGGCAGGCTTGGTCCAGTGTAAGAGCTGTCATGCATTTGTTTTTAGATCCAATTTTTGGAGCTTTGGAGTGTGCCTGATATGTAGGCAGCTCTCTTTATTGCAGCAGGAAATTGCCTGTTTGAAGTCTGAGATTTGTAAATTATCTGTTACACAAACTCAGGCTATGGCTATGACTGTTACAAAGCCACTGCCACAGAGGCCTCCTAGGAGTGGCAGATGGACTACTGTAGGATCTGGTAGACTTAGAGTTGTGGATATAAGGCATGTCCCACAGTCTGTGGCTCTTCTTAATTCTTTTGAGGCACTTTCAGAGTGTAGTGGTGAGACGGAAGTAGGCTCAGACACCATAGTTGAGGAACCACCATCCCCTATGCCTAAGGTATGCAGGACTGCAACCAAGAACAATAAGGAAAAGGTGGGACATGATAGAAGGCAATTGTTGCTGGGTGATTCTATCATAAGAGGTGTGGAGCTGGAGAGTAGTGGTTTGGTGAGATGTCTTCCTGGGGCTACTGCTCGTAGAGACAAGAAACGTATTCTCAATATTGTCAAACAAGCTAAGCAGCAAGGGGAAGTGGATGTTCTAGTCCATCTAGGGACAAATGACTTGGCTAGCAATGAGTTTTCTGAGATTAAGGAGGATTTTTGTGTTCTTGGAGGTGAAATACAGCAGATTGCGTCCACTGTGTCATTCTCTGAAGTTTTGCCTGTGCATAACATTCAGGATAGGCAGATGCGCAATAGGGAATTTAATTTGTGGCTTCGGGAATGGTGTCGAGAGCAAGGATTTGGCTTTGTGTCCCATGATAGCTCTAATTGGAGCAGAAAGGAACTGTATAAAAAGATGGTTTTGCATCTTACTCATAGGGGAACATATGTTCTCAGTGAGAAGTTCAAAGGTTTCGCAAAGAAATATTTAAACTAGGAGGGGGGGACAAAAGGGTAAAAAACAATCTGCCTGATTGTCCCCCAAAACTAAATCGGCGGGTGCAAGCAACATGCGGGGAAAAAAGGACAAGCTCAGAGTTGTGTCTATAAATGCTCGCAGTTTAGTCAATAAAATCAATGAACTGGAGGCAATGATGGCAGCTGAAAAAGTAGATTTAGTTGCGGTTACTGAGACATGGTTCAGTGAGAAAAATAACTGGGACATAACAATACCGGGGTACTCTTTATATAGAAAAACAGAGAAGGTAGGAAAGGAGGAGGAGTGGCCCTGTATGTGAAAAAACAACATAAAAACGAACCAAATAAAAGTGAGCGAGGTGAACATAGAGTCAGTTTGGGTTACGCTAACATTTGGCAATCATACAGTAGCTCGTGTAGGTGTGATCTATAGACCCCTGGACAAGTAGAAGAGCTAGATAATCTGCTGCTTGAGGAAATAGCCAAAATGGCAATGAAGGGGGAAGTTATTATCATGGGGGACTTTAATCTTCCTGATGTGAACTGGAAAACCAAAACTGCTGAGTGCACCAGGAGTACAAATATTCTAAACTCCCTACTGGGATTATCTCTAACACAAGTAGTTGAGGAGCCGACCCGTAAAGAGGCCATATTGGATTTAATACTCACAAATGGAGGTTTGGTATCGGACGTTGTTGTAGGTGAAAATTTGGGATCTAGTGATCACCAGTCAGTATGGTTTAATATAAGAACAGAGATGGAGCCACACCACACAAAAACAAAAGTTTTAGACTTTAAAAAAACAGATTTTTCTAAAATGAGACTTTGTGTGAAGGAGTCATTATCAGGCTGGAGGAGTTTAAAGGGTGTCCAGGAGAAATGGGATTATTTAAAAGAAGCATTATTGAAGGCCACAGGCAATTGCATTCGACTTGTTAGCAAAAACAAAAAAGGGAAGAAACCACTGTGGTACTCTGCAGAAGTGGCCAAAATAGTGAAGAACAAAAAGACAGCATTCAATAATTATAAAACAACTCAGAGTGAAGAAGATAGGCAAACCTATAAGATTAGGCAGAAAGAGGCAAAGCAATTTATAAGAACTTCCAAAGCACACGCAGAAGAGAAAATAGCTCAGTCAGTAAAAAAGGGGACAAAACATTTTTTAGATATATAAACGAGAAAAGAAAAGTAAAACAAGGATTAGTTTGATTAAAAACAAAGGAAGGAAGGTATGTAGAAGAGGATAAAAGTCTCGCTGACTGCCTCAATGAATATTTTTGTTCAGTCTTTGCAGAAGAAAAGGAAGGAAAGGGACCTCAGTTAGGAGGAAACACTAACGAGACAATTACATATCAGTTTACAGAGAGGAGGTTCTACAGCAGCTGTCTAAAGTAAAGACAAATAAATCAATGGGGCCTGATGGGATCCACCCTAAATTATTAAAAGAGCTCAGGGATGTAATAGCAAAACCGTTAACAGATTTATTTAACCAATCCTTGCTAACGGGAGTCGTCCCAGAAGACTGGAAATTAGCAAATGTTGTGCCCATTCACAAGAAGGGTAGTAGGGAGGAATCTGGGAACTATAGGCCAGTTAGTCTTACGTCAGTAGTGGGGAAATTAATGGAAACCATGTTAAAGGAAAGGATTGTTGAACATCTAAAAACACATAGATTACAGGATCAGAAACAACATGGGTTTACCACAGGGAGATCATGCCAAACTAATCTTATTGATTTTTTTGATTGGGTAACAAAAATAATAGACACAGGTGGTGCAGTAGACATTGCTTATTTAGATTTCAGTAAGGCTTTTGATACTGTTCCGCATAGAAGGCTTATCAATAAATTGCAATCTTTGAGCTTGGATTCCAATATTGTTGAATGGATTAGGCAGTGGCTGAGTGACAGGCAACAGAGGGTTGTGGTAAATGGAGTTTATTCGGCGCATGGTCTTGTTACCAGTGGGGTACCTCAGGGGTCAGTACTTGGACCCATTCTATTTAATATTTTTGTTAGTGATATTGCAGAAGGTATTAATGGAAAAGTATGTCTTTTGCTGATGACACAAAGATTTGCAACAGGGTTGACGTTCCTGGAGGGATCAGCCAAATGACAAATGATTTAGGTAAACTAAAAAAAATGGTCGGAGCTGTGGCAATTGAGTTTTAATGTGGATAAGTGCAAGATAATGCACCTGGGACGTAAAAACCCAAGGGCTGAATATAGAATATTTGATACAGTCCTAACCTCAACATCTGAGGAAAAGGATTTAGGGGTTATTATTTCAGAGGATCTAAAGGTAAGTAGTCAATGTAATAGAGCAGCAGGAAATGCTAGCAGAATGCTTGGTTGTGTAGGGAGAGGTATTAGCAGTAGGAAAAGGGAAGTGCTCATGCCACTGTACAGAGCACTGGTGAGACCTCACTTGGAGTACTGTGTGCAGTACTGGAGACCGTATCTCCAGAAGGATATAGACATCTTAGAGAGAGTTCAGAGAAGGGCTACTAAAATGGTGTATGGCTTGAAGGAGAAAAGTTACCAGGAAAGGCTTAATGATCTTAACATGTACAGCTTGGAAAAAAGACGAGACAGAGGAGATATGATAGAAACATTTAAATACGTAAAGGGAATCCACAAGGTAGAGGAAGGGAGTATATTTAAAAGGAAACAAAGTAGCAAAACAAGAGGACATAGTCTTAGATTAGAGGGGCAAAGGTTTAAAAGTAACATCAGGAAGCATTATTTTACTGAGAGGGTGGTGGATACATGGAACAGTCTTCCAGTTGAAGTGGTAGAGGCAAAACAGTAATTGAATTTAAGCAGGCATGGGATAGGCATAAGGCTATCCTAAACAAAAGATAAATCCAGGTTAAGTATCCATGTAATTGGGCAGACTAGATGGGCCGAAAGGTTCTTATCTGCCGACATCTTTCTATGTTTCTAATCTAAGACTATGTCCTCTTGTTTTGCTACTTTTTTTCCTTTTAAATATACTCCCTTCTACCTTGTGGATTCCCTTTACGTATTTAAATGTTTCTTTAAAGGTTCACAGCAATAAATTCCAAATGCAAATACCACATTTAAAATCAATTCCAGACCTTTTACCTGCTTAATTGATGAAGAAATAACGAAGGAGTAGTCCACACCTGGCCATGAAACAGCTTTTGATTCAATGGTCCAATTACTTTTGGTCCCTTTGAAAAAAGGGGGATGGCTACTCTTAAGAGCTGTAATTCCTAAACCCTTCCTCCAATTTGGATGCACACCCCCTCAAATTAAACCGGAGAGTGTGCACTTTCAGCCCATATCCATTATAGAACTATAGCTTGAATATTTTTTGGTAAATAACTGAAAAAATTAAAATTGCGACTCTGGCCAAATATATATGGACCTAACTGTACATGGGATTTCTCAATGTTTAAAAATTTATATTTTATTTACAGCAATACAACAGCATGAACCATTTAAGAATTTAAATTTCTTTTGAGGACGGGACCAACATCAATTTCCAAATCGCCTTTAGAGGAAAAATCACTATTAAGAAATGGAAAATGTACTCTTGAAAAATGAACTTAAATGTTAAGTGGATTATTTTCCATATCGGTGACATTTTCCTGGAGGTATTTACATAATAGAAGCAAAATCTGAGAAAAGGAATGTTTATTCAGCGTGCATCTATCACATTCTATGGATTTTATACCTGTACACCTGCAGTGAAAAAGCAATGAATTAAGTCCTATACTGCGAATACTCAATGGTAATGTATTCTTTTGTGCCATTGCCGCTGGAGAGTTTAGCGTTCAAAATGACCTGTCATTGGTATAAAGCAATGTATATCTTTGTTTGGCCAAATGATGACAGTAAATATAAGTCATACAATTTTCAGGTTATTGTGTTGGTGTGTTTAGCAAGTTTAGCGCAAAAACATTTGGGCGCAGAGGTGAAGCTGCGCAGGGTTCCCCTCTCTATACACTCTTATGCATGTATGTGCTTAATGAGAGTCAGGCGAGTGCGTGGGTATTGCATGTGCATGGCAATATTTGAGTGTGTGGCACTATATTTGTTCAGCCTCATTCTTGTGTACCCTTTCTGCCAATTCCTTACTAACTCCCTTTTACTTCCTATATGAGGGTCGTGCACTGTTTATTCAGGTGTCTTGAATCTGTTCATAGTGTGTCCCAAGGCCGGCCCAAGCCATTGTGCTGACTGGAACCAAGGATGAATTGCTGCCCCCCAAAAAAAAACATGCGTGTATGAGCTTATCACAGAGTTCTACAGCAAAAAAACTCACAGTAGTGTGCGGTGTATATGTTCATATCACAGAGCACCACATATCCCAGCCCTCTGTCACACACACCATGCACACACACATATATCCACATACAGTCACACACACACACATAAAACTCACAGCACTGGTCAAGGCCCGCCACGGGACTGCTGCATGGCCTGCGCTCAGAGGACCGGTCATTGGCCTGCTGGAGGGCTGGTTGGACGCCGGGTCCAGGCTGGGCTCCGTGCCTGGCTGGGTGCCAGCCAACTAAAAGGCTTGTTGGACGCTGGGCCTGGTTGAGGCGTGGCCTCTGCCCCGGCCTGCTAGAAGGGCAGGCGCTGGTCCATTGGAGGGGTGAGCACAGCCTGTTGGAGGGGTGGGTGCGCCTTGCTATTTCAACAAATACCAGCTTGCTGGAGAGCTGTGCCTTGGCCGGGAACTTCATGCTGCTGCCTTTGACAGGGCGCACAATGCCGCCCCTGACAAAGAGCCACCTGGAGCCGCTGCACCACCCTGCTCCATAGATGGGCCCTCCAGCAGGCTGGTATTTCGTTGAGAAAGCAGGCCGCACACTGTTTCCTGAGCTCTGATTGATACCTATTTATTCCTGCCTGTTTGTACATACCCACACCACTTATTTGATCTGCTTTCTGTTCCAAATAAGCCTCACCAGGAGAAATATGTGAACTGTCTTTGATTATGTACATTGCTTTTCCTAGTTTAATGTGCAGCAGTTTTGAAAACTTTCAGACTCAATTTCCATTTTGTAAATGATGCTGCTGATTCATCCGACTTCGCTACTGAATTATCTATGTCTATTTTTTTTTTTAAACAACCGCATAATTTTACCAGAATAGCACACTCTCATACATTTTTGTTATGTTTATGCTCATTAACGACCAATCACTTGTCTCTATGAAAAGTAAAGTATTCCACCGAACGATCACACCGCTCTCTTAGGCTAGGGTCAAACGAACGCATTATTCGCAGCGACCGTCAAAAGTACGTCTGAACGCATTGACGTATTTTTTCACGGAATGCGCGAAAACGGTCAGACGACGCGCATTTTCGTGCGTGATTTTTTACGGATCGTCAATAAAACACTTTTTGCGTCTGGACGTTCTGTAGGCTGGACATTAGCAGCGTCTGACATCTCCTAATCACGCACTCACGCCTCTATTCCGCCGCAGCGCACTCTGTACGTCAGTACTAGTGGTTCTGCATTCTCGAAAAAATGCATTAATTTTCCACTTGCGTTGCACGGCCGGACTTTCGTGCGGCCGTACTTCGTATATTGGACGTCATTGCCTGTGATTTGCTGCGGCCGTGATTAAGTGCGCCTAAACGCACGTTAAAAATGCGTTAGTCTGACCCCAGCCTTAACTGGACACTTGGTTTCTGGTTAGAGTTTGGGTTACTTGGCATCTTAACATTTTAGGATAAAAAAAATCAGACGCTGTAAAATGTTCTAGCATATATTCTTTTCCAAAATCAGCTATTTTATTCAAAATTATTCAACAGATCTTGTAAAGTAACAATACTCACACTGCTTAGTATATAAAGCCCTTTATTTCATAATTCACTCGCAAAGTAAAAGTGCACGTTTCACAGATGCTATTAGCATAATGGATTCCAAGTCGTGTAGGTTGAAATGTATTATTAAAGTCTTCTTAAAATTGCTGAACCATTTTTGAAATGTGCAAAGCATACATACATATAGTTTATGCTCTGTTGGGTAAAGTAATGTTGTTTCAGGTGAAGAATTAACTTAACCATCCCCTTCTCTGAAAGATGAAATTGACTATAAAATTGTAAAATGAATTCATAGTTATTTTATTAACTGATCAAGGGTCATGTCAATATTGATTTCTGTATTGTATTCGTTTCAAGAACTGCATGGATTGTGCAGTCTTTAGAATTGCAAGGACTGTACTTAACACCTTCACTTCCAAGTGGTTTTCCATAAAACCACTGTCAGGATCTAGAAGATTTAGGCTGGGGTCAGACCAGCGCACTTTTAACGTGCGTTCTGGCGCACATAATTACGGCCGCACTAGCAGCAGATGACGGGCAATGACGGCCAATATACGATGTACGGCCGCACAAAAGTCCGGCCGTGCAAAGCAAGTGGAATTTGAACGCATTTTTTTGAGAACGCTGAACCGCTAGTACTGACGTACTGAGTGCGCAGCTGCGGCATAGCGGCGTGTGTGCGTGATTAGGAGATGTCAGACGCTGCTAATGTCCAGCCTACATAACGTCCAGACGCAAAAAGAGTTTTATTGACGATCCGTACAAAATCACGCCCGAAAATGCGCATCGTCTGACCGTTTTTGCGCATTCCGTGAAAAAATACGTCAATGCGTTCGGACGCACTTTTTCACGTTCGCAGGGAAAAATGCTTTCGTCTGACCCTAGCCTTAAGGAGAACCCCTTACCATTACAGACAGTGTAAAATGTACGTACTGTCCATATATATATATATATCAGTCATGGTCGAAATTGTTGGCACCCCAGACATTTTTACAGAAAATCAAGTATTTCTCACAGAAAAGTATTGCAGTAACACATGTTTTGCTATACACAAGTTTATTCCCTTTGTGTGTATTGGAACAAAACAAAAAGAGGGAGGAAAAAAAGCAAATTGGACATAATGTCACACAAAACTCCAAAAATGGTCTGGACAAAATTCTTGGCACCCTTTCAAAATTGTGGATAAATAAGATTGTTTCAAGCATGTGATGCTCCTGTAAACTCACCTGGGGCAAGTAACAGGTGTGGGCAATATAAAAATCACACCTGAAAGCAGATAAAAAGGAGAGAAGTTCACTTAGTCTTTGCATTGTGTGTCTGTGTGTGCCACACTAAGCATGGACAACAGAAAGAGGAGAAGAGAACTGTCTGAGGACTTGAGTACCAAAATTGTGGAAAAATATCAACAATCTCAAGGTTACAAGTCCATCTCCAGAGATCTAGATTTGCCTTTGTCCACAGTGCGCAACATTATCAAGAAGTTTGCAACCCATGGCACTGTAGCTAATCTCTCTGTGGGTGGACGGAAGAGAAAAATTGATGAAAGGTTGCAACGCAGGATAGTCCGGATGGTGGATAAGCAGTCCCAAACAAGTTCCAAAGAAATTCAAGCTGTCTTGCAGGCTCAGGGAGCATCAGTGTCAGCGCGAACTATCTGTCGACATTTAAATGAAATGAAACGCTATGGCAGGAGACCCAGGAGGACCCCACTGCTGACAGAGACATAAAAAAGCAAGACTACAGTTTGCCAAAATGTACTTGAGTAAGCCAAAATCCTTCTGGGAAAACGTCTTGTGGACAGATGAGACCAAGATAGAGATTTTTGGTAAAGCACATCATTCTACTGTTTACCGAAAATGGAATGAGGCCTACAAAGAAAAGAACACAGTGCCTACAGTGAAATATGGTGGAGGTTCAATGATGTTTTGGGGTTGTTTTGCTGCCTCTGGCACTGGGTGCGTTGAATGTGTGCAAGGCATCAGGAAATCTGAGGATTACCAAAGGATTTTGGGTCGCACTGTAGAGCCCAGTGTTAGAAAGCTGGGTTTGTGTCCGAGATCTTGGGTCTTCCAGCAGGACAATGACCCCAAACATACGTCAAAAAGCACCCAGAAATGGATGGCAACAAAGCGCTGGAGAGTTCTGAAGTGGCCAGCAATGAATCCAGATCTAAATCCCATTGAACACCTGTGGAGAGACCTTAAAATTGCTGTTGGGAAAAGGTGCATTTCCAATAAGAGAGACCTGGAGCAGTTTGCAAAGGAAGAGTGGTCCAAAATTCCGGGTGAGAGGTGTAAGAAGCGTATTGATGGTTATAGGAAGCGACTGATTTCAGTTATTTTTTCCAAAGGGTGTGCAACCAAATATTAAGTTAAGGGTGCCAAGAATTTTGTCCAGCCCATTTTTGGAGTTTTGTGTGACATTATGTCCAATTAGCTTTTTTCCTCCCGTTTTTTGTTTTGTTCCAATACACACAAAGGGAATGAACATGTGTATAGCAAAACATGTGTTACTGCAATACATTTCTGTGAGAAATACTTGATTTTCTGGAAAAATGCCTGGGGTGCCAACAATTTCGGCCATGACTGTATATATAAGAGCTTATTTGACAGGCAGAGGTCTTCCCTCGTTGGCCAAAATTGCTACTACATGTATTATGATATAGCTGCAGCTCCAGGTTTCTGTGTAAGAAAGAAGGAACTCCAAGCTGCTCAAATAGTTTCATGACCTCAGACATATCCAAGGTGCTGAAATTTTGGGGACACATTCTGGAGCCCAATTTGCAAACCAGATACAATACTTAGGAAACAAAATGTATTAGCAATACTGCTAGAAGTTGGGAAGGTCTTAATGCTCTTTAAAATATGTCCAAGTTCCTATGGGCACATTTTAAAAAGATCACAGTTTGTACTGTAAATATATCAGATCTTAACCATTAAACAAAGGTAAATATGATGGTGGCGTCATTGCCCGTATTAAAGGTAATTTGTATTCTTTAAACATAGATTGATGACAAAATATCTTGCTTTATTTTTATGTGGCTGCTTATTCTTCATTGCTGTAGAATGTTTCATTATTAAAAATACTAACTTGCAAAAAGCTAACCTTTTTTATATGTAGCAGAAAAATATTTTAAATGTTGCCAGTGCAACTGCAAATGATTCATTCATAAAACTGTCTGCCAGCTAATTTTAATGTACTTGTCTTCAAATCTTAAACCTGTGTTTACAGTACTCCATAAAATGAAATATTAGGAACCAACATTTCTTCCTGCCTGGCTCAGTAAGTTGTGAATGTTATTACTCTTTTTTGCATCTAATTGAAAGAATTTATTTAGAAAATATCCAGTTTGAGTCAGTACCAGAATTCCATTTCAAAACACTGAGGGCAATATTCCAAAGTTGGTGTTAAGTTAACCAGAGCTGTTGTAAACTTAACTCCATAGGTTCCTATTCCCTACCTAACACTAAAATGGGGGCGCTAGTGGGGAGAAAACTGCACCTAGCATCCTTATTTTACCGTTAGATTCCGGAGCAGGCACTACCTCGTCACCTTGCCCCAGGATGCAGCACTACTGTCAGGATCGTGGGGATGGTACCTGGGTGGCACCTGGATGGCAGGGGTATGAGCCCAGGATGCAGTGTCCTGCACTGAATAGCAGGTGGGAAGGGGGTATGGAGGATGATATGGAAATAAACTGACCGGATGATTCTCAGAAGGATGATGGTGGAGTTGCAGGAAACATAAATAATAAACAGGAACAGATTGGTACACCAGAGCAGCGAGTTAGTAGCACCTCACTCTCTCAGCACAAGAGCTGTAATGATCCAGCAAAGGTCTGGCTGGGGCGTGACGCCTTTATCTGTGTGCCTGTGTGTGTGTCAGGTGTTTTAACTGTTACTTTGCTGGTTTGCATGACAGGAGCAGAACATGAAGTGTACCACCAAGGGGGTTCCAGAATGGCTACAGCCAGGGATCCTGACAACTACCCTCAGTGATGGTAACGCTTTACTGCTGGTGTCACCTCCTGAAGTCCATAGGACTCCGTGGAGGGTTGCACTTCCAGGCCGCGACCCTGAGCCCTGCACAATCTCATGCCCATGAGCTTTGTCTCCAGTCTCACTCTGCTCCTGGCAACGAGAAGCAGTGGATCGGGCCACTGTTCTCGCTGCGGGATGAGGCAAGTATCTGATTTATTGGGGGTGGGTTTAGGGGGTACTAAATTATTTAGCAAAAGTGTCCGTTAGCACCAGCTTTTAGGTGTCGCTAAAATTTTGCTTAGCCCACCGCTGCAGTAATTAGTGCTAGCATTTTGTAATACCTTACTTACTCGAACGCTAATTAGTGAGTGCGCTCCCCATGTTAAGTATAGGGTGCGCAAAGTACAGTAAGCGCCACAATTTAGCGCAGTCACCGATTCGCTAACAGATTTTTCTTGGGTTTAGCATCAGGGAGGTAATATAGTGAGCATGCATTAAAGTCATTTATCAAGGGTTAACAGTTCCTAATCCGAACGCTGCAGCTAGTGTTCACTGTGGAATAAAGCCCATAGAGTATAATGGCTCTGGTAAGTTTACAACAGATTTGTAATAGCGCCCAGTTTTCCAACTTTGGAATATGGCCCTGTGTTTGGTCTAATTTTATTAATTTTGAATGCTTTTTTTTTTTTTTTTTTTTACAATCAGACAATTATAATTCTACGTGGCTTTGCTTTTCTAACATTTCATTACCTGTGACTTTATTTGATGGCATCATTATATTTTGTTAATGATATCATTGATTTATCTGACTTTTTTTGTTGGCTTCATCGGGTTTTGTAAATGACACTGCTGATTTTTTTGACTTGCACTTCAATTCTGCTTTGATTTTCAGTAGCCTTGCACTTGTCAGACATTGTCTCTTGTTGACGAGGGTAAATGAGCCCGAAACGGCTGTGGAGGAGTTATTGTGTCTGGTTGCATAACCTGGCCTTTGCTAAAAAAAAGCCATATAATATGTCGCGGCATTGGTCAAGGCGGGTTCTGTGTTTATTACAGAGCCTAGATGCAAAAAAAGTGAGAAGCTGTGGACTTCATATGCATATCCTACCCAGAGTTCTTTGCTGCATATGGGGAATGTAGCGCAAGAGCTGTGTAAATGGTTCTCTGAATTGCTAGGATGTGTAAATGTTTTCTGCAGCTATAAACTTGATTATTTGCTGTGTGGAGGCTTTTAATCTCACTTTTTTGCCCTCCACTACAATTGAAATACCTATATATATATATATATTCAGATGGAAAACATTGGAAAGTGTATTTTTCTTCTACTCTTTTGAAAAAGTATAACTTGTATAGTGCGTGTTATCGAGTTAACGGGTCATCTAAGTCACTATACTAGGAGATCATGGCATGCTGACATTGACCTCCCTGTAATGTAGAATGACATATTTTTTAGTTTGCCTTTGGTTTCAAGCCAGCTGTCAAGTGTTTGCGGCTATTTTTTTTGGCTAGCTGATTCTTCTTCATCCATATAGTGATGCCCTGAATCCTCACTTCAGATTAAAAAAAAGATCTTTTGATCAATAGAATTAGAACCTTCCATATGATCTCTACGTTCCCTCATCACCTAACACATTTTAGTATATCATAAGCAAGCAGAAAAACACAGAATTTAATAGTAAACACTCTATTACATTCTTCTTTAACGCGTGCACAAAAACGCATTAACACGAGGGGCAAAACCCTTTTCACAGAACGTCGTATTACATTGTCCGCGCAAAAAATGCGCGTTAACGTCTACCGCGGGTGAACCTGCGTGAACCCTTTGCGAGCCTAATGTACTGCGCGCGTCCTATACTTAACATTGTGAGCACAAATGCGTTTGTGCGCTGGTACGCGTGATGGTATTACAATCTATGTGCAGTTTTTAACGCACAGCGTTTGCTCGCATAATTTTAATGTCTTTGAAAAGCTGGTGTTAATGGCAAATCTGAACGTTCTGGCAGAAACCAAATACACCAGCCCAAAAAAAAATAAAAATACAGCAATGTATAGTTACACATTCTACACATACCCAAACAATAAAATTGAGTGGTTGTGCGTGTTTTTATTATTGCTGCAGCATATATACGCAGATTGATTTTGGCAGACGCAAAAACTTAACGGGAGACAATTGTGGTTCTTAATTCTGATTGGCTGAGTCGCGTGAAAAAACAGTCCGCACACCGATTTCTGCGCGCAGCGTTAATGCGTGTCTTTTTTCGTGCGTTATTTTTTGACGGATGAAAAAATGTGCGCAGATTGTAATACCAACGTTAATTTACACGCTTTAATGTTTACAAATTAACGCGCTGCGTGAGCGTTTTTGCGCAAGGAATGTAATGGAGCCCTCATTGTTTCTTTGCATTTTGTCGTTCTTTATGCTGCCTTTTGCTTGAAGCATATTGTAATTCACCTTCCCCAGAGGCATTGTAATGTGCATTTATGAAAAAAAAAGAATCAGAATATTCTAAACTAACATTTTAGATTTCAAGCAAATGCACAGTTGTGTCTCTTGAGGTGTGAGTGCCAACGGAATTGCCTCGGTGGAAATGAAAACCGTTCCCGATGATGGTCAAGCTGGTCCTTTGTGGAATTTTGCCACTGATAAAATAAATAAATAAAATCAAAGCACAAAAACAGATGCGTCTTTGGAAACATCAGTTTATTATCAACTTGCAAATTATAGCTGGATCATAACATGAACAATAGAAAACATTTGTTGTATTTAGATACGTAAAGTGATAAATGATGCAAAGATGTTCAGTATTGCGCAATGCACGCAGAAATAATCAGTTTGGGATTAAATCGAATTTATTTATTTTGGAAACGGGTCCATTTATTCAGATTCACATCAGATTTTTTTTTTCTTATACGGCTAGTTAAAAAGGTATTTTTGCATTTTTCTTAACACAATGTTGCGACCCTTTCAACGTCAACGCTTTGAAGAATCATCACAGATAAGTATATGTAATATATATATAACATCATTTTTCTTTGAATAATATAGTTTTATTTTAAATAAAATTAATTTGCATTTTGGCAACAGGGAGGATATATATTACAGATTTATTACACAGATTAAAAAAGGAAATTCAGATATAAATTCTATCAACAAGTCCTACGAGAAAGTATTAAAAGTAGACAAGTGACACTAATAAGGTAATGGTGATGATTTATAAAGTGTGGAATAATCTTTAAAAGTCCTCTAAACGTTAAACTCTCAGTGTAAAAGATGTAGTTATCTTCTGTTTGTATTCTTAAATAATTGGGTGTTAATCTGGGACGCCGTATTACTTTCGGGTTAATTCAGAAAGAGGTGAAAAGCAGGAGAATGACTGGAGAATGGAAAATTCTAGGTCAAAATAGCCAAACCAGAAAAATTCTCCCATTCATCTCATTTTCCAAATTGGCTAGTTTGACCTAGACTTTTCCATTCTCCTGCTTGTAACTGCTCTCTGAATAACCCTGTTTGTTAATACAAACTATAACCTCCCGACGTTGGGGGGTGGGGGTTAACGTTCTTAAAATCTCTGGAATTGTAGCAACAACTTTATTTGTTAAACTTGTATTCTTGCCTACTTTCACTTTTGTTTTATCTACTGATTTAATCTGGCATGTGACTTGCACATTTTTTTCTTGTCTTTTCTCATGGGAAAAAATACCTTTTGAGAAAAACCAATTGGTTGTTAAACACAGACTTTGGCAAGAAATCCACTCCATTGCCTGTCTGATCATGCACTTGATATGACAGGAAATGCAGCGGAAGGTGTTCCCACACATCCACCAGTTTCAAACAAGTGGAAGACTTTCTACTTCTTATAGTAACAATTTGTTCCACCTACACCGAGGAGAAAAACCAAATGTTCCCTAAATCAATAGCTAAAACACAACTTTTATTAACCAAACTAAAATGACACTCACATATTTAAAGGTGTTATTCAAAGAGCAATGAATTTGCCTCCAAAATTGCACCGAACAGTGAATCTCCCCCTACTGTGCAATTTTGCGGCTGTTCGACTACTCAAAAAGCTAGCGATTCGCCAAATATTGGCAAATTGCCAGTGAAAATGGTGCCTGTTCAGCATCCGTGAAATTCCCGTAGAGAAGCAATTGTTTAATCTATTCAGAAAACACCAAACTGCACTGAAATGACAGTGAAATGCCCTGATTTTCGGTGGTTTCATTCGACAGGTTTCAGCAAGAGAATCCCTTAGGTTTCATTGCTAAAAAAAATTCCCATTTTTCTTAAATATTTATTCAATCATTTATTCTTTTCATTTCATAAAAAAGTATTTTTTTTCCCCTGTATCAGACCATTTTATTGTTTAGTCATAGGACCTTATATATTATTTCCAGGCATCTTCATGCACTAGTTTTTTTAAAACGCCTTTTTTAGTTGACCCCTGTCCGGCGGCTGGTTGGCTTTTTTTCCAGACTCATTTGGTGGGTTGTCAGATCATTTCAGTGGGTTATCGGATCGATTTGGTGGTATGAGTATGCATTCAGAGGTTTAGCTGATCGATACAGCAGTTTTTCGATTCCTTCGGTGTTTTTTCGGAGGTTTGCAGCTGCGTTCGGTGCATCGATTCAGCGCACTTCGGGGACCCTGCAGTAAATGCTGAATTCAGCACAGGGTTGGCTAATTAAGGGTTGTCCTGAAGTGCGTGGAAGGAGAGCACCGAAATTTCAGTGCTCTCTGAATAATCCTTTTAGTATTCCGCAAATAAAAACAATTATTATATATATATATATATATATATATATGTCACAGGGGGCGCTATAGCGCGGTCCTCTAGGGCAATAAATTTGGCACACAGTATCTTAACACTGTTTAGCGTTTATATGTTGGCCTTCACAGAATAAAAAAATCTGACAGAAAACAAAGCCTAACTCGTCTGAGTTGTTACTCACAAAATATATGTTCCTTACTAACGCAGGTAAATAACAAAATAATGGAACTCTTTGCCAACCTTTTCTTCTGGGAAGCTGCCAACCTCAGCGCTTCAAAGGTCTGCTGCTGCTGCTTGTCTGTCTCTCTCAAATAAATCAATCTCCTCACTGGTTTCCCACACCCTGGAAACATTTAATGGCTTTTAATTAGCAGGCGTGGAGACCTTGCAACACAGGGGAACAATTTAAAACACGTATTTTCCTCCTGGGTTTAAACAGCCAAGTCCTCTCCTACAAACATAGGGGGGATGTACACACGGTCACACACCATTCCCCTCTCTTGATCACAATATATATATATATCATAAATCGAATTACTATAAGGTATTTATTTGCCGGGAACAGAGTCTACAATATGCAATGCTATTATATTATACCCGAGCTCAACATACTCCTTTTTAAGAATATCGCCCAAGGGTGAAATTATGGAGGTTTTCAAACCACAACAAAAATCTCCAACAAATTATCATTATAGATCCAAAAGCTCACTGGTGCTAATATTAACCAATTTCTATGACTTTGTCCCTGGTTAGACGCGTCCTCCCATAATTTCCATTTAATGTGTCCTCCATAATTTCAACCTTTTTGAGCGATATTCTTAAGGAGGAGTATGTTGAGCTCTGGTATAATACAATGGCATTGCATATCGCAGACTCTGTTCCTGGCAAACAAATACAATTTGTATATAGAGATTTGATTGATATATACACATTACATTTATATATACTGTATATGTATTTTTCCATGTATAAGACTATACTTTTGTCGAAAATCGTTAAGCCAGAAATTGGGGGTCGTAACTGGTACCAGATACTAGATGTGGGCATGTTCTGGGTGTTGGGGTCGTTTTACACATGGGAGCGTCTTATACACGAAAAAATACAGTATAAGTAATTAACCACTTGGTTTCTTTATTTGTGGAATGCTAAATGTGTGTGAGGGAGTTATTTTAGTTTGGTTAATAAAAAAAATATTTTAGCTATTTAGTTAAGGATCTTTTGGTTGTTGTCCTCGGTGTAGGTGGAACTAATTGTCCATATAGTTTTATCTTTGCAGGATAACCCCGGGTTTTCCCTAATACTACATAGAGGGTCAGAAATAACATTTTGTAACTGGGCTTTCCAATAAATATGTTAAGTTCTCTACTTCTTATCCCATTCTGCCGCACACATTCTCATCTCACAACCCCATGGCTCATCTGCACCCTAGACAAGTACAGACACTCAAATGTCACTCACGATGTCACCTAGGCATACACAGATGGAAGTATCACACACACAGTCCCACATGACTCAGTCTCAACAAACAAACATATTTTTATTTCTTCATCACAATGCATCTTCTCCTGTCTGCCCTGACCTTCTGGAGTTGGCAGGAATAGAAAATCAGATTCGGAAAATAAGACAAAATGAAAACATAAAAATATCAGGTCCCGGATCACAACCAAAACATTAAAAGCAAGACGCTAACGGAAAACCTTTGCGTCAGCCATGTTTCATTTGCGGAGCACCTTTAACATCTGTATTACGACGGAGCTTCTTTCTCAGCAGCTCGAGTCAGAATACCTACAAGCTGCAGTATAATAACGGCAATAGCGCCAAGCGCCACACTGTTGTCAGCTCCAGGAGTCCATAGGACTAGATCTTGCGCACATGAGATCTGGCAGCACAACGGAAAGAATACGCAGATGAACACTAGGAACTATTTGTTCCCAGCGTTCACCTGCTCGCAGAGTGAGGAAGCTGCAGATCATGCCACCGAGGGATCGGAGGCGAGTATGGGTATTTTTGGTCCGTGTAGATTTATGCGTTAAGTGATTACACTTGAGCACAATCACTTGACACCACGGTTTGAGAAATGTAATTCTTATCAGAATAACATCAGACGCAGATGGTGCACGAGCAGGTTGTAATAGCTCCTTCATCTGCTGGGGGCACATTAACCTCTCCTATACTTTGTATACAAGATGTTAAGGTACAGTAACCAGGAGACACATGCTGAGCTTGCCTCTTGGACGTCCTATGACGAGTTAAAAGCGCTCGAGCCATCCAGTTCTATGGCTTCGGAACTTTGCTTGGAGTCCAAACTGTAATCTGGCCCAAGATTTGTAAAGGAATATATTCTGCATTCTACACAGGTGTACCCGAATGTGCATGCACACATTAACAGGTATGTTTACATGCAGGAATATGTAACGCACACTAACTCATTTCACTTAGGCATGCCAAAGTTATTTTATATACACACAGTGAAATGTATCCACTATACACAGGCATACTTGTATACAGAGATACATACAGCATCATCCACACTATCCCATGTCCACAATAAGGCATACACATACTCTGCCAAATACACAGGTATAACCACTATGTCCCATATGTACATGCATACACCTGCAGTCTACCATATATACATACTGGCACACCCATACAAGAGATTGGGCATACACACACAATATGTAACTCACACAGGCAAGTATTCTTTAACATATACACCAGAAGGATCACGTGTCCAATATACAGAGGTATGCATATATACACAATCATTCCCATAGTATAATTTACAAAAAGGCACGGCCCATAGTCTCTCCCTTAATAATTATAGAGAGGCACACAATACACAATACATCTGTCATTCACGCATTTCGCCTTATATGGAGATATAGCCTCCTATATTTATTGGCATGAATTCTTATATCCATTCTCTTCTATAAGCATTGTCAAGACTACACTTTCCTATATATACATACATTTGTACATTCATAGCAATGCTCCTCAACATATGCAGTCGGGAGCTTATTAGAGGAGCGTGTCACTGAATTCAGTATTAACAGCCGATATAAAGGTGATATGGAACAAGCGCATTTAATAACAGGTAGAGTGGCTCATAATATAGAGTATTTGGTTCATATTGAAATGGTCACTTAAGGCAGACACAGGGAGTCTGTAAACACACAAATATACGTTTGTATAGGTGGAGAACCCAAGTCCAGTGGAGATGCAATCATTAATGACTGAGCTGTTAATTATAGCAGATCCACTCATAAGTGTTAGCGGCTCCTCTGCTAATCCAAGCTGAGCTGTAACTCCTGTTGAAGCGTGATCCATACAGCAGGTTACATTTTCGTTTCCTATATTCCCCTCTTCCCCCTCTAGGTAACATGTCTCCATCCTGCCCAAAATGTATTGGAAAACGGAAACACAAAAGTCTAAGGAAAAGGTAGTGAAGGTATCTACCCCCCCCCCATGAAATTACCTCTCTAACACTGAATCCCAGGTCACACATTTATTAACCTTCACAGTCGCATGGCTTTTAGATCACAAATCAGCCCCCAACACACTCACAAAGCTCCAATATCACACGCACAACTCCCATTTATGTATACAGTCAGATTTGTAATCACGAAATGTCACAAGCAAAACCCCATACTACACGCATTGCACACCTAACCAGAAAACATCACCCATCACGCCATAAAACCTTACACTTTCCTGCAGCTCCAATCACACATATAAAGCTCCACAATTCCTATTGCATGTGTTCAGTCAGACACAACACCAGTGAAACAATAAAATATCCACACAAGAAAAATGCACTGAGATATGTTAGTGCAGTGATGGTCGTATTGGCCATATATTACAGCACTATGATGAATGATGCTCAAACAGTGAACAATATGGGACTTCTAATTCTAAAAAAAGGAAATGAGAGGATAAGGAGAGAAATGAGAGGTATAATTGTGTAACTGTTGCCTTCTAAAAACATAATGTACATGTTTCTACTCTGCAAAGCCAAGAAGAAAGAATCCATTACAGGAACTTTCATAAAAGGATTTGTCATCATTTGAAAGGTTCATCCTCTTGGAGCTGTTGAAAGTAACCAATGGTCTTGAGTCTTTCTTTCAATGTTTATTACAGTGTAGCTATACCTCGCAGCAGTACTTGAGACCGTTCAACTGCAAACATTGTAGTAATTCCTAAACTTGCCTGATGTTTTGAACTCTAAGAAATCCATTAAAGATCACACGCAATCTGTGTTTTCAAGTCCTTGAAACATTCATTTACCCTGCTGTTTGATCACGTCCTCTCACCATTTTATCCGTACATGCCTATACTTTCTTATAACACCTACTATTTCTTTAATTTCCTATGTCATCCTGTTCTAGCTAACCTGTGCTATCCAATTATGGGTCCTATTCCAGGGTTGGTGTAAACTTAACCAGAGCTGTTGTAAACCTGTCAACTAGGGATGAGACGAACACTCCCCGAGTTCGGTTCGAGCCCGAACCCGAACTTCCCATTTGTTCGGGTCCGAACCCGAACCCCCATGCAAGTCAATGGGGCTGAAAATTCGGTTTTTTGGAGTGCCCTCCAAGAGGCCATATATGCTACATATTTGCCATAAAAGGTGTATGGGGGTCCGGGTAGTGCCCTGGGGGACAGTAAACAAGGATGAAAAGTTAAAAAAAAAACGTTTTTAAAGGGACAGGGAGTTTTCCATGAAATAAGGGTTAAAAATAAAAATGAAAAATTCCTTCAAATATTGTGCCTAGGAGGTCCCCATAACCTGCTCGTGAAGTGGCGGATTTCTAGGATGTATAGAAATATGTAAAAACCAAAAAATGACATTTCAAATGACGGTAAATGCTTTTCCTTTAATCTATCCATAAACAACTGCTTGGGGCGGCAGTCTGTATGAAAAGAGGAGACATTTTCGGACACGCAGAAAAAGTTTACAGATTTTTTGGCGGTGAAAAGCAGGAGAATGGAAACTTCTAGACCAAAAAGCCGATTTGGAAAGTGAGATAAATGGGAGAATTTTTCTGGTTCGGCTATTTTGACCTAGAATTTTCCATTCTCCAGTCATTCTCCTGAGTTTCACCTTTCTCTGAATAACCCTGTCAGGGTTATTCAGAGAGCGGTGAAGAGCAGGAGAATGACTGGAGAATGGAAAATTCTAGGTCAAAATAGCCAAACCAGAAAAATTCTCCCATTTAGGCTAGGGTCAGACTAGCGAATTTTTAACGTGCGTTTAGGCGCACTTAATCACGGCCGCACTAGCAGCAAATGACGGCCAATATACGAAGTACGGTCGCACGAAAGTCCGGCTGCGCAACGCAAGTGGAAAATGAACACATTTTTTCGAGAAAGCAGAACCGCTAGTATGGACGTACAGAGTGCGCTGCGTCCACTAGTGGCGTGTGTGCGTGATTTGGAGACGTCAGACCCTGCTCATGTCCGGCCAACATAATGTCCAGACACCCAAAGTTTCCTGGTTTGGATCTGTAAAAAATCACACACAAAAATGCGCATCGTATGACCGTTTTCGCGCAATCCGTGAAAAAAATACAGCAATGCGTTCGGATGCACTTTTTGACGGTCGCTGCGAAAAATGCGTTAGTCTGACCCTAGCCTTATCTCACTTTCCAAATCGGCTATTTGGTCCAGATTGTTCTCTTTTCCTGCCATTCTCCTGGTTTTCACCTTTCTCTGAACAACCCTGAGAGAGAGGTGAAAGCCAGGAGAACTGGCAAGAGAAGAGAACAATCTAGACCAAATAGCCAATTTGGAAAGTGAGATAAATGGGAAAATATTTCTGGTTTGGCTATTTTGACCTAGAATTTTCACTTCTCCAGTTATTCTCCTGCTTTTCACTGCTCTCTGAATAACCCTGTGAATGTTTAATCCAGAGGTGAAAAATAACATTGCTTTAGATTTTTTTCAAACACCAGTTAAATGCAGCATATTAGGATGTTTTAGGGAAATTAATTCTCAAATCTCAATCAGAAGCAGACACCACCCCACCCTCAGTATATTGTACAATGTATTAAATTGATTACCAGACTAAAAACACCTGGTGTTATGCCCGTTTGTGAACAGAGGTCATTTAGAGTTGATCATCTTTCCACGTACACATTAGTTTTTAATTCAATATCTAATAAACCGTTGCTTATAATATTCTGCAGTAAAGAGTCTCTTTATTTCTAGATTTTTTAGTATTTTTTTAAGCATTTTCTATACTTTTTTCAAAATTTCTTTTTTTTTTCGAACCCGAACCGAACACGCCCAAAAAGTTCGAAATTCGTGAACTTTCGAACTGCCAAAGTTCGGGTCGAACTCCGAACCGTGCGAACCCGAACAGCTCATCCCTACTGTCAACCCCATAGACTAGAATGGTTCTGGTAAGTTTACAACAGTCTCTCTTGCTGGGCCCTCCTTCAATCCAGCGCTACTCAGGCACCGCAGCGGGTTTAACAGAAACAGTAAGGGATGCTCTGGGACACACTGTGCAGTGTCATCGTGGTATATGCTACACAGGGCCAATGGGAAACATGCTGGGGATGCTCAGTATATCTCTCGCAAGCACTGTGCATGCACGTCCCAGCGTATCTTTCACGTCCCCCCTCCCTTTCAGGTTTGGAATTCTGGCAAAATTCCAAAAAACTAGAAAAATCCAAAATCAAAAAAATGCTTGGAGAATGATTTTGGAATAAGCGGTGCTTAACCTTTGTAGCAGTATCCAGGCGAACGAAAATAAAAAAGTGGAAATGCCCTACATAGTGTAAAATGAAAATGTGTAGAATAATTGAATTATTAACATTTATGTCTTTATTGTAAACATCCATCTCACATAGGACCAGATTCCAAGTCATGTGTAAACCAACCCAGAGCAGATGTAACCTCACCAGAGTCAATGAAATCTAGGAGTTGAGGCGTTTACAGCAGCTCCGCTTAAGTTTACACGTGACTCGGACTCAAGCCCATTATCTTAGAGACACGGAGCAGATACACGTGTATTATATATACAGTTACATGAAACATATGTATTATTGACTCGTATAGTTATTTTCTGTGCTGTGAAAACATTGGGGGGCACATTACATTCTAATGGTAACACTCACTTGCAGTTTTTCCTCCCTTGCGCCCGCGTTTTAACGCTAGGATCGTAATGTGACCCTGAATTTGTTTTTTCCGAAATTTTAATTTTAATACCTTTTTTAAAGTTGAAAAAGGGGTATACTAGAAAAACTACATTTATTTCTCAGAAAATACTTTATTGAGTCAAGAATAAACTAAGATATTTTATTCACTGTCTAATCATTAAATAAATATCTTATTTTATGTTATTGCTTGTTTGATGAATTAAACATTTATGGGTTTCCGACTTGTACAATATAGTCACGCTAGCTTTATGTTTTCCTTTAAAATTCTTTGTAATGCCTGAGATTGCTTCTTTTTTTTATGGCAACACTTATGTATCATTCTAAAACATAAAATATGACTTAATTATAAGAGAAACTCAAAATAATAAATGTCACTTAAATATACATTTTCGCTAAAAGTTATTTTTTTTTTATTAGGCTTAAGCAGCAGCTTATATCACTATATTTACAGCTGTCTGGTTATTCGATCTAAATACGTATAATTAATATGCCACGTACTATAAAATGATAGCTGAAATGTTCCTCGAACTATGGTACAAAATATTTTACATTTCTAGATGCTGGATCTCTAAATTCTTAGAGTATTGCTTCAAGTAAAAATGATTTTTTTTTTTTTTACAGTGTTGGTGGAGTAGGATCGAAATCGATACCCAAAAATACTGAGGCAAAAAGTGCAATATTTTGATATTTAGTACTAATAAAAATAAGTAAACATGCTTTTTGTTTTCTATAAGGTTATGAGATCATCAAGTTCACCCGTGGCAAAAAAATAATGAAGCAATAAAAAACACTTAAGAGTCTCTGATCTGTCTTTACCTCCATCAATCCGCAAAATACTAATGCTTCAGGTATTATTTTTTATTTTATGAAGCAATGGTGTGAATGCTGAGTTTGCTACATTCCATGTGACGGAGTTGCTCCTGTTTTCAAAATGGCCGACTTTCTCTAACGTTATGTCATGTGTATTGTTTCCCCATCATATTCACTCTATGTGCTGACACCTCAATTCCATCCGGTGCAGGGATTGTTGGTTAATAGTGCACATTTCGGCAGGATATTAGATTCTTGCTTGGTTTTTCTTTCTGCCTTTTTTTTTTTAACCAAAATCTTAAAAAGGTTTACCAGTTGAAAAGCACATTTTGTCCGAGGGTCATGAAGTAAATCTGACTGCCGCCACCAGATTGTATTGAAGCAAAGAAGACCTAAAAAAACAAAAAGTAGGACATATGCATTTTCATTAACTTATGTATGTATTTGGAGTTATTTATGAAGAGCGTTTTGTGGGTAAAGTTATGGAAGTGAAGCCGTTAAAACAATGCAGCGTTCCCATTAATTGTTTTACTTAGTGAAGCAACTGGAATAACGTTCTGGCAACAAACTGATGGCAGCATTTCCTCTGTATGGGTTGGTTGGGGGAACCCTTTCATATTCTCAGTCAGCCCTTTGCCCATGGACTTTAAAGCACACTGGACATTTGGATGCAGCCTAATGACCAGCTTGGACAGACTCTGTCCTGAGGATGGACTGGAACTATGAGGGGATTTCAACAATACAACCCACGAGAAGATAGCAAAGCAAAGATTTGCATTGAATCGAATCCTTCAACTATGATGTGAGTAATTTAAAAACAATATGGAGGATCAAGGCACTCCAATAAGCAGTTAAATAAAGGGAACTTTTATTATGGAATCTGAGATGTTTTACATAGTTACATAGTTATATAGGCTGAAAAAAGACATGCGTCCATCGGGTTCAGCCTCTCCCACGAAACCTACTGCTGTTGATCCAAAAGAAGGCAAAAAACCCAGTCTGAAATATGCAACATACCGGGAAAAAATTCCTTCTTGACCCCAGAATGGCAGTCAGATTTCTCCTTGGATCAAGAAGCTTTTACCCACATATTAAATATTATAACCCTTAATATTCTGTGTCTGCAGGAAGTCATCCAGTCGTTTTTTAAAAGTCTGTACAGACTCTGACCCAACCACCTCAACAGGCAGAGAATTCCACAGCTTTATTGTTCTCACCGTAAAATAACCCTTCCTATGCTTTAAGCTACATTTTCTTTCTTCCAGTCTAAATGGATGACCCCTTGTCCTATGTATAGACCTGTTAATGAATAGGTTATCAGACAATGGTTGATAATGGCCCCGTATATATTTATATAAGGTTGTCAGATCCCCTCTAAGGCACCGTTTCTCTAAACTAAACAGGGTTAAGCTTGTTAGTCTTTCCTCATAACTTAACCCTTCCATTCCCCTTATTAATTTAGTTGCCCGTCTCTGCACTTTTTCTAACGCTATAATATATTTTTTTAAGACAGGTGCTCAAAATTGCACGGCATATTCAAGGTGCGGCCTGACCATTGATTTATACAGAGGCAAAATTATGTTTTCATCCCGTGAGTGAACTCCCCTTTTAATGCATGCCAATACTTTGCTGGCCTTGGCGGCTGCTGTTTGACATTGCACATTGTTACTTAGTTTGAAGTCTATGATTATTCCCAAATCCTTCTCCTGCTTGGATTTCCCTAACTCCGTACCATTTAGGGTATAAATTACTTGCGTGTTCTTCACTCCAAAGTGCATAACTTTGCATTTATCTAGATTAAATCTCATCTGCCATTTAAGTGCCCAGTCCCCCAATTTATTTAAATCCCTCTGCAGCGAAGTAACATCCTGCTCACATTGTATTACTTTTCCTAGTTTTGTGTCATCTGCAAACACTGATACATGACTTTCAATGCCTATCTCAAGGTCATTTATAAATAAATTGAATAGTATTGGTCCTATAACAGACCCCTGAGGGACACCACTTACCACTGGTGTCCAACTTGAAACTTTTGACAGAGATCAGAATTTTACAAGCCTAATATACATCAATCTGTCTGGAGATTCTTGTACAGAAAGATGGAGCTCCAGGTGTATTACTATACATGTAGTAGCACTTGGTGGCCAGCAGGGAGAGACCTCTGCCTCTGAATTACACTTATTGTTTCTAAGGCCAATGTCAGACAAGCGCAAGATGTACGCCAGTACTGACATGCCTCTCGACGCCGCATTGTGACATTTTGACAGGGCCGGCCACACGCTTTAGCGTGCGCTGAAAAGCCTCCCCATCGAAACGCTAGAACGCTCTCCGCGATCCTCCACTAACTGCACTCAACAAGGTCGACACATGGTCGTCAAAGTGGAAGGAACGTCCACTCTCATGGACGTTCCTTCCGCTCTGAACAATTCTCCTCTGACCCACTCCCAAAATGTATTTTATGAAGGGTATATTAGTTTTTACACCGTCTGCAACGGAAAGTTGTTTTCCATAAATCCACTGGGGTCCGGCAGTGGTTTTATGGAACAACTTTGTAATTCAATGTTCTTGAACCCAGGACATACTTGAAAACGAGAGAAATCTCAATGTATCCTTCCTGGTAAAATACTTTATAAATAAATAAATGCAGGGCTTAGTACCAACCATCTATGGAATAGGTGAAACCATATTTCAGAGTAATCTAAATAAACTGGATGACATGAGCTCCAGATTATTCAGAGTGATATTTTAACCAGACGGTTTAACAAGATCATATGTTTTGGGAATTTATAATAATTACATGGAAATTTTGAAGCAATCAGTCTTGCCATTCCTAACCCTCACGTGATCACATCTAAATTCAGGGAAGTGAGGTTAAATATTTATATATGTATAGGGAATCACTGTATAGCTAATGTAGTTTGTAGTATGTAGGATAAGAATTTTTAATTTTCAAATTTCCCCTTTTAATAATTATTATTTTCAGTTTTACCTTGTCATTTCTTTCACACAGAAACTTTAACTTTTGTGCCTTCTTGTGCATGAAAACACCTTCCAGAGTTCCGCTTTCTCCAGAACGTAATTCTATTGCCTTCTCTCCCCAGCCCATTACTTGATTAGATTGAAGATATGCTGGAAAAGAAAAAAAATAATATGTAATATTTTTTCGTCAATTGTATCCATCCATGTAACATAGTGACTATATTTCCTACATATTTATTTTCTGTGTTAATCTGTATATTTGTGTGTTGTTTTTAAAATTTAATGTTCCTGAACCCAGGACATACTTGAAAACGAGAGAAATCTCAATGTATCCTTCCTGGTAAAATACTTTGCAAATAAATAATTCTGATAATTTCTATTAAATTTAATGAGCGATTATGATGATTACGTCTTAAATTTGCAGCTCATGTATATATTCATTTTTTCACCTCATATTGACATTTTACAAAAGCATTGAGGGAAAGGACGCATTGTTGCATGCCAACCCAAAACATACATTGATACACCTTGGGACACTGGGCCATGTAGACATTAGTGTCAGAATATTTTGGAGTCACTGGCCAAAGAGAAGAGCAGCTGAGTGAAATGAGGCAAAGGATGACAGAAGGACAGGCACACACACTGCACCTGATGCCATGTTTAGACGGTCCCTGCTGGTCTTTTAATGGACCAACGTGCCAAAGATTCACACATGCCATTGTATATGAGCTAATACTCTCCTTGTTCATTTGTTGGGGGGCTGCACGGTTATGTCCAATATTCTTTGAATCACTGGGCATGGGGTCAACCCTTTGATTCACTGCAGAATCTATTAATACAATGTGTTCACCTTCATAAGATTATACACTCTGTAACCCATTAATAGTAGACCATGGGTGATGGGTAAAAGGCATAGTTCAATTATGGATAAAGTTGGAAGTCTACACATCCCTTAAACTCCCATTCTATCACCAGAGAAAAGCAGTGCATGACTGTACAAAATCATATGATGTATGTGTCCAGCAGATGGGTGCCGGACAAAATCCCGACAACCAGGTTCCCAAAGCAGACATCCAAAATCGGGTTTGGGAGTTATGGTTAACCCTTGGGATTTTGGATGTTGGGAAGTTGGCTGACGGGCACTTGGGATATTGGATGTCGGCCATCGTGGTAACCAGAACTCACATAAATTTCTATCAATTGTTACCAACACTCATTCTGCATTTCTACAAATGAGGGAGATCATGATTGGAAATAAAGACAGGGGGAAGGGGGAGTGGTATGTTTCCAAAGAAGCACATGTCCCTCAAGGAAGATGCTTGGGAGGCAGATATTTTGGGACTGTAGTTTGAGCTCACTAGAACGTCTTTCATACAGGTTAACGTTTGCAGAGGGAAAACTTTACTTAATATTTTACCATTAATATGCTCTATCAAGTCTTGCATGTAAGCCTTTGCGAGTGTAATCACAGATGTCAATATTTTGATTGTAGTTGCTTGTTGAAAAATAATTAATCAAAAACGTTGACAGTTTTTTTTTCCCTCCAGCAGAACACACCACAGGTTTTAGAGAATATATATTAATAAATAAAACAGAGCTGCCTTCAATACTTTCTGTCAAATGGACTTTGATAAACAACGACTCCTGGAGTTTACAGAGAGATTAAAGCCGAATTTAACCTCTGATAAAGAGATTCTAAACTTAATTCTCGCACCGACAACATACATAAAAGACAAAACAATTGAAGTGGAGATAACGTGCAAATCGAATCAAATTGCATCCTGAAGGTTGAGAGTGATTAAGCTATTGATTAACATTATACAGTGTCTCCAGGGGCACAGTCAGAGTATTGACTTTATAAACAGCCTTGTACAACGGCCTTTGTATATTGCCGAGGAAGTCCTTCCTGTTGGATTATTGTGTTTCCACTGTGCTAAGGAGAGCATCTTCTGGCTATAGTGTACACAAATGGGTGTATTTCGATTGGTCAGAGCTTCTGAATATAAGTGTTTGACATATGTTCTTGAAATATGTTTCTCCGTGTGTCACGTACCTCCGGCGCCCAGCAGCCTCCTCCACGCTTGCCGAGTGCTGGATAAAATGCATGCCGGCGCCGATCACGTGGTGCCCGGAGGGGTGGGGCACATTAGCAAAGTGCGCAATCTACTATATAAGGCCTTCAGTTAGACCAGATCAGCACGCTGTCATGTTCTCACACTCCCACAGTGCTCCCAAGTGTTCTGAATATATATATTGATTGTGTATGACCTTTTGGCTTTGGAAAGCGACTACTCTTGTGTATAGATCTCTGGTTGTGGAAAACGATTACTCTTGTGCATAGACCTTTGGCTTTGGATAATGACTACTCTTGTGTATAGACCTCTGGCTTTTGGAAATAGACCATTCTTGTGTTTTTTGACCCCTGGCTTTTGGCAATCAATTACTCTTCTGTTTAGACCTCTGAATCTAACAATCTACTACTCCAGTGTTTATCATCGGGATCCGCAGTATTGTATACAGATATCTGGCATCTGTTTGCTATATATATATATATATATATATATATATACATACAGTTGTGTTCAAAATTATTCAACCCCCAAAGCTGTAAAGGGTTTTAGGGAATTTAGTGTACATTTGTAATTGTATTCAGAATGAAATCCTACAAGGACTTTTTAAAGAACCATATGCAACTAAAATGACATCAATTGGTTTTGTAATACAGTAGTAAATGTTTCTTTTGTGAATTCTTCATTGACACAATTATTCAACCCCTTAAAGACTACCACTCTGAAGAACAGAGGTTCATTCAAGTGTTTTCAATCAGAGGCCTGTTCAATACCTCAGCCGCTGCAAGTGCTAAGTTAGCAACTTGCATTGAACGCCGTTCAACCGCTCAGCGCTCAGCAGTGCTAACCTAGCACTTGCAGCGACCCGAGGAGATGCTGAGTGTGACGTTTTAAAGATGGCCGCCGCATGAAGCAAGTAACAATGCCCTACAGCAAGATGGCCGCCGCCTCGAAGCAAGTAATAATTCCGTACAGCAATGTTAATTTTGAGGTTTTTGTTCACCAAAGCACAAAATATTTATTTATTATTTCCCCCTGCACATAGACATATATTACAGTTCAATTTATATATTTTGTTTCAGAAGTAAACATAACGTTTATTCATTAAAAACTATCATTTGTGGTGTGTGCGTACAAAACGGAATTGTGCTGACTGCTTCTCTTTATTATTTTTTGTCCGAGTGATCCGAAAAACAATCTGAATTTTTCATTAAGAAATCGTCGGCCATTTTGGATTCAAAATTCGCATCCAAAGGGTTCAACGACACTGCTGCAGCAAACTGAATTACTGCGCTGCAGCAATTCAGCAGCTGCTGAGGTATTGAACAGGCCTCAGGTATTGAAAACACCTGTGGATGTCACGGAGCAGCAATAAAGCATAATAAGCACCAATTAGGCAGCTTTAAAATGACTGATACTCAGCTCCTTCTAGACATTTACTGGTGTGGTTACAAACAAGGTGAAGTCAAGAGAATGGTCCAGGAAGACAAGAGAAGAGGTGATTACTCTTCACAGGAAGGTCAATGGCTATAAGAAGATTGCAAAGATGTTAAACATACCAAGAGAGACCATAGGAAGCATCATTCGCAAATTCAAGGCAAAGGGCACTGTTGAAACGCTACCTGGTCGTGGCAGAAAGAAGATGCTGACTTCGACTGCTGTGCGCTACCTGAAGCGTAGAGTGGAGAAAAGTCCCCGTGTGACTGCTGAGGAACTGAGAAAAGATTTGTCAGATGTGGTTACTGAAGTTTCAGCTCAGACAATACAGCGCACACTGCGTAATGAAGGCCTCCATGCCAGAACTCCCAGGCGCACCCCCTTGCTGTCTCCAAAGAATAAGAAGAGTCGACTGCAGTGTGCCAAAAGTCATGTGGACAAACCACAGACGTTTTGGGATAGTGTTCTGTGGACTGATGAAACAAAATTAGAACTGTTTGGGCCCATGGATCAACGCTATGTTTGGAGGAGGAAGAACAAGGCCTATGAAGAAAAGAACACCTTGCCTACTGTGAAGCATGGCGGGGGGTCAATCATGCTTTGGGGCTGTTTGGCTTCTGCAGGTACAGGGAAGCTTCAGCGTGTGCAAGGTACCATGAATTCTCTTCAGTACCAGGAGATATTGGATGACAATGTGATGCAGTCCGTCACAAACCTGAGGCTTGGGAGACGTTGGACCTTTCAACAGGACAATGATCCCAAGCAAACCTCTAAGTCCACTAGAGCATGGTTGCAGATTAAAGGCTGGAACATTTTGGAGTGCCCATCGCAGTCACCTGACTTAAATCCGATTGAGAACCTCTGGTGGCACTTAAAGAAAGCAGTTTCAGTGCGCAAGCCTAAGAATGTGACTGAACTGGAGGCTTTTGCCCATGACGAATGGGCGAAGATACCCGTAGATCGCTGCAAGACACTTGTGTCAAGCTATGCTTCACGTTTAAAAGCTGTTATAACTGTAAAAGGATGTTGTACTAAGTACTAAGATTGAATGTCACTTGGGGGTTGAATAAAACTGATAATGATGTGAGCACAGAAAAGACATTTGTGGTTATTTCATTATAAATGTTATGTTATATTTGTCTGACCTACACGTGCCTCTTTGATTTAATTGTAAGCAAGATGACTGAATGATCAAAATCAATGTCAAACTGGCCAAAACACTCAATTTCAGTGGGGGTTGAATAATTTTGAACACAACTGTATATATATATATACACACGCTCTTGTCTCAGTCTGTTCTCTACTTAGTCACTATAACCGACCACTACAAGGATCGGAATATTAGGGTAACTCTGCGTATAGGGATCAGATCCATGGGGAATCTGTGACACCGTGGTTTAAATGGACCAGAATGAGATGCAGTAGACCAATGGCAACTCTAGGGAAGAATTCACTAATGAGCTAAAGCAGGACCTCTGAGGTGGATTACTGGAATTATTATCACAAAATCCATCTCAGAATATTTTAATATATGTGGAAATCTTTCACTGCTCACGTTTTGCTTTGGAGGTCAAACATCTTCAAGAAACAGGTTGAAATTGTATGCGTTGTTGCGCAATAATAAGGCTGCTTATTCTTAAGTAAACACTTTAGTATGAGAGAAAAAATATGTTTCAGGTAGAGTCTCAAAGTTCGATAAAGTTCACATGACTCAAAAGCTCTGGGTAAAGCTGGAAAAAAAAAGAAAAAGTAAAGTGAATGTTTCTGTTTTTACACAGGTAATCTGCAGACCACCCAACTCCCCTTGAGTAAAGTTCATTTTAAGAGTTAAGGTTGGCCATGAATATGGGTAATCCTAGTTCTTGGGTGAACTGTAAGCTACTTGAAAGTCTTGGAAAACATTACCCGACGTTGGGCAGTATTACATAGTTGGTGCTAACTTAACCAGAGCTGTTGTAAACTTAACTCCATAGACTATAATGGCTCTGGAACGTTTACAACAGCTCTGGTTAAGTTAGCACCAACTTTGTAATACTGCCCGTTTTTTGGGTAGATTGTGGTTTACACGGTAAAGCTGGATGTCTGATTTTATTTACTTTTACCCAGTAGTTGGATAATGTCAGTTTTACCCAGGTAATCCTAGGTTTAGCACCATTTTGAACTTTACCCGTAACACACGCACTACTTATTATTTATATATAAAAATGATGAGTATAGCAGTATGTAGTGATACCTTTTTTATTGGACTAACATTACATTTAAAAGACAAGCTTTCAAGAGTGTAACCTCTCTTTTTTAGGTCTGGATGCTTAACGATCAGTATCCTAGAATTGAAAATTATATTTAACATATATATATATATATATATATATTTATACACACAATACACACACACAACAAACCAAGGGGGAAGAGCACTCCATTATACAAACTACAGCATCACAAAGCTTATTTTTTGAGAAGCATCAGCCCGTTATGCTTAGTAAAGGTTTTGAGTGGTGCCCTCCTGGTGTACTCTTTACTGTAGTGTTTCCCAAACCTGTCCTCAGGACCCTCCGCCTCGCCAGGTTTTCCAGATATGTGAAGCACAGCACAGGTGATATGATTTGCTGCTCAGTGATTGCAGGATTCAGTCTGCATTTTTCCAAGGTTATCTGCAAAATCTGGCCTGGTTGAGGGTCCCGAGGAGAGGTTTGGGAAACACTGCTTTACTGTGTATAACACAAATATACACACACGCACACAGGAGAAGACTTCTACTCTCCAAAGCATATGTGGTTTGGTGCGGCATACGGCCACCCACAAAAAAATCCAGAACTATCACACAACGGAGTTACTTCAACCAATTATAGCAATATTTTTAAAAAAAATCTGAAACATAGAACATCAATGTATCAGTCCTCCAGGGACTTTATTTAGAGAGGCATACATGGATAAAAACAATCAAGAAAATGGCAGCTCTAATAAATCACGTCAAGTGACCACCGAATATTTGATGGATAAATACTGGAAAAGCTCTTATAAATCTCTCCTCATGATCTGTATATACCAGTTATCTCCACATACTGTACCTCGGTATCTCTCTCTGTATCTACTACTTATATAAAACAATGTTTTTCTTAATACTTTTATATCTGTGATATGAAAAATACCAACATATTTAAGGTGCTGAACTGAGTATGTTCAATCCCTTTTCTAAGAGGAAAAAGAGGAGGATTTTTATGCTTAGAAATAACTTACTGACTAGATTTTGCATCTCTTCTTTTTCAAAGCCTACCTTCTAGGTAACGGACCCGTCACATACTCTATTTGCGGAGCCCGTAAAATCAGGAGAGAGGAAGTTATAGCTAGGTGGGGAAGAGGGGGGGGAGTTGTGATGTTGTGGGGAAGGGGGGGTGCTTTTTTTAAGAAATTGTGTTTAGAAATTAGAATTAAAAAAATACCAACCAATAAAATAAGTCACAATTGTTCCATTTTTCCTTCCAAAACCACATTTGAAAATACATCCATTGGAATTTATTTATTTTATTTATTTATAAATTGGAATTGATAATACTTTACAGAGCGACCGATGAGTTCTAATACTGAGAGAGCAAGAGCACATAACATTTTATTACAAGGGCCAACTCTCTGGAATCAAAATTGTTATGGCCACACCGGGTCTGTCATTATCATGTAGGTCATGTTCCAGGAATTCATTTATTTCTCCATCTTACTCTCCTGGTTATGAAAACTAATTAAACGGTAAAGCTCCCTGCTGTTAGACATCAGAAGACATCCTGGTGGATTTATAATTAAATTGTATGATTTTACTCAAGGGCATGCTACCACCTTTTCGACTAGAAGGCACTTGTATTTTTATTTTTTTCCTGAGTCACGTGCCACGTAGTAAATAGCCTTTAAACTACTCCTGTAAATATGGTTGGTTTGGAAAATAGACTTTGGCTATTGGGGGAAATTAGAGAAGGTTTGATATAAGTCATCGGGCAGGTAACCTCGTCTGTCAGTATGATGGAAGAGATTGCTTTTTGACGTAGAAGAGGTGTTGTAGAAGGCTAGTCTCCATGAGAGACGTGAGGCCATAGACGTGTGCAGAGGAGATGGTGGCTGGATGAATTGGTCCTAATTGTCCACCTTGTAGGATCCCATCTACACATTTTATGTAAGTCCCTATCTACACATTTTATGTGTTTCTTGTTTGGTTCATTTACAGAGCATCAAAATTAACAGTTTGTGATTATTTACAGTTTGTAAGTAATAAATGTTCCATATGTGCAGCTCATCATATATGGACTGTGTGCGCCTACTCTCGAGATCCACTGTACAAATAGCATTGAAGATCTCTAAAGACTAGAAAATATGCCCTAGTTTAACATCTGAAGACCGTTGCAAAAAGGCTTGAAGACAAAGTCAGACCGTGTGTTCAACCATCATTGGGCCTGTCACGGAATGGCCCAACACCCTCAGCCAGGGGCGGTTCATGGTGACGGGGTTTTGCCCATAGACTGTTAGGGGCCGTTGCGCCCACGGAGTTCCGTTTATATTTTAATTAGATGTGGTTTTGTGTGTGGTGTAATAAAAGTGTCCCCATTTGTGTATTGTGAAATGTATGAAAATTCCTTTGTGTGTGCCTTGCCCGTCGCCATTTTCCATCGCCTCGTGGATCCGGTCAGAATGATCGGATCGGAAAATGGCCGATTCGGACCATCCGGACGAATCGCAAAATGGTCGATTCGGACCATCCGGTCCGAATCGGCAACTCCCCGATTCGTAACCGCCAATACGAATCGGGGCCCGGGTGCCTCCTGCCAGCGAGGGCCAATGGGACTTGTGTGGGCGGGCAGGGATTCCCATTGTTATGATACTGTGGTAAAGTTTATAAATGTATGGGATGTGGAAAAATAAAGCAGATTTACTAGTGCATTCAGCTTTGCCTGGTGACTTTTATTATCGGCCGTATTTTCTGAGCGCGGTCTCAGAGTGCGGCATCCAGCGAAGATCCGAAACGAACACCCTGTGCCTGCATCCCGCATCAGGACAGAGGTGCAGCGTATGGTCATCGGTCTTAAGAATATTCGACCGAGGTGCCGCGATCCGATCCGAAGGCGCGGCCCATCTACCGCGCTTCGGTATATCGAGCGGCAAGTGAAATCCGAATATTCATCCGATTGAGATCACATAAGATCCGAATATTCCCCGACTGGTCCACGTAAGATCCGAATATTCATCCGGGGAAGATCCGATCCCTGTATCCGTACGCCCGCACCGCAGACGCTCCCACACACACACAAGGTCAGTGAACCAGCTGCTCGAGACGCTGAGTGCCGTGTTGCTCAGTGGTCGGGCTGGTTCCACGCAGGGGTCCCCGTCACCGCCCGCTAACCCTTCCCCAGGGTCATTCCAGGCCGCACGAGACGCCGAGTGCCGCGCCACTTGGTAGTCGGGCCAGCGGTAAGCGCTGGGGGGCACGCAGATAAGAGCACACCCGCAGGCGGAGAACACCCATTCCGTCATACTGGTGGCAGAGGTGGGATAGCTCTCTGCAACCCCCAAGAAGACCCTTACGATGGCCGAGTACGGTGCCTACAAGCGGGACGTCCTGCGTGGCATGCTGGAGAATCGGGGAGGCACCCCGGGCTCCAAGAGCCGGGATGTTATGATTGAGGAGCTACGGAGATTAGATCAAGGGGCGGCGTTCGCAGTGTTACCCGCTGACACCGCACCGGCACCTGTCCCCGCTGAGTCCGACGAAAGCGAACTCCACCGGAAGGTGCGGCAGCGGGCCGTCATCTATGGAGCGGCCCCAACGGAGGCCGTCATGCAGAGTCTGATTCGGGAGATTAGACAGGAAGAGGAGCGTGAAAAGGATCGCGTGGAGCGAGACAAAGAGCGTGCGCACGAGCTACGGCTGGCTGAGGTGCGGGGCCGGCGGGACAGCAGCCCTCGTTCGGACCGTTCCACCGGGCGCAAAGTGCCTTTTCAGGCGTTCAAGGAGTTCCGAGAAACAGAAGAAGAAGATAGAGAGCTACCTCCAGGACTTTGAACGCCTGTGCCAAGTGCACGAAGTACACCGTATCGACTGGGTGAGAATCCTGGCGTGCAAGTTGACCGGTCGGGCCGCCGAGGCCTACCGCACGGTGCCGGACGAGGAGGCCACCAACTACATGCACGTGAAGCAGGCGTTGCTGAGCCGGTTCGCCGTGACCCCGGAAGCCAGCCGGGCGAAGTTCAGGAATTCTCGCCGGCCCAATGGCGCTACCCACGTCGAGTGGGCCCACCGACTGCAGCGGGACTTACGCACCTGGTTCCTGGGTAGCAAAGCGGAGACGGTGACAGAGATTACCCAGCTGCTGCTGCTCGAGCAGTTCTTCGAGCTGTCAGACCTTTTTTAGATATAAAATTTCTATAACGCAGGAATGTTTAAATTTGGGGCCAGGAATTGCGTCACACAAACAACTTGTCTGCGTCGTTAATATATAACAAGAACAAGAGATAAGCTAAACTCGTTAGTGTTACGCATACAAGAAAGGACATTTAACATTGATCAAAGACGGTCTAATGGACTCTGTTTATTTTATTTATTTGTTACAACCAAACAGATGTTAGATCAAATGGTTTAAAAGTAAGGGAACACAATGACAACTAAGATAGAAATCTCAGTATGGTGTTTATTTCGTCAGATCGAAACTCTGAAAGCCACGTAAACATGGAACAATAGGTTGCCCAATAAAGAAAAAAACCCAAAGAAGGTTAAATGGCTTGGGTAAACCAGCTTGTAATGCTATGCTATTCGGCAATATGTACTATATGGTATGAGAATATTTATTAGTTAGAACTGATAATTTTAGCATCTTATAAAAACAGAGGCCCTACCACATTCAGTTGATCATCACAAATGTCTGGTGTACTAACCCGCATGAAGCCGATTAAGTCGGGTAACGTGTGAATGTTAAAAACGATACCACGAATCAATGAATGGATATCCCCTCACATACACATCCCTGTGGATATAAGTAAAGGGGGATGAGATGCACACACGCCGTGGCGAAGTATGCTGGCGATGCCACAATAGAAATAAATTTTGATTTGTTAATAAAATCTATGGAGTCCCGGGATATAGGAATAAAAGACCCCAAACCAGTAAAAGATTGGCCAAACACATAAATTAATTCCTGCAGAAGGTTGATGGATGATCTGAGAGCGCCATCTGCTGGCCAGGTAATATAACACCTGGACAGACCCCTGGAGTTGATGAATATATATATCCTCCAATCAAATGAGGCCACATAGTGATGGGCTAGATCTAAAACTGGGCGGAAGACCACTATATAGAGAGGACACTCCAGAGCAGAAGAGGACACACACTGAGAAAAGCTTGGGGAGAGACCTGAGGGACGCTTGGAGGGAAGAAAGGCAATCACCATCGGCCGCCCCTTTAAGACCGACCACACCCTAATCTTCCACCACTCTATCTTCACTAACCAGATGGTAAAGTATACCTGAATAATATGATATCTATTTTCTAATTGCATAGTCCTGACTTTAGATGTCCATCACAAACTAAAGGAATATAAATGAATTATTTTGCTGTTTGAGCCTAATAATCAGTAGAATAGAAATTCTGCCTTTACAGTCCACTGCAGAGGACTGCTAAGGGAGAAACCTATTACCGGCTGCATACTTGAGCCATAATTTAGTGAAATTATTTGTATTCCAAGAATACTGTTTGTGGACATCTAAAGATCAATTATATACCTATAGTGAGATACGCTGGGACCGTGAAATAGCTTTTATATGTCAAGTGCCGTCCGTCCCATTCGTAACCTAGCATAACTCCTTCCATATCCATCTTGCAGCCCTTCCGAATGAATGCATGCACTGTAAGTCATTAAGAAGCGTTAGGTTAACGTATATCGAATGAAGTGCTGTGATTGATCTGTGGAAGAGATAGTCTCCCTATCGAGTGTGTTATGTATCTCCCTGAAGGAAGTTGCATTTAGTGAATAGGCCCCCACAATAATAAATTGTGCTGCAGGTGATGCCCAGTAACTGAGTGTTTATCTTAGCCAGGTGGAGGATTGGTTTATAATGGGAAAGGTTTAAGTGAATAGAATAGAGTTTGGTGTTTAAGAATTGAGGCGTGTATATCTGTGGTGCGGTCTATAAACCTAAAATATCTGTCCATTAGATTATTGCGTGTCGCAGTATCGCTACTAATCACGATCTATAATCACTTGTAAATTGTATTTTGCTAATCCGTTGATAACCTATGATTGTATGAAACTTGACGTGTGAATAAATTTTGGTTTGAATTGTTTTACCGTTACGCAGTCTCATATCATCTTTATTGATTTTATTGTGTTTAAAAATATCTAGATAGCATCAAAAGAACTCGGGATAACGCACCATATATTTGTTAAGACGTATATTCATTGATTGGTTATTAATCCCTACCTTAGGGGTTAAATACCAATTTATACCACTGGTATTGGAGGCACTGTCAATAATATATATATATCTACGATAAAAAAATATACGTCATAATTAATATATCCCTGACCTATTAAAGAAGTCAATAATCTCTAACAGAGCACACACCCTCCGCCATCCGGGAGTGGGTGCGTGATAAGAAGCCCCAAACAGTGCAGCAAGCGGCTATTTGGGCAGATGAGTATACTGACACTCGGAAGGTTACCGGGGGGGAACGATCCCTGCCCTTCCACCCTGCTCTACCTGCTCCTCCACCTCCAACCCCGGCGGTTCGGACACCGGCAGCCCGACCCACCAGTCGGCCCACCAACTTGGCCAATGTCCGTTGCTATGGGTGCAACCAAGATGGGCACTACAAACAGAATTGCCCCAACCGACCGGACTTGGCCCGACCGCCCGCCAGATCTTCATTGTCCGCCCATTGCTGCGACACCGAAACCCCGTGGCCGGAGGTCCCGGAAGAATGGGAGCGGCTACATGAGGCAGATCCCGTGCAAGCCGCCTCGGCCGACAACCGCCATCACCACCGTCAGGCGGTGTGGATAAACAGGCGAGCCGCTGAGGGGCTTCGGGACTCCGGGGCTACTATTACCCTGGTACGGCCCCACTTGGTCCAGCAGAATGACCGCCTGCACAATACCATCGCAGTGCGGGTGGCCGGGGGGAAAGTTCTCCGGCTTGAGACGGCACGGGTTCATCTGGACTGGGGGTCTGGGGAGAAAGTGGTGAGGGTGGGGTTGTTGAACCAATTGCCAGCTGAGGTGCTCCCTGGTAACGATTTGGGAAGGCTGGTCTCTTCTTATTCCCCAGATGCGGCCACCCCAGTAACCACCAGGCAACAGAGTCAACGCCACGACAGGGGCACTCCGATCGGGACCCAGGTGAGATCCCAACCAAAACCCCCCCCCGACTTCCTAGACCCCGACGAATCCCGACTCCTCCCTTCCCACCTGACCCCCCTTCCCCGTGGAGCTCCCCGCTTCACCACCAGACCCAGACCGATCCCACGTTACAGTGCTACCGGGATCGGGCCGGTAAAGGCCTCGACGATAAGAGAAATGACAGGATAGAGTGGGAGGATGGGCTTCTCTACCGGTACACCGCGAGGGAGGGGTCCAAGAAGAAGCAGGTTCCGCAGAAGCAGATGGTAGTACCCCAGGGCCCTAGACAGGAACTTCTGCGCTTGGCTCATGACATTCCCCTTGCAGGTCACCTAGGGCAGAAGAAAACCCGGCACCGGTTGGCGCGCGCGTTTTTCTGGCCCCGCCTCAGTGAAGACACCCGCGAGTATTGCCGCACCTGCCCAGTCTGCCAAAAGACTGGGAAGGCCGGGGATCACCCAAAAGCGCCCCTGCACCCCATGCCCATCATCCAGGAGCCCTTTAGCCGGGTGGCGGTCGACATCATTGGGCCGTTGCCACGGCCCAGTGCCACCGGTAAGAGGTACATACTTACCGTAGTGGATTATGCCACCCGGTACCCCGAGGCTGTGGCCTTGGCCAACATCCAGGCGGACACCGTAGCGGACGCTCTTCTACGGGTGTTCACGAGAGTGGGGTTTCCCTGGGAAATCCTATCCGACCAGGGTACCTAGTTCACCGCTGAGCTCACCCAGCAGCTCTGGTGTCTCTGTGGTGTTAAGGCGCTGCACAGCGCCCCGTATCACCCCCAGACAAATGGGCGGTGCGAGTGGTTTAATGGGACCCTGAAGCAGCTCATCCGGGCCTTTGTGCACGAAAGGAAGGATTGGGAGAAGTATCTTCCCCACCTATTGTTCGCCTACCGGGAGGTTCCTCAGGAATCCACCGGATACTCCCCCTTCGAGCTGCTATATGGGCGCCAGGTGAGGGGGCCTCTGGATTTGGTTAGGGCTCAGTGGGAGGGGGAACAGGAGGAAGATGGGGTTCCTGTCTTGAGTTATGTCTTGAAGTTCGGGAGCGCTTGGCAGAACTCGCGGGGTTCGTACAGGAGAACATGGAAACGGCCCAGGCTCAGCAGAAGGCGTGGTACGACCGCGCTGCTTGCAGTCGCTCGTTCCTCGTGGGGCAGAAGGTTCTGGTGCTGAAGCCACAGCGGCAGAACAAGCTGCAGGCGGCCTGGCAAGGCCCCTACAGGGTGGTAACCCAACTGGGGGATACCACCTATGTGGTTGTTAGCTGCGCAGACACCAGAATCCAGCGGACGTTCCACGTCAACATGCTGAAGGCCTACCATGAACGCCCGGAGTCGGTGGACGCCATATGCGCGCCGGCTACCGAGGAGACGGAACCATTTCCTTTGGTAGAACTCCCTGGGATAGCCAAGCAGCCTTCGGGGTGGATCAGGTGCAGCTGGGGGAGGAGTTAGGGCCCGAAAAGCAGGCGCAGGCGCGGCAGTTGCTCCACGACTACCGGGGGTTTTCTCGGCTCTCCGGGATACACTGACCAGGCCGTTCATCAAGTGGACACGCCCGGTCAGAGACCCCTTCGGCAACCTGCATACTGGCTCCCGGAAGCGGTCCGTGAGTCCATGCGGGCCGAGATCCGGGAGATGCTGGAGCTGGGGGTCATTGAACCGTCAGCCAGTCCATGGGCGTCGCCCGTGGTCCTGGTGCCCAAGAAAGACGGCACCACCAGGTTCTGCGTCGACTATCGGCGGATAAACGACTGTACCATTACGGACGCTTATCCCATGCCCCGAGTCGACGAGTTGCTAGATCAGATCGCCCGGGGTCATTTTCTGACCACGGTCGATCTGTGCAAGGGGTACTGGCAGATTCCCCTTGCCGAGGAGGCGACCCCGAAGTCGGCCTTCATCACCCCGTTCGGCTTGTACCAATTTCGAGTCATGCCGTTCGGGATGAAGAACGCCCCTGCTACCTTCCAGTGGTTAATCGATCGCCTCCTCGATGGCCTCCAGGGGTTCGCTTGCGCATACCTGGATGACATAGCCATCTATAGCCAGACCTGGGAGGAACACCTGGACCATGTAGGGACCGTCCTGGGCCGGATTAGGGACGCCAACCTGACCTTGAAGCCTGAGAAATGTAAAGTGGGAATGGCCAAAGTACAGTATCTGGGCCACCGGGTGGGGTGCGGGATACAACGGCCAGAGCCCGCCAAGATAGAAGCCATTCTAGACTGGCCCACCCCTGTGACCAAGACCCAGGTCCTCGCCTTCCTGGGCACCGCGGGGTACTACAGGAAGTTCATACCCCACTACAGTGACCTGGCCAAACCCCTGACTGACTTGACGAAGAAATCCCTGCCCCGCCAAGTCCTGTGGTCCCCGGAGTGCGAACAGGCCTTCCAGCAACTGAGGGCCGCCCTGACCCAAGCTCCCCTGCTAGCAGCTCCCAACTATAACAAACGTTTTGTTGTCCATACAGACGCGTCAATGTTCGGACTGGGAGCTGTCCTAAGTCAAGTGGGGGACGACGGGGGGGATCATCCAGTGGCGTTCATCAGCCGGAAGCTGTTGCCACGGGAGGTGGGGTATGCTGCGGTGGAGAAGGAGTGTCTGGCCTTGGTCTGGGCCCTACGGAAACTCCAACCCTATGTCTACGGTCGGTCCTTCACCGTGATGACCGACCATAACCCCTTGGTGTGGCTCAACCGAGTGGCGGGGGAAAATGGTCGCCTGTTGCGGTGGAGCCTGGCTCTCCAACCCTTTAACTTTACCATTCAATACCGGCCCGGGTCGCAAAACGGTAACGCAGATGGGTTATCGCGGCAGTCGGCCCGGGAACCAGGGGATTGGGGAGCCCCGACTACCCCGGTACGACCCGTTGGGGTCCAACCGGGTGCGTCGGACATTGGGGAGGGGGAGGAGTGTCACGGAATGGCCCAACACCCTCAGCCAGGGGCGGTTCATGGTGACGGGGTTTTGCCCATAGACTGTTAGGGGCCGTTGCGCCCACGGAGTTCCGTTTATATTTTAATTAGATGTGGTTTTGTGTGTGGTGTAATAAAAGTGTCCCCATTTGTGTATTGTGAAATGTATGAAAATTCCTTTGTGTGTGCCTTGCCCGTCGCCATTTTCCATCACCTCGTGGATCCGGTCAGAATGATCGGATCGGAAAATGGCCGATTCGGACCATCCGGACGAATCGCAAAATGGTCGATTCGGACCATCCGGTCCGAATCGGCAACTCCCTGATTCGTAACCGCCAATACGAATCGGGGCCCGGGTGCCTCCTGCCAGCGAGGGCCAATGGGACTTGTGTGGGCGGGCAGGGATTCCCATTGTTATGATACTGTGGTAAAGTTTATAAATGTATGTGATGTGGAAAAATAAAGCAGATTTACTAGTGCATTCAGCTTCGCCTGGTGACTTTTATTATCGGCCGTATTTTCTGAGATCCCGCGCGGTCTCAGAGTGCGGCATCCAGCGAAGATCTGAAACGAACACCCTGTGCCTGCATCCCGCATCAGGACAGAGGTGCAGCGTATGGTCATCGGTCTTAAGAATATTCGACCGAGGTGCCGCGATCCGATCTGAAGGCGCGGCCCATCTACCGCGCTTCGGTATATCGAGCGGCAAGTGAAATCCGAATATTCATCCGATTGAGATCACATAAGATCTGAATATTCCCCGACTGGTCCACGTAAGATCCGAATATTCATCCGGGGAAGATCCGATCCCTGTATCCGTACGCCCGCACCGCAGATGCTCCCACACACACACACAAGGTCAGTGAACCAGCTGCTCGAGACGCTGAGTGCCGTGTTGCTCAGTGGTCGGGCTGGTTCCACGCAGGGGTCCCCGTCACCGCCCGCTAACCCTTCCCCAGGGTCACTCTAGGCCGCACGAGACGCCGAGTGCCGCGCCACTCGGTAGTCGGGCCAGCGGTAAGCGCTGGGGGGCACGCAGATAAGAGCACACCCACAGGCGGAGAACACCCATTCCGTCATAGGGCCATATTACAATGTTGGTGCTAACTTAAACAGAGCAGTTGTAAACTTAAAACCACCATAGGCTATAATGGCTCTGGGAAGTTTACAACAGCTCTGGTTAAGTTAGCACCAAGTATGTAATATGGCCCATTGTGTTGCCCATGAAAAAAAGGAGGAGGACCAGACACTCGCTCTTCAAAAAAAAAATGTCATGTTTATTGGAAATAACTGGCGATGTGTTCACGATTCCCTGATCCCAACATGCAAAACCAAAATCCCAACCTTTGCTGCCGGTCCTTAGAATGGCCGGTGAAATTACTAAAGTAAAACAAAAAAAACGGGACACAGGGGGAGCAACCATTGAGAGTAATAGTCCAAGCCAAGGTCAGCAATAATACGGATTCTCATACAAGCCAGAGTAAAAGGAATGCCAGAATAAAGAATAGTCCAAATACAATAACCAGAAGTCGGTACACAGATAAGTCTAGGATAAAAGTCAGAGCCAAGGGACACAAGAAATAAAGTAATAGTCACAAGGGAAGCCAAAGCCGGCAACAGTAAGGACTGAGAATATCAACTGAAACAAAATACACAATAGAGCACTGTGTATACGGAGATCCCGGCATTTAAACTGTAGGAAGAATCTCATTGGTCCATGTCAGGATGCTGCATCCACAATCAGCGCCACGTAATCTGACCTGCACACGGAAATTCGTCAGTAAAAGCCGAACCCTGCCGGCTGCACGAGCACGAAGCCCCCACCGTGACACAATGTTTGGGCTCTACTTGAAGCTAGTCCATGTTAGTAGCTTAGGATAGAACAAAACCTTTTTTTCTTCATAATATCCGGTTCAACTCAAATCTTTTCATATTTTAATGAAAAATAATAAAATATAAAGGCCTGAGTGGGATTATAAATTAGTTTGATTCATAATTCAACAAAGCAGATGGACGCAAAAGACATTGGGCTCTATTACATTCCCAACGCAAATCTTAATGCATGCACAAAAACGCATTAACGCGAGGGGCAAAACCCTTTGCGCTGAACGTCGTATTACAACGTCCGTGCAAAAAATGCGTGTTAACGTCTAACGCAGGTGGACCTGCACGAACCCTTTGCGAGCGTACTGTACCGCGCACGTCCTAGACTTAATATTGTGAGCGCAAATGCGTTTGTAATACCATCCGCGTACCAGCGCACAATCTATGCGCAAATTTTAACGGACAACGTTTGCGCTCAAAATTTTAATGTCTTTTAAAAGCTGGTGGTAACTGCAAATCTGAACGTCCTGGCCGAAACCCAAATACACCAGCCCGAAAAAAAATACGCAGCAAAGTATAGTTACACATTCTACACATACCCAAACAATAAAATTGAGAGGTTGTGCGTGTTTTTATTATTGCTGCAGCATATATACTCAGATTGATTTTGACAGGCACAAAAACTTAACGGGAGACAATTGTGGTTCTTAATTCTGATTGGCTGAGTTGCGTGAAAAACAGTCGGCACACCGATTTCTGCGCGCAGCGTTAATGCGCACGCGTTTTTGCGTGTCTTTTTTATGCGCGTTATTTTTTGAAGGATGAAAGAATACGCTTGGATTGTAATAGCAGCGTTAACGTTTAACGTTTCGCTCACAAATTAAAGCGCTGCACGAGCGTTTTTGCGCAAAGAATTTAATAGAGCCCATTGTGTGTACGAGATCCAGCAAGGAATTAAAAAAATAGTCCTTTGTCTTGAAACAGGCTTTAAAGGCCAGAGGTCAGCAACTTTGGCTCTCCAGATGTTTTTGAACTACAGCTCCCTTGATGCTCAGTTACTCATTAAATTAGCAGAGACTCATGGGAAATTTAGTTCTAATACATCTGGAGTGCCAGGATTGCTGATCCCTGTATTAAGCAGTGTCAGCCTTCCTCTATATTGCTCTTATTTTGAAATAGAGCGGCAAGTGGACTATTACTGAAGACTTGGCATATCCCGTTTTATAGAAACTTGAAGGCCTCTCCCAGTGGGGTGTTAATATTTACTAACAAGTAATTATAATGGCCTCACTCATAATTACTACTGGAGGTATTCCAAGTCGAGCTGCAACTCCTTGTGCAGCTTAGCTTGTATGACAGGTCATGATACATTTATGGTTCCTATACTTTGTATAGGATGTGGAAATATAAAGGCTCAGCATAACGAGGGATTCCACGGAATTCTCATTTACAGCTGCCCAACCTAAAAATAAATTAGCGGCTCCCAAAATCTGGTGTTAAGTGATTTTGTGGTTGCACCAGCTTTAAACGCCAATAAAAATTGAAATAAATTATTAAAAACAAAAACACAAACAATACCTACCTCTCTTCCTTCAATGAAGAGGTGGTGAGGATGCAGCACGAGCGAAGGACAAATAGTTTCTTCTGAACCCAAACCAAACAAATTATTGTATTTCATGAATGACTGGATAGATTTCCACTTAACTTTGGTAATTATGTAGTAATTTGTAAAGTGATGTTGCATATCTAAGTGACTGCAATTCCCTCCTGCCAGTTTTAAGAAGTTACATTATAAGGGAAAATAAAGAAATAAATGTCTTAATTTAAATAGGTTTCTAATGGCTCAATGGAAGACATACAAATCTGAAATGTGAATAAATAGAAGATGTTGTCCTGTACGGATTAGGTTTTTGGGCCCAATGTAATTTTTTTGAGTAGCACCTTGTCTTACATATTATGTTGCCAGTAATTCTTGAATTGTAGTATTCTGCTACTATTATATATTATATTATGTGAGGATAAATAAATGGTTTTCCATCACCAGAGAATTTGCATGTTAATGTGTGATATATATATATATATATATATCCAGGGTATAGCAGTATATAGTGATACAATTTTTATTGGACTAACGTTACATTTAAAAGCGTCAAATATAACATTAGTCCAATAAAAAAGGCATCACTACATACTGCTATACTCCGGTGATTTTGGCATCTGGACTAACACGGCTTATCCAATCTAAACTTATTTATATATATATATATATATATATATATATATATACAGTGGCAAGAAAAAGTATGTGAACCCTTTGGGATTACGTGGCGTTTTGCATGAATTGGTCATAAAATGGGCTCTGATCTTCATCTAAGTCACAACAATTTGAAAAACACAGTCTGCTTAAAATAATACAACACAAACATTATATGTTTTCATGTGTTTATTGAACATAACATGTAAACATTCACAGTACAGGGTGGAAAAAGTATGTGAACCTTTGGACTTAATAACTGGTTGACCCTCCTTTGGCAGCAATAACCTCAACCAAACGTTCACAGTAGTTGCAGATCAGACCTGCACAACGATCTGGAGTAATTTTGGACCACTCCTCTTCACAAAACTGTTTCAGTGTAGCAATATTCTTGGGATGTCTGGTGTGAATCATGCCACAGCATTTCAATCAGGTTGAGGTCAGGACTCTGACTGGGCCACTCCAGAAGGCGTATTTTGTTTTGGTGAAACCATTCTTTTGTTGAATTACTTGTATGCTTTGGGTCATTGTCCTGTTGCATCACCCATCCTCTGCGGAGCTTCAGTTGGCGGACAGATGGTCTTACGTTTTCCTGCAAAATGTCTTGATAAACTCTGGAATTCATTTTTCCATCAATGATAACAATCCGTCCAGGCCCTGAGGCAGCAAAGCAGCCCAAACCATGATGCTCCCTCCACCATGTTTTACAGGGGAGATGAGGTTTTGATGCTGGTGTGCTGTGCCTTTTCTTCTCCACACATAGTGTTGTGTGTTTTTTCCAAACAACTCAATTTTGGTTTCATCTGTCCACAGAACATTTTGCCAGTAGTGCTGTGGAGCATCCAGGTGCTCTTTTGCAAACGTCAAACGTGCTGCAATATTCTTTTTGCACAGCAATGGTTTCCTCCGTGGTGTCCTCCCATGTACTCCATTCTTGTTTAATGTTTTCCTTATTGTAGATGTGTCAACAACAATGTTAGCATGTGCCAGAGATTTCTGTAAGTCTTTAGCTGACACTCTAGGATTCTTCTTTACTTCATTAAGCATTCTGCGCTGTGCTCTTGCAGTTATCTTTGCAGGGCGACCACGCCTAGGGAGAGTAGCAACAGTGCTGAACTTTCTCCATTTGTTGACAGTCTGTCTTACCGTAGACACATGAACATCAAGGCTTTTGGAGATACTTTTGTAACCCTTTCCAGCTTCATGCAAGTCAACAATTCTTGATCGTAGGTCTTCTGAGAGCTCTTTCCTGCGAGGCATGGTTCACATCAGGCAGTGCTTCTTGAAACCAGTAAATCCAAAACTGGTGTGTGTGTTTTTAAAGGGCAGGACAGCTTTCAGCAACACATCCAATAATATCGCACTGATTGGACTCAAGGTTGGCTCACTCCTGGCTCCAATTAGCTCTTGGAGAAGTCATTAGGCTAGGGGTTCACATACTTTTTCCAACCTGCACTGTGAATGTTTACATGTTCTGTTCAACAAACACATGGATACATATAATGTTTGTGTTGAATTATTTTATGCAGACTGAGTTTTTCAAATTGTTGTGACTTAGATGAAGATCAGAGCACATTTTATGACCAATTCATGCAAAACTCCACGTAATCAAAAAGGGTTCACATACTTTTTCTTGCCACTGTATATGTGACAGTGTGGATAGGGGCAGGGTGACAGAACATAGGCTTATCAGCCGGCGGATGAAGGACCCCCCTTTTCCCTAAGGGGTTAACTAACAGCTGAGGCCTAATTAGGATTGCCCTGCCCGTTAAAAGAGGTATGCGGTTCCCTCAGTGTGCAGTCTTGTGCGCAGGGTGCAGAGGGAAGAAAGCCAAACCCTGAGCCCAGGAGGAAGGTAAACAATATTTTACATTTATAGGTTGGCAAATGGCTAAGGCCGGGGTTAGATGAGCATTTTTAAGAGCAGAAGGAACGTCCGTGAGCAGTGGCATCGTAAAGTGGGGGCAGGGGGTGCGGCCCGCACCAGGTGACACCCGCCCTTAGGGTGACACCGTCACCCTAAGGGAGGGTGTCTCACCCTCCGCCGCGTATTCGCTCCCTGCGAGCGTCCGAAGAATGCAGCTTCAGCGCTCGCCTGGAGGAAACACGTCACCAGCCAATCGCGGCTGGTCACGTGACTCCCCCAGGCGAGCGCCCAAGCTGCGCGCCGCCGGACGCTCAGAGGGAGCAAACACGCGGCGCAGGAGGAGGTGAGCTGAGACATATCCATGTGCTTGGCCATTATCCATGAGCTGGGGCATTTCCATGAGCTGGGGCAGTATCCATGAGCTGGGGGCAAATCCATGTTTGAGCTGGGGCATATCCATGAGCTGGGGCATATCCATGTGCTGGGGCAGTATCCATGAGCTGGGGCAAATCCATGAGCTGGGGCATATCCATGTTTGAGCTGGGGCATATCCATGAGCTGGGGCATATCCATGTGCTGGGGCATATCCATGAGCTGGGGCATTATCCATGAGCTGGGGGCAAATCCATGTTTGAGCTGGGGCAAATCCATGTTTGAGCTGGGGCATATCCATGAGCTGGGGCATATCCATGAGCTGGGGCAAATCCATGAGCTGGGGCAGTATCCATGAGCTGGGGCAGTATCCATGAGCTGGGGCAGTATCCATGAGCTGGAGCAGTATCCATGAGCTGGGGCATATCCATGAGCTGGGGCATATCCATGAGCTGGGGGCAGTATCCATGAGCTGGGGCATATCCATGAGCTGGGGCATATCCATGAGCTGGGGCAGTATCCATGAGCTGAGTGCAATATCCAAGAGCTGGGGCATATCCATGAGCTGGGGCAGTATCCATGAGCTGGGGCAGTATCCATGAGCTGGGGGCAGTATCCATGAGCTGGGGCAAATCCATGTTTGAGCTGGGGCATATCCATGAGCTGGGGCATATCCATGAGCTGGGGCAGTATCCATGAGCTGGGGCAGTATCCATGAGCTGGGGGGAAAATCCATGAGCTGGGGTAAATCCATGAGCTGGGGCATATCCATGAGCTGGGGCATATCCATGAGCTTTTGGGGTATATCCATGAGCTGCTGGGGCAGTATCCATGTGCTGGGGCATCATCCATGAGCTGGGGCATTATCCATGAGGTGGGGCAATATCAATGAGAGGAGCTGGGGGCATAGCCATGAGAAGAGCTGGGGCAAAATCCATGAGAGGAGCTGGGGCATTATCCATGTGAGGAGCTGGGGCATTATCCATGAGAGGAGCTGGAGCAGTATATCCATGAGAGGAGCTGGGGCAAAAGCCATGAGAGGAGCTGGGGCATTATCCATGAGAGCAGCTGGGGCAGTATATCCATGAGAGGAGCTGGGGCAAAATCCATGAGAGGAGCTGGGGCAAAATCCATGAGAGGAGCTGGGGCAATATCCATGAGAGCTGCTGGGGCATATCCATGTGAGCTGGGGCATTATCCATGTGTGCTGGGGGCAGTATCCATGTGTGCTTGGGGCAGTATCCATGTGTGTTGGGGGCATATCCATGAGAGCTGGGGCAATATCCATGTGTGAGCTTGTCTGGGGCAATATATCCATGTGTGAGCTGAGGCGCAATATATCCATATGTGAGCTGAGGCGCAATATATCCATATGTGAGCTGGGGCAATATATATCCATGGGTGAGCTGCTGGGGGCAATATATCCAGAGCTGCTGGGGGCAATATATATCCATGTGTGCTTTCACTGCCTTCGAACAGGCACCGTACTTGCTGGCAGTTGGCAGCATATGAGAGAGCTCCGCAGCAATAAACCTCACAGTAATGTGCACTGTGTGTATGAGCATTCAGTGTTATTTGGGAGTACTGATTTAGGAGTAAGAGTAGTTAAAAAATAAATCCGTAAAACTCGGGGGGGGGGGGGTGACACCATAAGTTACCGCACCGGGTGACACCAACCCTAGTGACGCCACTGTCCGTGAGAGTTGATGTTCCTTCCACTCTGACGCCCGTGTGGCCACCTCGATGAGTGCAGTTAGTGCGCTCAACGCTGCAAGACTCGATCCTCCTGTGGAGAATCACGTTTTGCAGCCCTGTTGAATGCGCTGTAACGCTTCGACGGGGAGGCTTTCAGGACGTCTGCAGTACGCCCGCTGTAGTGCGCGCAATTCGAAGCGTCACAATGCTGCAATTAGGGCCAAATTACCATCTTAGCGTTAAAACACGGGCACAAGGGAGGAAAAACTGCACCTGCAGTTTTCCCCCTTGCGCCCGCGTTTTAACGCTGGATTACAATGCAGGCGCAAAAAATGCTGCCTGCATTTTTAACACGCTGTAAAATCCTGGATGCTTGCGGCAGTGCTGAGCGCAGCCGCGAGCATCCACTCGATGGAGTCCATAGGACTCCATTGAGTTCCCCCCTGCCTCGCAAGATCCGGCCGGTCGGCGTAGTGATATGCAGGGAGAGACTGGGGGGACTTTTCCCCCCAGTCTTTCCCTGCTCCCGCCGGACGGAGGAGGCGGTCTTCCCCGCGGGACAGAGGGTGAGTATGCGATTTATTTTTTTATTTTAAGGCTGGTGTTAACGGATTCTGCTTCTGCAAAATCCGTTAACACCAAGTCCTGGCTCTGATTAACTTTTTTCTAACCACAGCCGGACGTTAATCAGCGCTGGGAGTTTGCGCTCCCCATGTTAAACATAGGGAGCGCAAAGTACAGTAACCTCATGCTGAAAAGCGCAAGGTACCAAACGCAAACGGGTTTCTTAACCCTTTTGCGTTTGGATTGTAATATGCGGTAAACACCGCAGCAAACGTTAATGCTCTCGCAAGTGAGCGTTAACGTTTGCGTGAAGATTGTAATGTAGCCCATAGTGCGCTCGTCTGACTCCGGCCTTAGTCATCCACGATGTTAGACAGGTCTGTTCCAGTGTGAAGTTAGTCTCCTCATCCAGGAGTAGGTGTTTATTTTGTAGATGTGAAATTTTACCCTGCAATGGCTGCACAATAAAGCAGAAATCTGACGCCTTGATATTCGTATCCAGTGATTATAATCACAATATATATTTAATATACCTACATCATTCTAGTTGTAAAAACTTGACGGACATGGCGATGTGATTAAAAGTGCTGAATGTTAGCTTTATTGGAGTACGTACCGACAGAGGCTGGCATCTCACCCCACTGTAAAACAGTTTCCTTCGTGAAGCGCCCATAAGTGTCAATATAGACTCCTTCATCCTCGTAACTGAGCAGCAGCTCCATCCCATTCGTGTTGGGTAGAATAATAATAGCATGTGGATGGATGTTCCCCTGGATCTGTAATAAAAAATGATTTACGATGAACAGCACAATATATAAAATAGCAACTAAATTGTTGACAAAATGCCTCCTGAAAGATAACTTTTAAGGCAGTGATAGCATAATACCCCTTTTCAACAATTCTGGCCAAAATACTCAATATCAGCAAATGGAGTGTAAACGGAGGAGAAATAGCCTAAAGTAAGGGATTACATAATAAAACGTAATAAGTAAATAAATAGTTAAGATGGAAAGAAACAAAACAAAAACCAGAAGGAGCTCATCACAACTAGCCAAAATGGTCCAGGGTGGCAGAGATCAGAGTAGCCAAAGTAGAAGCTGAGGTCAGCAATCCAGAAGTCCGAAAAAAGAAACGCAACAGCGGCGTCACATCACAAATACAGAAAATATACAAAGACGTTCCAGTGGGATTGTGAATCCGAGCTGTGCTATATGCAATATGCAGTTGCTAACGCAATGTAGAAAATGACAGAAGATTGCCTTTACTTACAATAGGGGCAGATCAGTCATACGGTGCACTTGGCTAAAGGGTGGTTCATACTCAACAGACCCCATCAAAGCAAGCATGTACCAGCAGCACTATACCAGAAAATATACAGGCGCGATGCTGAATATATCAAGTGAGCAGTGGATTGTCACAATGTGCAATGTAGTAAAAATACTGCCTATATGGAAAAAAAAACATTGCTGAAATTTTGGTGCTCTCTCGTTCGGCGCACTTTGCCAATTTCAGTTCGCGGACCCTGCGGTGAATTCAGTATTCAACACAGGGTCCCTGAAGTACGCCAAACAGGATCTGCCAAAAAACGCCGAATGTCGCTGATCAGCCGGCCGAACACACTGCCGAAAATAGCCTATGATCTGCCAAACTAACCGCCACACGATGCCAAAGACTGCTGACATGACGAGCCAGCGAAAAAAGTCAATCAGCTGCAGGACACTGTCGAACTGGTAAAAAAAAAAAAAAAAAACGGAACTCTGCTACTATTTTAAAAAAGAAATGCTTGAAACTGTGTGAAAATAATAAAATGGGTCTATTACGCCATTAAAAAAAATCCAGAAAAATACCTGGAAAAAAAAAAAAAAATTCTAAAAAAAATAAATAAAGGCTTTTTGCTGCAAATGAAAAAAAGACTAAACGATTGAATACAAATTTTATAAACACACTAATATTTTTTGACATTGAATCCTATGGGATTCACCTGTTTAAACCTGTCAAACTGAACCAACGAAAATCTGGCCATTTCACCATTATTTTGGTGCAGTCGGAATTCTGTGAATAGAGTAACCATTACTTCTCTGTGGGACAATTTCACTGCCACCGAATTGCAGCAATCTGTGGCAAACTGCGTCGTATTTCGTTGACAATTCGCCAGTATTTGGCGAATTGCCAGCTTTCTCTGACCAGTCGAACTGTCACGAAATTGCACTATATACGGTGAAATTCCCCGTTCGGTGAAATACGACGGCAAGTGCAGCTCTTATTGAATAACCCTTTAAATAAGATTTATAGAGAACATTGTGCAGAGAAAACCAGGTTTTAGAATATTAATAAGATTGCACAATAAAATATAATAATATCAACATATTCAGGAATCATAATTAGAAATAAACAACAAACTCCATGCAATGTTTATTTAAAATAGTTCAACATTACTTTACTTCTTGGCACAAGCTACGCAACTCACAATTACATCTGCCAACAGATATTCTATGCCAAAATAATTCCTGCGTTAATAATGCAAATTAAGCCCAAAAATAAACACAGACACAGGCAAATAACAACAACAAAAAAAAAACATTGATGTCGCAACATTAACAGATCCTTCTCTGTTTCCGAGCATAACTCGTCGTCTCAAAAAAAAATAATGTAATTTCACAGGAGAAGATGTACAGGTAAGACATAAGGAGCATTATACTTGCCGGACGGACCAAATTCCCTCCTCTCAGCTCCTCATAACACGTCTCTGCTGCCACTATCCGCAAGACTAAAACTGGTATCCAGAGCCGAAGAGCAATTTTTATACGTTGCCTTGGTGTTACCATGAGAGACACAAATTGATACATAAAATAAAAAAAGAAGAGAAAGAAAATATGCCTTGCAGAGCGATGAGATCCTCGGGAATATTTGCAATTTTCTTCAAATTGGTGCAAGACAGCAAAGAGCACAAATGTTACAGGGTTCACGTTTTCTTATTTTTTTAAATTATATATATATCCTTCAAGGGCTAAAATTAAAACAATGTACTACACAGACTGATCCAAGTGTGTCTTCACTTTATTTCAAAGCTGTGACACTAAGCAGGGAGGAGAGATATTTATTTTTAGCAGATTGTGCCTTTTTTTTTCTACAAAGAGTGCAATTATGCGATAGCCTCCAAGGGGAGCCTTAAATTAAGAACATAATTTGAGAAAAGTAGTTTTTTTTTTTTGCTCTACTTTCCATAAGAAAGGGAAAAAAATGTGAAATTAATTATTCTCTCTTAACGTTTAATATTCAAAGCAGGTGGAAACAGAGGGGTCTGTCGCCTTATTTTATTATTGAATATCTATCATTATAGATGGTATATTTTTGTGTACTTGTCGCTGGGTTTTCTGCACTCCATGTGGGTAGTAAAAGGTGAGTTGGCAAACTATATGAAGTATGCAACAGAAACATTGTCCGTGTCCGCCCCTTTCTGACACGAGATACCACAAAAGTGCTGGTTCATGCTCTTGTCATTTCACGACTTGACTACTGCAACTCGCTCCTTATTGGTCTCCCCAACTACTGTATCGCCCCTTTGCAATCTGTAATGAATGCAGGGGCCAGGCTTATTTTTCTCACCAGACGCACCTTGCGTACCTCCCCACTCTGCCGGTCCCTCCATTGGCTTCCTGAACATTCCAGGATACAGTTTAAAATACTGATGCTCACGTTCAAATCACTCAATAACTCAACCCCTCCGTACATGTCTTCATTACTCCGCAAGCAAGTCCCATCTAGACAACTCTGTTCAGCAGGGGATCTTTCTCCACCTGTCATCGGTCTACACAAGCACGGCCAACTCTCGCCTCCAAGACTTCTCAAGGGCAGCTCCAGTCCTGTGGAATGACTTGCCTCGCCCTATCAAACTCTCCCCTGACCGTCAGGCCTTCAATAAATCCCTCAAAACCCATCTCTTCAGATTAGCGTACCGCATCACTGATGCAACTCATCCCTCTGCTCACCTACTTACACTTGATTGAAGCCGATTGTATGGCCCCACCATTCCCAAACCACTGGCACTAATGATCCTGCTATCTAGTGCAATTCCTCTTGTCTTCCTCAACCCCAATCCCTCTAGATTGTAACCGCCTATGAGCAGGGCCCTCTACACCTCTTGCTTCCATCCTATGTCCATTTATATGTATTTCGCTCCCTTTGGTTATTGTAAAGCGCTGCGGAAACTGTTGGCGCTATATAAATGATGACAATAATAATAATAATAATAATAATGTGAGGAGTGGGTTAATCTGAACATTCCAAAATCTTAATTCTGCATGAGTAATTTCAGCAGAATAAAGCTGTGATGTGCGGCTAATGCCCGCTCTGTCATTCCAATTTGGCACTTGGTACAGGACCTGGGACGTTGGCCACAAGCATCCAGGGCTAGTTATGAAGAAAAGTCAGAGATCATATTTGCAATGCCCAAATAATACAGTCAAACACTTTGCAAATGTCACCCCTGCATACACAGACACATGCCCTGCTCTAACCCACTCTTGCATCCCTACACATCTACTCAGTAACACGACATACAAATAAACCCCTGCAGACATGCAGGGAAGGCAGCTGACTTAGGACAACCATGCAGGGGGGTCTAAAACTGGTGCAAAGCCTTTAGAGTCGTCTTTTCATAAACGTGTCCTCAAGAGCAAGACCCACTGACAGGCCAGGTTTGCCCAGGACAATGATTTGCTGCGCAGTTATTGCAGGATTCACTCTGCATTGCCCCAATGTAATCCTTAAAATCTGGCCTGTTAGGGCATAGGGTTGGAAAACAATGCATTAGAGAATTAAATGAGCCTAGGATCACAGTTAACACCTTCACTACCTAGTGATTTTCCAAAAAAACATTGTCAGAAACAAGTGGTTTTTTGAAAAATCATAGAAATATTTGACTTTATACCGATTTTATGTCTTACTGTAAATAACCTATTTTTAGCCAGTAGATGGCGCCATCTGCTGCCAAATTGAGTTACAGAGGTTTGAGCGACTGGTCTATTTTCTTCTATTTCTCCTGCATGGGCAGCTGAAAGCTCAATATTTCAGAGCTTTCAGCAGCTGATTTTACAGTTTTAGCTCTTTGGGCATTAAGCCCACAAGGAATAAACTTTGGGGGCCCCTTCTGCAGCCCAAAAGCAAACTAATTTTATTTGCTTTTGGGCTGCAGATCAGCATATCGAGATATCTCGATATCGGGGCACCAGAGGGTGCCTTTGAAGCCCAAGATATCTCAATATCGGTAGTGAAGGGGTTAAGGGAGATAAATAATGTGCCACCTGCTTTACCTTTAATTTCCGCGGGGATATGAAAAAGGTGACAAAATGTCAGAGGTAGGAAACCTATAATAATTTTACTCTTTTAAAATTGTGTTAAGCGAGGTAGCACAATGTTAATGTTATGAATCCAAATTAGGTATAATTATTGTCCAGTGCGAGGCGTTACATCATGAAACCTCTACAGGTCTCATTACAGTCTTTTACATTTAATTGTGATTTTTCCTGTTTTATTTCCCCCTCTTATATAATAAAGCACTTTAGAAAAAGCTGCCACTATTCAAACGAAGTTTAAAAGAAGACAATAATAATATGAGTGTAATCACAATTAAGTACCAATGTACAATCGGGAGCGCAGTAACTTATAGTAAACTTTTCAGTCCTTTTGTGACAAAAGTTCTAGAGGAACCGTCTTGAGTGTGTCTCAGAGGGTCCTGGATTGTACAATAAAAAGAAAGAGAAAAGAAAAGACCTAATTGGGCAATATCGTTAAGTCCACACATATAGGAATATTGATAATCATCTGATGTTACACTCACAAGTCTGGAGCTAGATAGCTCAATGTGGTCACAGTTGAGCCTCTATGGGGGGCTCCTCCCATCAATTGGAAATTGTTGTATCCTGTGACCCTTTTGAAGTGTAGACAGTTCGTTTGTATCTCAGAAGTATCTCACAATATCATAGTGTAATTCCGTAAAATAGCAAATACGAGTTGGTAATGGAAAGATGTACGCTCACATGATATGGAACCTCCTATTTGGGTGGTTCAGTAACTGTGCATTAGACCAATTCTCAGGGGGTCTCATCCTCTAGTGGTAAATATGCCAATGGATTGTTTGTCTTCTTTCCTCAGTGCATATCAGATACAGACGAAATCCATATAGTTGTGCCCAAAACAAATAAAACAAACTGTAAGCTTGCTCAGTTGGACTGATATTGTTTCTTCTGAGATACACACGAGCTGTCTACACTTCAAGAGAGTCACAGGATACAACAATTTCCAATTGATGGGAGGAGCCCCCCATAGAGGCTCAACTGCGACCACATCGAGCTATCTAGCTCCAGACTTGTGAGTTTAGCTCTTTTAACATGTCACATGCATGTGGTTAAGTCAGTATTTTCCATAATGTTTTTATTAAACGTTACATTTTTACTATCAGGGTAATTCAAAGAGATTCGAGATTCTCTTCAATTCGGTTCCTTTTGCCGATCCCATTTCGGTGACTCCGTGGAGTATTCAGCAAGCACCTGCCGAAAACCACGGAAAAACTTAAGCAGCAGCCGATCACCCGCAGCACAGCCGCCGGAAAAAGCAGAGAAAGCCGAGTCCGCAGAGTGAAGTAAATAAATTAGGAAAACAGTTTGTATGAATGTTTGAAAAGTGAAACGCTGTTTGCAAAGAAACTACTGAGCGAAAATGTCTGAAATTTACATATGAGGTCCAGGGAATGATAATAAAGAGGGCTGTTACAGAAAAAATAAGTAAACTTAAAAAAAAAAAAAATATCGGGCTTTTAAAAAAAAATTCTGAAAAATGATTAAAATATCCTAAAAAAAATCTATAAATAAAGGGACTCTTTACTGCATAATTTTATAATGAACGGTTTATTCGATATTTAATTAAACCGGGAATATTTTTAACATTGAAGCCTATGGGATTCGCCTGAATAAATTTTCCGAATTAAACCACCGAATGGCAGGGCATTTCGGGAACCTTTCACTGCTGGTTTGTGTTCTCTTTAATAGCCGAATCAGTGCTTTTTCATGGGGTTTTCACTGCCCTCGAACAGGCACCGAACAGGCACCGTATGTTCAGGCAATTCGCCAGGATTTGGCGAATTGCCTGCTCTCTGGATAGCCGAATGGCCAAGAAAGGTAACCGGTTACCTTTCTCCAGCAATTCGGATCTCTTTGAATTACCCTGTATGTTTTTTGAAATCTGATAGCAACCAGCCTTTGCTTTATTCAGGTTTAGGAGTAACAGTAAAAAAAAAAAAAAGGCAAATAGAACTTGCTCTTTTTTATTTTTATTATTCATGCTACAGTCTTCAGGGGCAAAAATTTCGTTGAGTCTGAAAGTTGGGATATGCCAAGATTCTCCTGCAGTTTTGCCAGCTCAATGCTACCTGTTTCTGACCTGAAAACGTTCCACAATTTAGAGCTGGGCTCTCATCCAGTGTACAGCGCCAACTGCATTCATCTCTACCGGATACAATGTTTGTCAAACGGATCTCCCATAGAACACCAGCAACTTCCAAAGCGCTGTTGAAAATGTTTCACGTCCAGATGCAATTAATCATTCCCGCAAAACTAGTTGGGTTACTTTTGCTGACTGGGCTACGACTAGCACATATGACTTTCCAAAATCTCTTTAGCTGGTGTTATCTACTAAAATATGGAATAACACAAAGCTGCTGGACATAAAAGTACAAAATAAGTTTGGAGAGTTAGTGTTAGGAGAATCTTTTACGTGTAGAATGTATTACACGCAGAAGATGCAGTTGTTACACAAGGTTTTCACAACGGAAATTGAAAAATTGACATCTTTCACATATGAGAGATCGGTCAGGTCCAAATCCAAGAAAAATCCAACGTTTAGTTAATAAAGACAGAAAAGCAGGTAAATAACATCTATTTGCAATATGAGAAAAATTGTTGAATGGAGATCTTTCCCCCTCACCCCAATGTATGATAGTCAATTTTAGGCAGATTATCATTGGGGAAGCATGAAATGGTTTGATACATAGATTGGGCCATGAGGGCAAACCGATTCCAATGGAATCATTTCATGCTGTAGATCAGAGGTTCTCAAACCTGTCCTCAGGAGCCGCTAACAGGCCAGGTTTGCAGATATCTGAAGCACAGCACAGGTGATATGATTTACTGCTCAGTGATTGTAGGATTCAGTCTGCATTACCCCAAGGTGATAATTAAAACCTGACTTGTTAGGGGTATTGAGGACAGGTTTGGGTTTTATTGCCCCCCCCCATGTACTTATTTTTTTACAGCGTTAAGGAATCAGTTGCTGCGCTTTATAAATAAAGTATTATAATAATAGCAATAAAGTGATACAATAATTAAATAAGATTATAGTAAAAAGTTTAATAGCTTCTTCAGTGAGTTCTGTCTAGACCAAGAAATGTCTCAGCCAATAATCTTCATATTTGTTTCACCGAAAAGTGACATTATAAAAATAAATTACGTTAATTTTAATCTGGATATAAAGGAAAAATATACAGAGGACCTCCTTCCATCATACCCTGTGAAAGGCAGGCAGGAGTATTTGGTACAAAGAGTGCTCTGATATGATGATATCCTAATAGAATATTCCTCTTGCTATTCTTACTGACGGGATTGTGCTACATATGTAAACAGAAAAACTCATGTATCTTACATGCGTCGGCAGATAGAGATCACACACTGTCCCGGAGTCCACATCAATCGCATGAAATCCAACCGCAGACCCGTATATGACCTTCAGTCTTTGCCCATTTTCCACCGTTAGATCAACAAACAGCGGCTTCTGATGCAGTGATGAAAACGACTGTAATGATAATGATCAAGAGGTTGTTTACTGCTTCACAGTATATTGAGGTCACATTTTGGATGATAGTGTGTACACTGACACATGTAATGTATTGATCTTCTAATCTATGTCATTTCCAGCGCAACTGTACAATGGATAAAACACACATTCATATTCTACCAAACTACAAACAAGACATCATTACCTGACTCCTGGGTTACCTTTAAATAAATTATAACAAGAGCCATGCTCAGCCTTGTTAATCTTCCAAGCTGTATGTCATCTCCTCTAGACCATCAGGGTTATTCAGAGAGCATGAAAAGCAGGAGAATTTCTGGAGAATGAAAAATTCTAGGTCAAAATAGCCGATTTGGAAAGTGAGATGAAAGGGAGAATTTTTATGGTTTGGCTATTTTGACCTAGAATTTTTCATTCTCCAGTCATTCTCCTGCTTTTCACGCTCTCTGAATAACCCTGCATATCTTTTTATGAACATCTTTCCTCTTCCACTTGGTCTTATCCCACCTGCACCAATTCTGTGCACCCACAGCCCTACTTTAAAGTAGGGATCATTACTGTTGGCCCTCCAGATGTTTTGGTACTACATCACCCCTGATGCTCATTAGGTTGGCGAAGACTCATAGGCATGCGCACAGGGTGTGCCTGGTGTGCCCAGACACACTCTAATGTTTGATACATATTTATTTTCTGTTAATCTGTATATTTGTTTTGTGTTAATTTCTTGCATTTTACTACTTTGTATTTCTGTAACCATGTTCTTGAACCCAGGACATACTTGAAAACGAGAGAAATCTCAATGTATCCTTCCTGGTAAAATCCTTTATAAATAAATAAATAAATAAATAAATAAAATAAAGGGTTCATCTTTGACCCCCTACAAAAGATATTTTGAATATTTCTTATCTGTTTCATGATAAATTACTTGAATAGTGACTGTATCTCAGCATAAACATTGGTTATGCCCATAGGCATACACAAGGGTGTGCCTGGTGTGCCCAAGAAGACTAACAGGGTTATCCAAAGAGATTCGAAAAGTCACCGCACGTTCGGTGACTTTTCGTTCTCTTCAATTCGGTTCCTTTTGCCGATCCCATTTCAGTGACCCTGCGGTGTATTCAGCAAACACCACAGGGTCCCCGAATTGCAGGGAAAGGCTGCCGCAAACCTGACGAAAACTAACCGCAAAACCCACCGAATGCGCGCAGAAAACAAGCAAAAACATCTGGATTAACCTTCGAAAAACCCGAGCAGGAGCTGATCACACGCAGCGAAGCAGCCGAACAGGAGCCGAATCACACAGAGCCGAAGCAGCCGAGACGCAGAGAGAGGGAGGTGAATAAATTAGCAAAACCGTTTGTATGAATCTGTGAAAGTGAAACGCTGTTTGCAAAGAAACTACTGAGCGAAAATGTCTGAAATTTGCACATGAGGTCCTGGGAAGGATAATAAAAAGGGCTGTTACAGAAAAAATAAGTAAACTTAAAAAAAAAAAAAATTTAAGAAAAAAAAAAAAAAAAAATGCTTAAAGTATCCTAAAAAAATCTATAAATAAAGAGACTTTTTGCTGCAGAATTTTATAATGAATGGTTTATTAGATATTGAATTAAAACGGGAATATTTTTAACATTGAAGCCTATGGGATTCTCCTGAATAAATTTGCCGAATTAAACCACCGAATGGCAGGGCATTAGGGGAACCTTTCACTGCTGGTTTGTGTTCTCTGAATAGCCGAAGCAGTGCTTTTTCATGGGGATTTCACTGCCCTCGAACAGGCACCGAACAGGCACCGTATGTGCTGGCAATTCGCCAGGATTTGGCGAATTGCCTGCTCTCTGGATAGCCGAATGGCCAGGAAAGGTAACCGAACGCTGATTTTCAGCGTTCGGTTACCTTTCTCAAGCAATTCGGATCTCTTTGGATAACCCTGCAAGAGTTCCTTTTACACCTCCTACATTGAGATTTTAGATGTCCCTTATCTGGTTCATGATAAATAGCATTAAAACTGACTGTATCTCCAGTTACAGGCTTGTTATTTCTAATGGAAAATTTGCATTTTGTGCAAAATCTTCTAAACATAAGTTTTCAGGTAATTAATGTTCTATGGGTGCACACCCTAATGTAACAGGCTGCGCATGCCAGTGCGAAGACATAGTAAATGTAGCTCCGAAACATCTGGAGGGTCAATGTTGCTGACCCCTTCTTTAAAGCCATCAAATGGAGGAGCAGAGTTTTTTTTGGCGTTCTTATGGTAAAGTACTTTTAACGTTAAATTTCTACCATTAGCAATTTGATATCCATACAACTATTTGTTTTCTGCTGTCAAACTGTCACTTTTTTTATTACAAAATGACAAATCCGGTGTTTGTTTTGTTGAAACAAAAATGGAAGTGGAATAAAATAAAGCATTGCTTTTACTGGAATCTTGCTGCAGCCCGCAACAGCTTGCCTGTTGTTACTCAATAAATCCCTGCTTATACAGCCTCTAAATTCTCTATTGTTTGAAGGTTCCACTAGGGAATCCATCTGAGAACTCTAAAGACAGTGCAACAGTTTGATGTAATAACTGGCTGCCTGTGCGAATGTGTTTGGTGATCCCAGAGCTAATATGTTTTGATGAGGAGCTCACAGAGCTGCACTTTCGTACCCAACCTTTGATTTGAAGGTTAAAGAAAAAAACAGTTTAACTATAACAGTCGAATGTAATATATGTCTCGTCTCTATATATACTCTCTATACGTACAACATAAATCCTTCTTGAAGATGTGTTCAAGTTAGGGGTGCTCAACCTTGGCCCTCCAGATGTTTTGGAACTGCATTTGTCACGAGGCTCTGTCGAGCTAATGAGTCGCTGAGTAGAAGATGTTGTTCCAAAACATCTGGAGGGCCAAGCTTGAGCTCCCCTGATCCAAGTCCATTAGCATCTTCCTCTGTGTTTTCCAGCCTTTTGGGACATGGATAAATGAGCTAGAACCAGATAGCAGGAACTTGACTTCAAATTTATAATAAACCCAACAGCTAATGTGGGCGCAAGGGTTGTTTTCTAGGACACCGCATTTCACCATAAGTGTAGGGGGCTACAATAATCTATAATTGGATTTTTAGGTCTGCATAAATGCAAAACAATGCAAAAAATAATTAGAACGTCTCTATTCTGTGAACATGGACAATACGGATTTGAATAAATCCTACTGTATTAACCCTTTTGCTCCTAAGCCATTTCAACCCTGTTTAACAAAAAATGTAAAAAATTTCCATTGTTTTCAGTGTGTAAATTTATTTTTACTCATTTTATCATCCAAATATTTCTGGTTATTTATTCTATGGGTTAGTCGTTAGGAAAAAAAGTCATAAATGGAGACCCTGTTACTCTTTTTGTAACCAAAACTGGCAAAAAAAAATTTGCTAGTATTTGGTGCATTGCATTTTATGAAAAATATGACTATATATAAAACACTGAATTTGCTCCCAGTATGGGAAATGAGAAGGTGGGTAATGGCAGAGTTAGTGCTCATTTTATATGTGAAAAATGGACAAGGTCACAGCCTTTTTAAAAAAAAAAAAAAATAATAATTTTTCATTGCAAAATATTTTACTTGGTAATGTTTGGTATCATTGGAAAAGCCGGACTCTCACCTTTCTAATGACACTTGACTTGAGCAGGTGAGATATAAAGAATGGAATACCAGGGTCCAAATGCCCCCCCCCGGCCTCTCCTTGCTGCGGTGCGACGGGTTGTGTTTTAGATGAAACAATGTGTAATAACGCATTATGCCATCAATTCACAACTTACAGTGTGGAGAATGAGAAGGTGAATTAGTACAGTGGCATTGTTTGCATTATAATGGAATAATGCCACTTAGAAAGGAGGAAAAAAAATGACGTTTTGCATTTTTTTAAAGGTTTTTTATTTTTACACATTATATGATCATGTTTGGTGTCATTGGAAAGGCCAGAGTCTAACAGTTCCAATAACACCGCATTTGACCTTGTGGGTATTACACTGAAGAAGGGTTCCACACCCAAACATTTGGTTTTGATGCTCATTTCCTCTCGTGACACTAGTGAACCTTTTGAAGAAACACAGCTCAGTCTCCACTTTTTCTATGTGGTTTCTTTATCTGCATGTTTCCTTCGCCTAAGGGCCCAGGGTGTTGGTGGTGAGATGTTGCAGTGTGTTTGGAACATCATTACCTTCTAGCGGGACTTTATTTATTAACCCTTCCACAACTATTCTCTATGCCTTGGAAACTGTTTGGTATTGGAAGTCTCTGGGGCTCTGTTACATTTATAAGAGGTGTAGGATGCCAAAGAGATGAGCCAGCTGATAACATGGTGGAGAAGTTACCCAAGTGGCAACCTGAAGTGGCAACTAGGTGCTTCTGTCAATACAAGTTAGCAGCACGAACCTGACTATTTGCATGAAAATGGAAAAATAATCAAGCCATACGTCCTTTCTCAACTTCTTGGTCACCTGATTTAAGTCTGTTGCTATTCACATGACAAATTCGGGCTCTGACACATGTGATTCAACTCGGCAGATTAATTCACTGTATCTGTTGTGTGTAAGCCGGTTTGACCTGAAGATAAAGGTCTAAACATAAAGGAATGGCCTTTGTCTGTCAGTGAACACACTCCATATTGTATTTCTAAAAAGAATTCAGGTAATAGCCCCTGTCTGTTCACATTTTTTCAATTACCATAAACAAACTAAGTTGAGCAAGCAATGAAGACCTGATTCTACACGTTTGCTGAAACGATGAAAGGAAATTCAGAATGTTTTTACTCTATTGCTACAAATCAAAGACATTTTTGGTGGCTTTTCTTCAAACAATATTGTTCAATAACTAAACACATAAAAAAACCCGAATCACTCTACTGGGTCTTCCTCTGCAAGAGATAACATCGCTATAAACACGAAAAATGAAGACTTACAGGGTTATTTAAGGCTAGGGTCAGAGTGGGGCAGTCGGAACGCGCGTGCAGGCGCACTAAATCACGGCGGCAGTAGCAGCACATAACGGCCAATGACGGCCAATATACGCAGTACGTGCGTACAAAAGTGCGCCGACACCACGCAACCGGCAAATGAACGCATTTTTCTCAGAACGTGAAACCGCTGCTACAGACGTACAGAGTGCGCTGCGGCCGCATAGCAGCGTGTGTGCGTGATTAGGAGACGTCAGACGCTGCTAGTGTGCGGCCTACATAACGTTCAAACAGCCGGATTTCCCTAGAATTGCGTTGGTGAGTACCTGCGACTGTGCGACTGTGGTCGTCTGACCACTTAAGCGTATTCCGTGAAAAAATGCGTGCGCACGCATCGACGTACATTTTGACGGTGGCCGCAGAAAATGCGCTCATCTGTCCCTAGCCTAAAGAGAATCGAAAAGCCACCGCACGTACGGTGACTTTTCGTTCTCTTCAATTCGGTGCGATTTGGCGATCCCATTTTGGCGACCCTGCGGTGTATTCAGCAAGCACCAAAGGGCTGCCGAAATGCAGGGAAAAGTCTCCGCAAACCCGCTGAAAACTCACCGCAAAACGAGGGCGAACGCACACCGAAACCCGCAAAAACATCTGGATTAACCCGCCGAAAAGGCCGGAAAAACACGAGCAGGAGCCGATCACACGCAGCGCAGCCGCCGGAAAAAGCCGACACGGCAGACGAAGGAGGTGAAGAAAAAAAAAAACCTTACGCTTGAATGTTTGAAAAGTGAAACACTGTTTGCAAAGAAACTACTGAGAGAAAATGTCTGGAATTTACATATGAGGTCCAATGAATGATAATAAATAGGGCTGTTACAGAAAAAAGAAAAAACGATAAAGAAATGTTTGCAAAAAATCCCGAAAAATGCTTAAAAGGTCCTAAAAAATCTTACAAATAAAAGGTACTCTTTACTGCAGAATATTATGATCAACAGTTGATTAGATATTGAATGAAAACGGGAATATTTTTAACATTGAAGCCTATGGGTTTCTCCTGAATAAACATGCCGAATTAAACCACTGAATGGCAGGGCATTAGGGGAAGCTTTCACTGCTGGTTTTTGTTCTCTGAATAGCCGCAGCAGTGCTTCTCTATGGGTATTTCACTGCCCTCGAACAGGCGCCGTATTAATATTTGGTGAATTGCCTGCTCTCTGAATAGCCGAATGGGCAGGAAAGGTAACCGTATGCTGAATTTCACTGTTCGGTTACCTTTCGCCAGCAATTCGGATCTCTTTGAATAACCCTGTTAGTAATAGTCTTATTTGGGGAAACAGAGCTCATCTAAAAAGGAAGCTACTTCAACAAAGTAAAGAACGCCACAGGTTTCTAATGACTACTTGTGCGGGGGGGGGGGCTTTAGAGTTTATTTTTAAGGAAGAAAAGCAAAATTTAACAGTAGGTTAATTATTACGTATATTTCTCAAACTGAACCTTTTGTACAGAAATGATAGGTGACTCACCTTAAAAGCCATAAACTTGTGATACGGCTTTGGTGCCCATGCATATATTTCCACAGAGCTCTTCAGTGCGATCACAAGGAATTTTATCCTTTCGTATTTTACTTTTTTTGTGCAAAAGAAACAAAAATAGAGTAAGAGGTACGAATACATGAAAATATATTTAATGATAAGCAAACCTCATATATATCATGATATATTGGTTTATCAAAATAAAAAGTAGACGTACAACAGAAATATTATTTCAATAGATTATTTTTTTTAAAGTTTATTACATATATGCATAAATATGCAAAGTCAGCCATAGCGTAAAGTAATCTAGGACAAATATATTAGTTTCTATGAAAGTATAGCCATGATCTGTCATTTTATGATACTGTGCCCAATGGTGGATGCTCTGGAGAAGATACCTGAAGGAACCAGCTCCTTAGTACAACCACAAAAACAGTGAAGGGACCCAGCACATCATGTGGCCCAAAAGGCAATTGGGAAATGCAATGTTTGAACTGTATGCGCAGCCTTTCTCACGTCTGTGCATGCAGCCATATCCAAATAAAGTGCATGATGGTCTATATGGTGTGGTGGGTCCCGTCACCCTTTTTGTGGTTCTACCAAGGAGCTGGTTCCTTCAGGGATCTCCAGAGCACCCATCACTGAGCCCAGTATCATGAAATGATGGGTTGGGTGTGAGATTCTTTTTTAGTTTTTAATAAAGTATAGACGTCATGAAGTTTAATAATGATATTTGGTGCAGCTTTGAGAGACGGAAAGTCCATTTCCTTGCTACAATACTACACGAGGAGTGTGTGCCGACAAAATATGTTCCCCACCTCCTACAGCTGTGAGCGACTAGACCGCCAGTAGAAAAAAAAAATCAAAAATAGAAGTGATCCCCATAGGCATGTGGCCTTAGTCCAAGTCACTAATTCCACCTCCGTACATTCAGTTTTTTTTTAATGGGATTGAAATCACTTAAAAAGAATCTAATATTGTTTATTTATTAATCTAGAGACATACCGTACGGTTTCCAATAACGTATTAATCTAGAGACATACCGTACTGTTTCCAATGACGTATTAATCTAGAGACATACCGTACTGTTTCCAATGACGTATTAATCTAGAGACATACCGTTCTGTTTCCAATGACGTATTAATCTAGAGACATACCGTACTGTTTCCAATAACGTATTAATCTAGAGACATACCGTACTGTTTCCAATAACGTATTAATCTAGAGACATACCGTACTGTTTCCAATGACGTATTAATCTAGAGACATACCGTACGGTTTCCAATAACGTATTAATCTAGAGACATACCTTACTGTTTCCAATAACGTATTAATCTAGAGACATACCGTACTGTTTCCAATAACGTATTAATCTAGAGACATACCGTACTGTTTCCAATAACGTATTAATCTAGAGACATACCGTACTGTTTCCAATAACGTATTAATCTAGAGACATACCGTACTGTTTCCAATGACGTATTAATCTAGAGACATACCGTACAGTTTCCAATAACGTATTAATCTAGAGACATACCATACTGTTTCCAATAACGTATTAATCTAGAGACATACCGTACTGTTTCCAATGACGTATTAATCTAGAGACATACCGTACTGTTTCCAATAACGTATTAATCTAGAGACATACCGTACTGTTTCCAATAACGTATTAATCTAGAGACATACCGTACGGTTTCCAATAACGTATTAATCTAGAGACATACCGTACTGTTTCCAATGACGTATTAATCTAGAGACATACCGTACGGTTTCCAATAACGTATTAATCTAGAGACATACCGTACTGTTTCCAATGACGTATTAATCTAGAGACATACCGTACGGTTTCCAATAACGTATTAATCTAGAGACATACCGTACTGTTTCCAATAACGTATTAATCTAGAGACATACCGTACTGTTTCCAATAACGTATTAATCTAGAGACATACCGTACTGTTTCCAATAACGTATTAATCTAGAGACATACCGTACTGTTTCCAATAACGTAATGGTAACATTACATTGGAACACAGTTGACATTTGTTACGTTTATACTTGAATTTTATTTCCTTCGTATCTCATCTGGTAACTACAATTTAGCTCTTACTTTTATAACTTTTATAGATATCTCAAAATCCTAAACATAATATTTTTTCTTCTTTTCGCAATTGTTGTGTCCATTCTCAGAAATACAGTGCGCTCTTTCCGTGTAAGTTTTTTATGAAATAGGAGTACAGCGACAATTGTATTTTCTCCAGTTTATAGGAATCTACTTTAATTAGATTCAAACCTGAATAACACTTGCGTTATAAACAGGAAATCGGAAATTATCATGATAATGGTTGTGCAATTAGATAAATTGAAACGTCGTGGGCACCTGCACATTGAAACCGTTGCTTTGAAAATAAAAATGACCATGTTTTTCCATTGTTCCTCAAGATTACCATCTGGCTAACAATACATACACTATTTTTATTCTTCTTGTAATTATTTTTCATTGAAATTCATATTTTAGTCAACGCAAAGCATAAAGGACATGGGAATAGAGGAAGAGAAACTGGAGCTGTATTCAGAATTACAACCGAGTTGGTTCAGAGCAGAAAAGTTTCATGATTTTTTTTGGCTAGTTCTGAGCAGAGGAATATTCAATTTTTTAAAAACTGGTACAATTATAATGAGAGAGCTCCTATTGTTCATTATACCACATATATATTGTGTGACACATACAACAAACCAAGCAACATTTAAGGATCACACCCTTCTTTTTCCTTAAGGCTAGGGTCAGACGAACGCATTTTTCACGTTGTCCGTGAAAAAGTGCGGTCGACGAACGTACGTATTTTTCCCCGGAATACACGACAGCGGTCATACGATGCGCCTTTTCGTCCGTGATTTTGTACGGATCATCAATAAAACACTTTTTGAGTCTGGACGTTATGTTGGCCGGACATTAGCAGCGTCTGACGTCTCCTAATCACACACACACGCCGCTATGCGGCCGCAGCGTACTCTGTACGTCAGTAGTAGCGGTTTGACGTTCTCGAAAAAATGCGTTCGTGGCCACTTGCGTTGCGCGGACGAACTTTCGTGCGGCCGTTCGTCGTATGTTCCCCGGCATTGGACGTCATTTGCTGCTAGTACGGCCGTGATTTCGTGCGGCTAAACGCACGTTAAAACTGCGCTAGTCTGACCCTAGCCTAAAAGTCCATTGTGAAAAAGGTATATATATATTTTTTTCTAGTATATAGTATATTTAGTATAAAATATATTTAGTATACTTTATAGGATAGTCTCATTTTTCTACCAAAAAAAACAAAAGAAAAAAAAAAAAATCCAGTCTTTTTCCATCTGCACTGTACTAGCTACAGGAACAAGCTAGGTTTTGGCTGTTTGGGACATGACCTCTAACTCTCATCTTACACAGTGTGTAGGTGTTGTGTTGCGGTCTTTTTTTTTTCATTCACTTACCGACTTTGTAGTGTACACAGCCTTCCAGATCACCCACTGAGACCCAGCCTTGACGTTTCTCTACGTCGGGATCATTTCTCAGGATTTTATTCCTCAACCATGACAAATAATACACCCTCAGTTTATTTTTCTTTCCTTGAATTAAATATAAACAACAATAGATTTGCTAAGGGTATACATTTACACTTTTTTTTTCAACCGCACAAGAAAATGATTTAACACAAGTAATTTAGTTTTCATCTGAATACATTTTATTATTGTCATCATTTATATTGCTCCAACAGTTTCCACAACGCCTTACAATAACCAAAGGGAGCGAGATACAGATAAACGGGCATGGGCCCTGCTCATAGGAGCTCACAGTCTAGCAGTGCTTCCAAAACCTGTCCTCAGGACCAGCTGACACACCAGGTTTGCAGGATATCTGAAGCAAAGCACAGGTGACATGATTTGCTGCTCAGTGATTGCAGGATTCAGTCTGCATTTCCCCAAGGTGATCCTTAAAATCTGGCCTGTTAGAGGGTCCTGAGGACAGGTTTGGGAAACACTGGTCTAGAAAGATTGGGGTCGAAGAAGACAAGCAAAATTTTACTGGACGGCAGGATCATTGGTGCCAGTGGTTTGGGAATGGTGGAGCCATAGAAGCAGCTTCAATCATGTGTGAGTAGGTGAGCAGAGGGATGAGTTGCATCAGTGATGTGGTGTGCTAATCTGAAGAGATGGGTTTTGAGGGATTTCTTGATTGAAGATTAGGGGAGGTTTTGATAGGGCGAGGCAAGTCATTCCATAGGATCAGTGCGGCCCTTGCAAAGTCTTAGAGGTGGGATTTTGCAGTGCAGGTGTAGACAGAGGACAGGCGGAGGTCTCCCACTGATTGGAGTTGTCTGAATGGGACGTGCACGGAGGGACTGGCAGAGGGGTGGTTCGTGAGGTGTGTCTGGTGAGAAAAATAAGCCTGGCCCCTGCATTCAATACGGATTGCAAAGGGGCAATATGGGAGTTGGGGAGGCCAATAAGGAGCGAGTTGCAGTAATATAGTCGTGAAATGACAAGAGCATGAACCAGCACCTTCGCGGTATCTTCTGCTAGAAAGGGGCGGACGCGGTGCAATGTTCAGAATGATAGTAATAGGATTTGGTCATTGTCTGGACGTTAGGTCAGAATCGATGGTGACACCAAGGCAGCGAGCTTGAGGCATTGGGCTAATGAGCGTTCCATTTACTCGTAGAGAGATAGGTGGGTATTGGGTTTTCTTTGGAGGGAGGAATAACGAGAATTTCAGTTTTGGTAAGATTGAGTTTAAGGAAGCGGGTAGACATCCAATTTGAGACGTCAGAGAGATAGTCAGTGACTCGATCCAAGAAAGCAGGAGAGAGATCAGGGGAGGAGAGGTATATTTGAGTGTCATCAGCGTATAGGTGGTACTGGAATCCAAAGGAGCTGATCAGTTTGCCTAGAGAGGCAGTGTAGATTGAAAAAAGAAGAGGGCCCAGTATTGAACCTTGGGGCACTCCAACAGAGACAGGCTGCTGAGAGGAGATACTTCCAAAAAATGAGACACTATACCATCGTTGCGACAGGTAGGAGGAGAACCATGAAAGAACAGTACCTTGAAGCCTATATCACTAAGAGTTTGAAGGAGGAGCGAGTGGTCATGAAGGATATTTATAAAACACACCCACCCACATTCTTTATACTACTAATAATGAAAAAACTTAACGGCTCTAGAAGCTCTTGGTGCATTTCCCTGTTTTCATATCTCAATACATGAGAAACATTCACAAACTCTGTAGGGGTTGATACTATATAACAGGGGTCGGCAACCTTGGCCCTTCAGATGTTTTGGATTTACACTTCCCACAAGCCTCTTCTAATGCAATAAAAGGCTGAGCATCATGGGAGATAGGGCTTCAAAACATCTGGAGGGCCAAAGCTGGTGACCTCTCCTGTACAGTATCCACACGGAACTAATGGATATCCCATGTGCAGAAATTCTGTATGTCCTAGTATAAATTGTGCTCTAAAATTTCATTTTAATAAAAAAAACTAAATATTATTGAAATGTAGTTTGTAAATACATTTTAAAAAGTTCTATATTCAATACTTTTATACACATACGATTTTTTTTAAACATTGTTTTTTTCATAACATTTTCATGTGCTTTTGTATAAAGTAAATTAGCCATATATTGATTATATTTTTTCATGAAGTTGTATTTTATGAATAGAATAAATAATAGGTAAACAAGTTAAGTTAGCAAACAGCAGAGCATACCAGATATAGTGATTAGAATATTTAACCCTTCCAGGACATCCATCTGATAAAAGCGGCGTCTGCTGATCAGTGAATAAACTCTCCCCTGGCCGCTCCGGTCCAGTAACCATAGCCCATGTTCTGTTCCCACCAGCAGATTGACACCTAGGAATGGATTCAAATGTCATGTATTAATTCTTAATATTTATTTAATAAAATATCATTTTGTAAAAGGGGTAACCCAGTTCGAGTATCTATGCACCATGGTAATTTTTTTTATATGTAGAAAGTGCCAAATTTGTGACTGGAAGGAATAAATTTGAATTCCCTATTTTTATATTAAAACGTGACTAACCAGTCACAGGTTGCAGTATAGTCACAGGCAATAGGTAAGGGTGCAAAAAACTAATTCTTGTCACATTGCAGGGAGTCACGGTCAACACTCCAATACTCAAAATTCGAGCAGGTCTTCAAAAAAACCCAAAAAACACTCAAACACCAGAAATATCTATGGTTGTCTTTAACCCTTTAAGGACCAAGGGTCTTTAAAGTCATTGCATTTATGATGTAACGTTACATCACTGGTCCTTAAGGGGTTAATCAAATATCCTCAGAGTTGTGCATCCGGGATCCTACTCCATTCAAGCCATTACCATTAATGAGTGAGCCATTGAATGGGGTTATTCACAAAGTGCCAGTGTTTGCTGGTATTGCAAATAATCTGTATTGCAGTGCCGACCAATGCCGGCATTTCCCAAAACTAAAATCTTTTGAACAGCAGCAGAAGCTTCATAGTGCAGCTTTTCCTATAGTGAATCCTTTTCTTTTCGCCCTTTAGATTTCACTTCTGCGTACTGCCGGCATTTGTCAGCCTTCCGACAAGAATGATTTTAACAGTGGGGAAACACCGCCATTTACCAAATAACCCCCATAGTGCCAGTTGCCAAAAAAAAACACAAAATGAACCCAAAAAAACAGAAAGGAAAATAGAGAAACATGAATGTACTTGAATGCCCACCAAAAAACTCAAACTGCCCCAACGTAAATATACTTTTCAAACCATAACAAAATAATTACTGGTCTAAGGTTTTTTTCATTTTTAATATACAGGAACCCAAGAGACAGATATTGATCAGGGATATACGGTATTTTATCTTCAATGAAAAAAAGTCAATTCATTTTTTTCCGGGCTATGAACATTAAGGTCGACGCAATTAAACTCACCCCAGAGAGCAGCACATAGGATCTCCGAATTAAATTTCTTCTTGTATTTGCGAATCTCGGGACTGTCACTCTGCGGCCGGATATTTGTCGGATTAACGTTGACAACTGATCCTTTCCTCGCGTTTTCCCTTCTAGAAGGCTCCGGTTTTGTGCTAAATGCTAAATAAGGTGAAAAGGCACCACCTAATTGATTATTTTAAGAAAAGGTACGATTTATACTCTATGTAGGCAGTTTGTCAGGTTTCACTTCGTAGCCACGTTATCTTGTTACAAGTTTATGGTGGATTGAGAATTACGCAAAATGTCACAAAAAAAGAAAAAAAAAAAAAAAAGAGACCATGGCATTTTAATGTGCGTACTATTACCACTATTTAAAATAAAATGTCTGTCTGTTTAATCATTCATTTATCTTGGAAAGCTTCTATTTGGCAAGGGTGTGTTGTACAGGGAGAATGGCTCCCAGGAATTTTGGGATCTATGATTTTGTGTCAATGTGTACTTGGTTTACAGGTCATTGGTCTAACACGCTGAGCTTAATACTCAACAGAAAACACATTAATGACAGGGATAGAAGGTTCCCTTTGTTAGCGCCCTTCTTGTGGATCAGGGGGTGTACTCTCAAATGAGTGCGTGCATGAGCTGCTTAACTGAGGGTGTGAAGGCAGTGCTTTGCTACTGTCTGGGAATACATGTGTACAGGTGTGTGGTACTCGCTGTCTGGTGCTACACGTGTTATATTGTAGTTGTGAATGGAGCTAATGCAATATGTTTTCTCCAATCTGAGTATTGGTACTAAGTGCTAGTACAAAAATGGTCCTGAATTAAACATTTAAGCAATTTGATTCTAGGAAACATGTGCTTTTAAAAACATTGCTTTCAGCATTCAAAAGAATATAAATAACAACGACCACAGTACATACACTGTATATATAAAGTGCATGAGGTGGGTGTGCAATCTGTTGCCTCATAGTGGAGAGGAAAAAATTGGCATGCCATCATTAAGGTAATTTTTTTTTTTAAAGGATTTTACCAGGAAGGATACATTGAGATTTCTCTCTTTTTCAAGTATGTCCTGGGTGGCGAGTATGTACCGTTAGGTGTCTTGTCCAAGGACACTTACTGGAGAGGTGCTCTTGCTGGGATTAAATCCATGTCTCCACAGGCTCTCTCCATGCAGAGCAGTGATGTTCCCTCTACTCCACCCAGCCGGTACTTGTTATATTATTACACAACTCACTAACTCACTAATGAACACAAGGCAGCTGTTTATATATGTGTCTACTTACAAGGGCTTGTTGGACTTGTTGGAGGAGAAAACTGGAGCAACCTTGGATCAATGAATGCACTAAACGATGTAGTTGACGACGAGCTGTTTTTGGGCTGAACTTGTTCGTTGTTGGGCGTCTACAAAAGGAAAGGTTAATAGTGAGTATAAATTTCGGAGTGCAATTCGTTGTGGAGTCTAGCAGCTACTGGGATTTCATTATGAGTCAAGTAGCAGGGATTTCGAGATATGTGAAAACTACAAGGCCTTTCATGATGATCACTGCACCTTGTGTCACTACAAGCTTATAGACCAGTAACAGAATAAGAAAATTCTTTCTGCAAGGTTCCTGTAATTTTTGCACATTTTTCATATTCTATAAGATGCCCAAAATGGCACTGGCAATAGGATAACCAATGGGATAACATCTGTGATGAAGATCTGGTGGTACGAGCTGAAATGTTGACTTGATACTGCTACTGCTTAATAGTTCATTAAAGCAGTTTTTTGTAGAAGTATGAGACTTCTGAGCTTGTCTGCTTTGTCATTGTGGACTTCAAAGGCTTGGAGTGAACAATAGCAAGTCAACTTTTACCAAAGTGTAGGACCCATGGAATATCTATACATTGCCTGGCCAAAAAAAAAAAGAAGTAAAAGTCATACACTATTATATTTTGTTGGAGCACCTTTCGTTGTGATTTATGGCACACATTCGCCGCGGCATCATTTCGATAAACTCCTGCAATGTCACAGCATATATTTACACACAGAGTTGCAATCATTTGTCACCAAGATCTTGTATTGATGAAGGGAGAGTCTGGGCGCTGCGTAAAGTCTTCTCCAGCACATTATCCCAAAGATTCTCAATGGGGTTAAGGTCTGGACGGTGTGGTGGCCAATCCATTTGTGAAAATGATGTCTCATGCTCCCTGAGGCACTCTTGCACAATTTGAGCCCAATGGATCACTGATGAAGCTGACCACAGCAAAACGCGTATGTGGTGTTTTTTTATTGTAAACTTTTAATAGAGTAGTTTTAAACGTAGCCAGAGATTGCCTGTCCTGTTTAAGTGGATGAATCACCACCACCATCGAGGACCATATCAACTAAGAAGGGGGTCATGTGCCCCTTGGAATCACCGGCTGCTTGAGATTTGGTGCCTCTTGAATAATAGGCACCATTAAATGTGAGTAGACTTTTATATTCTACTATAACCATCTCTTTTAAATGGTCTGCACATTGCATTTTATTTGTTTTTACCGAGGAACATCCCATGAAGTAAAGACCACATTTTCCAGCTTAATACTGAATATTGGATGAATTGATCACCAGTGCGAGTGCTGATATCCACTGCATCCTACATTTGCCCAGTTATAGCCCACCTGCCTCCTAAAGAGGTGTCCGTATGTCATTCTATACTTTACCTGGAACTACTGTATACACAGTATTACATGTGCAAAACTCAAGTGTTTGCTAATAAATTCTTTAATGTCCATGTTTCCCCCTTTCCATAGCGTGCATTTACACAGACTCCCCCAAGTTAGCGATATCAGTTGTAAAGATAAACATATATAAATGTCTGTTGGCAAAGAAACAAAATTACTTCTCAATGTATTCATAGGTAATTACCGAACACGAACCTGATGGCCACAGAAGCCGACCAAATACTTAATTACATGATCAATGTCGCCCTGTATAGCCAGGTAGAACAAATGAAAATACTAGTCTATTAGGTTCTCAATTACTGCTGTAATTTAATGCATCAGTATAGAAACTGAAAACCAATTATTTTCTATTTCCACATATACCAGTTATTTCCTACCACATTATGAAACACTGCAGTAAAATTAGGACATTTATTCATCTTTCCCCCTCTGTAACGTAACGAGATGTACTCGTGTCCTACATTGTAGCAGTCTTTTCATAGTCTGGCAGAATGGAGAGCAGAAAGGACAGATATCTTGCTTTGTGACAGGTTCCTGCTTTACAGACATATCTGCCAGGAAGCTGATTGCACTTAGACTAAAAAGGTGACCCCAGAACAAAGAAAACCCCGACAAGCGTACGCTCACTCTCTACTTCGACTGAGCGGAGCACGACGAGAGGCGTTATGGTTTCACCTGATCATTCACAGAAGTGTCCAGAGGTCTCTGGCTGTTTTGAGGTGTTTTGTGCACATTCACTGAAGCCTCGGAGGGACGGCTCTGCTGTAAGAGATCAGGCAGCAGATGCGTTTGATTGTAGGAGTTCAAACCTTCGTGGTTGCTGCTGCTGCTGCTGCTACTACTACTGCTACAAGTCTGCTTTCCAGCCGCCTGAAAGAAGCAGAATATAATCAGACAAAATATAGCAAAGGTGCAAAATAAAAACAATGAAAAAGTCATAAGTTAATGTGCAAGAGGCAATCATGAATCACCATATAGATAACCCTAAACTAGAGCCATTATGCAAAACTATATATACATTTAAGAAGGATCTCAAACTGGCCCCCAGATGTTTATAGCCAACAAATCCCAGAATTCCTTGAATACAACAAATGGCCAGAGAATCATGGGATGTGTAGTTCAGAAACATCTGGGGGGGGCAGAGTTTGAGATCCCTCATGGAGTAGAGGTAACATCAATGCTCTATAACCGTGGAGACTCAGGTTTGAATCCTGGCAAGAGCACCTCTCCAGTTTGTCCTTCGGCAAGACACCTAACTGTACATACTCGCCACCCAGGTCATACTTGAAAACAAGAGAAATCTCAATGTATCCTTCCTGGTAAAATACTTGTTCAAAGTAAATAAAAAAATAATAGATGATATATCTATATATGCAATGTGAGCCCTGCATTATAGTCTCCAGTAAATTAATGACATGGATTTTCAGTCACTATAACCCCCTGACTCCCTGCACAGCAGAGCTGTCGCTGTATTCTGCCCTCTCTCTGGGTGCTGTAATGCAGTGGCAAAGTTTGTCGAAGGTCTTGTTACGATGAGAGTGAGGGCTGCTATTTGCTGCTTCTTTACAGTAACAGAGTGACAGGAGTGAGATCTCACAGAGAATAGAATTTCTCCACAGGGGCAGACTAATCTTGTATTAAAAAGATATGCAAATAGGGTTTTTATATGCTGATTTATTGTATTCACTGGGTTACTTTGCAAATACCATTTACACTTCTTGATAGTGAAAGGGTTAATTAATTCATCATAGTGTGAATCATCTAAGCATAGTTGAAAGTTCACTTTTGATATATAAAAAAAATAAGCCCTTGAACACAGCTAACATTATATTTTAGCATATAATAATAATGTGAAAGAGGGCTTTCAGCAAACAATGTTAGGGTTTCTAAAAGAAAATGTAATGGTTGTATATGTCACTCGGAAGCCGTCTCAGGCAGCCCACTCAACAAAAGAGGTTTTGGGTTAGTCAAAGAGAACATCAAAATGACAGATTTCAACCTACAATTCATGAAAAGTTGTTTTCTGCCGGTAAGGGCAGCAGTTATGACACGGGACAGAATATTTGATCACTGCCGCAGAATGCCTGGGAAGTGACGGACATTGTACCACATTCGAAGCCAGAATATTTAGATGATGAACCACTGGCATTAGCATTTTTCAGTATTGTACTTTGAAATAGAAAAAAAATACATCACCTTTAAAGTGAACATTTTTTAAAATCGGGTCTCTGAAATTTTTTGGGAAAACATTGAATCTGAGGGGTGCTGCATTGATTTATAATGTAGATTTATATACAAAGTTGCAATTCATTGCCATAGGTTTATGAAAAAATAGAAAAATAGCTCAATAAAGAACAATGTCTCAAAATGTTTCTTTTAAATAAATTTTTCGCTTTTTGATGAGACAGAATACCATGTCTCCAAAACAAGATGCCGGCTCAGCTTGTTAGGAAACTCAGGTACGACAAATTAGGATAAACAAGTGCAAGGAGAGGTTTCATAATGGATATAATGAGGTAGACAACTGTATGCAATGAAGAAAAAGAATAAATGAGAATAAAAATGCTAAGCAATGTAGAATAAAGTAAATTCTAGTATTATGCGACAGTTGTTATGCTAACGATCCAGAAACAAGTGGCCGATTCAGTTTTGTAAGTGGAGTTTAAAGATACAGTAAAAGCCAACATTTGTATTTAGTTAAATCATGAGTCAGGTTTGGATTCCTCATTATGGTCCACTTTGTTATTTTGCGAAGTGCCATATATCACCTGGCTGGGTCAAATGACAATTTACATATAGCCAAGTACCCTGTGCTGTTCAATGGGCAAGACAAAACTCAACATGAATTATAACATAACACAGAAAAGTGGGAACAAGTGGCGAGGAAACAAGCTTGCAGTGGATTCATTGTATTGCGTTTTGCTATGCTTATTTTTTTTTAAAAAACAGAATGAATGAGCTATGTTTTATAATTTTATATGGCCTAGAGCAGTGGTTCCAATCATGGTCCTCAAGGACCTCTAACAGGCCGTATTAGAAGGATTACCTTGGGGAAATGCAGACTGAATCCTGCAATCATTGACCAGCAAATCACGTCACATGTGCTGCGCTCTGGCAAACCTGGCCTGTTCGGGGGACCTGAGGACCGGGGTTGGGAACCACTGGCCTAAAGGTAGTAATCATTTACTATATACAGTTATATTTTTTCACATAACTTGCAATAATATGCTTATTGCTGCGTTTTACTAGATTTTCCAGTGACATTTCTACTTAGGATAATTTAAAGGCTTTATTTGTAAAACCGAGCTCTAGGCCATTCAAAAATACTCACTATCAACAGTTTATGAAGTCCGTCCGCTGGTCCTGCCTAGTGATCCGCAGTATCATTAGGAACAGCTTATATTGGTAGTATGGTAAACGGCAAGAATGGCTAACTTTTTCTTTATAGAGGTTGATGAATATCTTTTCACACATTGCTCATCCAGACTAAACACAAAGGCGCATGTTGTAACAAAGATCTGGACATTTCTCCAATCCCCATTTTAAATTAGGGTTCCTGGTGCCCTTTCATCTGCTCATTTCCACCAGCCACACAGTGGGTAGGGTGAAAGGAGAGTGACACGCATGTTCCACTCAAATTCTGCTGAGGGTAAGTGGAGATCAGAGCACAATTCATCACATGGTAAAGATCACGCAGGAAGATTTCTTTATCATTTGGGTTATCAAAATCATGCAGTATACACTGAATGGGTTAAATAGATTTCTGTTTCTTGGTTATAGGTACCTTGTTGTCATTTATGTTGCTACGTGGTTTCTCTGTAATTCCTTGTGGACTTCTTGTCCTTGAGATATTCAGCATCCCGTTGCTCCATGGTTGCCTGGAAACAGAGTCAATTTACCCAACACATGAGATAGATCATAACATACACATTTTTCCAGATACCAAATACTTTGGGCCCTATTCCATTCTTGACGCTAACATGGAAACAGTAAGCAGGAAAGTCTGCGCTTGCAGATTTTCCTGCTTACCGTCTCCATGTTAACATCCTATTCCGGGAAAGGTGCTATCTCACTTGTCAGTCCGATTTTGTGGTTTGTTTACTAAAATGCCCATGTGGTGTGGGCCATGTCGGTAAAACGACTAGACCCTTTAAGGACCGGATCTCTGAACATAAAATATCTACTTCCTATTGACAGACATTTTAGGAAAATGAGGCACAATGTGTCTCAGATAAGTTATCAAATATTAGACAGAATTCCTCCACTGACGAGGAGGGAATAGAGATAGATCGCTGTTACAAAAGAGAAGTGAAATGGATGTACCTGTTAGATACAGTAGCCCCTCATGGTCTCAACGAGAAGCTTGAGTGGCACTGATTTCTTTAGGTGCATCCATTAAGGCATCTGCAGTCCTAGGTGAGCTGTTGGCTTGATTCCTATGGTTTTCTCCAGGTGTCCAAATTATTATTTTGCCATACTCTTCAGTAATAAAGTATATGTGTGCTATATGGAGAATGATTGCTGTGCGTGTGAACCATATGGATTGTGTATTCTGTGGTTCTTAGACGATGTATTACATGGTACATTCTGCTCTTTATATGTACCATGAGATTTTAACATTTATTGTTTTTTCCTTGTTTATTATTTATTATTTCTTTCTTTCACTATGTGGTTTCACTTGGGGTCTCATGAGTATAGGTTTTCTTTCAGACGCTGCTGATTACAGCATTTTCGGTCACCATGGATACCTATGTGGCTGCTGGGTAAGCTTATGGACTTTTGCTTTACTCCTTTCCCCTTTTTGGGGAAGCTTTTTGATGAGGATTTGATGTTCAATTGAATGCTGTTCCCTTGACGGCTTCTGCGCATGCGCACTTGGAGCCTCTCATGATCCTCTGAGTGCAGGCATGGGCAGTGGACGCTGTCCTCCATCTTGGTACGCCAGTCGGCACAATGTGTATTTAAACTCTGGGAACACTCTGGGAGTATTCTGCACACCCCAGATTATATCAGTAAGCAAATGTTAATTTCTTTCCATGTGTGATCTGAAGTGTCTGATTCGCTGTATCCTTGCCATTATGTGTATATAAGGATGTTTATTCTATGTATGGTTTAAGGCACTATACACTGAGGAAGGAGCTGTTTCCCCGAAACGTTTGGTGTGTGTTTTTTCTTTTCAGAATAAATGTGGTAGCACAAGTGCACCATTTTAGCAGTGCTGGAGGTATTTGCTCTTTTTTCTGTCAATTTTTTTTTTTTTTTGTACAGAGCAAGGTCCCCCCTTGTGACAGCCGCCTGTGGGCACATGCCTACTCTGCCTAGTTATAAATCCGCCCCTGATTGCAGGATTCAGTCTGCATTTCCCCAAGGTAATCCTTAAAACGTGGCTTGTTAGTGGACCTTGGGGACCACTGCCCTAGAGCAGTGGTCCCCAACCCTGTCCCTCAGGGCCCACTAACAGGCCAGATTTTAAGGATTACCTTGGAGAAATGCAGACTGAATCCTTCAATTACTGAACAGCAAATCATATCACCTGTGCTGTGCTTCAGATATCTGGCAAACCTGGCCTGTTAGTGGGCCCTGAGGACCAGGGTTGGGGATCACTGCCCTAGAGGACTGCACTATAGCACCTTGTGTTGGGTCACAGGATACAAACTTCTACACATGGCTATGAAAACACATAAGTATAATAAACAAAATATGGGTAACATACAAATATAAAGCAATAAAAATATAAATTCATCCAAACCTAAGCAAATCAGTCGGTTTCATGAGCCAAGTTACCACAAAGCAATTCAGAGGAAAGAAATTAAAGGAAACAGTACTAGTTCAGTTCAGGTAGCAATAAAAACAACACTGTAGAAAAAGATAAAAGAAAACAAGTACAGTATGTAAAGGATCTGTAAAAGAAAAGCCTCATTTTGAGCTATCACTTCCAACAAAATCTTTGTATTGTCCACATTGGAAAGAAAGTGACCCTGACCTACTACCTTGAGACAGACCATGGTGTGTGCCTTCTGGTAATTTACGATTTCTTCCTTGATCACAAATATTCTATATTCTTTTATCTGCAGTCACAGCTCACCAGAGCAATGTGCAGACATCTACAACAATTCCTGATGGAGTGCAAGACTATAATGAGAGCATTTGCACAAAGAATCCCATCATTACTGTGAGTTTTTATTGTGTTTAATAAAGATGCGTTACCTGCACTATTCTCTTTTCTTGTTCCTTTTATATCTATTCAGTGTGTAGAACAGCAAAATGACCCATTTCACAAAATAGACAACATTTTTTAAGATTAGTAGGAGAGACAGGACGATATCTGTCAACTTAGAACTCTAATCAAAATTATCATAAGAATATTAATTGGTTCCAGAACTGCAAGTTCTTATGTAGAATGTTTCTGGAAGAACAAACATGTTATGCTGTTCTGAAATAGAATGTTGGAGAGTTCCCTGTGGATTTACACTTTTGGCCTCTTTTTCTGTGGCTGCTTTCTTTGAACACGTTCAGTCTGAATTTAAGCTCCATCTGCTCTGTGATGTCCTGTGCTTGTTTTTTTTTTTTTCAATAAAGAGAAATATATAATCACTGACAGAGCGGACCATGATAAAGAATGCCTTTTGAAGCACTGTCAGGTGAAGTCTGTCAACTGTGTGTGCCTGAGAAAATCAAGCTTAACCCTACCACCACAGTGAGAGCAGAAAGGATTGACTCGAAGGGGGGAGAACACAACTGCATCATGGGAAAAGAAAACCATCAAAGTAATCGATGATACCTTAATTGCATCATATTTTGCCAGGGGAATCCAAGTGTCAGAGATCATTAAGACATATACTGGCACTCGCATGTACACGGATACACACAAATTGCTATGCTCCTTGGTGGTCTGCAGATTTCTAGAAGCCCCATGGTTCTTATGGCCACAGCTGCCCCCATACCTTTGCACATGCCCTGGGGTAATGTGATGGGGAGAATGGGACACCATATATCTTTTTCATAAGAGCATACACAACTATGAAATAGATGGACAGCCACTGAATGTTGGCAGGAGGTAAGGTCAGGCAGAAGCAGCCAATTTGAAGTCAACAAGGAGCTCCGCGAATATTCTCATCAGCTTTAAGTAGACTGGAAGAGGCTTTTTGCGGGTCTTATTTGCACTAATATTTGGGAACTCATCAATACCCACCAGCATTCCATGAGGCAACAGACTCACCTTGTCCATACAGACCTTTTATCTTTGAAAGAACATTTTAGGCACCACGACCATTTAATTGGATTTAAATGATAATAGTGTGCAAGGGTCGCCCTCCTCTACGCATACTCGTGGTGTTCTGGCAGGCTACTACAGCTTTCCATTGCATGGGGCTTTGAAACCTCCAGACCTCTGTCTATCAGCTTTCACTGAACAACCTTCCAGGGATTTAATTAACTTTACATGGGTTTTGCACATCTGATAGTCCATTGCATTTGAACACAGAAGCAATGAGACTGGCATTTGAATGGCCTCCTGTGTACCAGACACGCAAGCATTAGTCATCAGAACATCTGCTTCCTGAGAAGCCATCAGCCATAGAGTGTTTCAGGGAGATTTGGCAAGGGATAAACTAGATTTAACCCCTTCACTACAGGGATTGTGTATACACGATCGGCAGTAGCAGACTGAGCAGCCCTAGATCGCGGTAACACTATCTGGGGCTATGGGGTATCATTGCAAATGAAGGTACCCCTAATGTTTTAGCACCTCAGGTATGATCCCCGAGGTGCTACAAGAGTTTTTACAAATAAATATTTATTTATTCATATAAAGAGTTATTCAAAGAGAATCGAAAAGTCACCGCACGTTCGGTGACTTTTCGTTCTCTTCAATTCGGCGATCCCATGTCGGCGACCCTGCAGTGTATTCAGCAAGCACCACAGGGCCGCCATAATGCAAGGAAAAGCCACCGAAACCCTGCCGAACACTCCCCGCAAAACCCAGGCAAATGCACACCGAAACCCGCAAAAACATCCTCCAAACACGCCGGAGAAACCCAAGCAGGAGCCGATCACAGCGCAGAGCAGCCGCAGAAAAAACCTGACACCGCAGACGAATGGAGTGAAAAAAAAGTACGCTTGAATGTTTGAAAAGTAAAACGCTGTTGGCAAACAAACTACTGAGGGAAAACGTCTGAAATTTACATATGAGGTCCATTGAATGATAATAAAAAGGGCTGTTACAGAAAAAAGAAAAAACTAATTTTTTTTTTAAAAAAATGAAATTTTTTTTGCCAAAGAAATCCCCAAAAAATGCTTAAAAGATCCTAAAAAATCTATAAATAAAAGAGACTTTTTACTGCAGAATACTATAATAAATGGTTTATTAGATATTGAATTAAAATGGGAATATTTTTAACATTGAAGCCTATGGGATTCGCCTGAATAAACCTGTCGAATAAAGCCACCGAATGGCAGGGCATTTTGGCAACTTTTCACTGCTGGGGTTTGTTCACTGAATAGACGAAGCATTGCTTCTCTATGGGAATTTCACTGGCCTCGAATAGGCACCGAAAAGGTACAGTATGTGCAGGCAATTCGTCAACATTTGGCGAACTGCCTGCTCTCTGAATAGCCGAATGGCCAGGAAAGGTAACCGTATGCTTAATTTCACTGTTCGGTTACCTTTTGCCAGCAATTCGGATCTCTTTGAATAACCCTGAGAGATATTCACTTGCTGCATCCCAGAAGCAATAGCTCATTTTAGCCCCTAATGGTGGCGGCGTCTGCCTGCAAAACGGGACTAGTAAAGTAAATCATGAATTATTTATATATTGTGAAAATTCCCACTTTAGGATTAATGAAAAGAGATTTTTCAAAAATCGACTGATTGCTGGCAGGGGATTTATTGAAAATCATTTGGTAGTAAAGGGGTTAAATCACTCTAAGCTAAAAATGGGAGAGGACAAGGTCAGTAAGAGGGGTCACTAACTCGCCCCTTCGGAATTTCTCCTCATCCCTTTTCTTAGCCTATAATATTTTGTTTGGCAAATGTTTTGATGCGAGCAAGAGTGAAAAATTCAAGGTTTATCATCATTACTTCTGACTGCTAAGCAAATCCAACCTTTTATTCTGGATGTCATCGTCACTGCTGCCAAGCTCGTCACTGGAGGAGGAGTAACAGGACGCCTTCATATAAAAGCCACTGCAGTCTTTTCCTTTGGCTGAGAAATTGGGACTCTAGTGTTATAAGATAAAAATTTATTTAAAAAAAATAATCAATACGATTACTTAAAAAAATAACACATTTTAGCCCATCGAGAAACCATGACACAGGCCCTAGTATATTTTTGTCATCTGTATTAATATTTAGATCGATGAATCAGATTATGCATTGTAGATACTGCAGCAAATGGTTATTGGAAGACAAGTGCGCGCCAAGATCAGGTGAGGTCATGAGCCGACATAATGGGCACCTGAGACCAACCCAAGAACACAGATGACTGTAGGAGTGTTGGGAAAGAGTGGACAAAAATTGCAAATAAACAGGAAAAAAATACAAACGGGCTTAGATCATGGGCTGGTGCTGTTACATTGTATTCATTTTCTAACTCATGGGGATTTTGGAGAGATATGACACTTACGGAAATCTTTTGCGAGTCGAGAGTTGGCCCACTTTCAGGCTTCTTGAGCTGGTGAGGATAATTCTGGAGCATGTGGTTCTCTTTCAACACTGAAATATATTAAAATATAGATTATCTTCCCAATTTATACAAATTTGATATGTCAGTATTTTAAGAATTATTGGTGTAAATGTTTTGGTGCCCACCTCACTTCCGTATTGTATGTGAAAAAATTCAAATGTTGAATTACCAATGAGACACTTCGGGTTAAATTCCCTAGTTAATGCTAAAATGGGGACGCTAACGTGGAATACGTGCGCCTGCCGGTTTCCCCGTAGCATCCCCGTATTCAGCGTTGGATTCCGGGGCAGGCGCTACTTCAGCACCTTGCCACAGAACGGAGTGCTACCCTCAGTGATACTCGTATTAGCGCTTGCGCGAGTATCACTTCCCGGAGTCCATAGGACTCCACAAAGGGTTTGAGCTTCCGTGCCGCGAGCCCTGTGTGATCTAGCTCTCACCAGATAATGCAGCACCACAGAGTGAGACTGGGAACTATTTGTTCCCAGTCTCACTCTGCTCCCTTCCACAAGAAGCAACGAATCAGGACATCGTTCTCGCTGGTGGATGAGAGGTGGGTATCGGATTTATTGGGGGGGGGGTTTAGGGGTGTTAAATGATTTCGTACAAGCAGAATCAGTTGGCACCAGCTTTTAGGAGTAGCTAAAATTTTGTTTACATAAATACAGAAAAAATGGCGTCGCGCCCATACTCACTTATTTTTGGAGCGGCGGCAACTGCCAGGAGTAACAGCCCAGTAAATGTATAAAACATAACAAGGAAGGAGAGTGTCATCTGCGCTCATTCCTATGTGTTCCATGTACAACAAAAATGAGGTTTTGTTTGTTTCAATGGCCATTGCAACGTAAGCCCACTCGCCACTTCAAGGCACCTCTTTAGAGTGGGTACCTAACAATTGTAACCAAAAGGCCGCTCTACTGAGTAGCGAGTGGGCTTACGTTGCAATGGCCATTGAAACAAACAAAACCTCATTTTTGTTGTACATGGAACACATAGGAATGAGCGCAGATGACACTCTCCTTCCTTAAAATTTTGTTTAGCCCATCACTGCGGTAATTAGCGCTAGAACTTTGTAATACCTTACTAATCTTAATGCTAATTAATGATTGCTAAAACCTATATTTAACAAGGGAGCGCAAAGTACAGTAAGCTCGCGAAAGTGAATGCAATCAACAATGCGCTAACAGATTTTTCACGGGTTTAGCGTCAGGAATGTGATATTGCATGCGTTAAAGTCGCTTATCCAAGCAATAAGAAGTACTCATCTGAATGCTACCTTTCGCGTCCACAATGTAATTTAGCCCTTCATGTTTTGTGCATATTGATCAAGATTTATATTCTCATTAATTGGGCCCGATTTAAAGGGACCCAATGGGCAAAATATGGAGTTTTTTCAGACGATATTTGCCCATTCTTTAGTTCAGAAGATTCACATACAGGCTTACCGGCATTTCGTTTCCACTATACAAATCCTGGTCGATTATGGTCTTTCGCAGATACACTTTTCTATGGAAATATCAGCTATATCGATCCAATATGAATTTATTGGCATGCCAATTAAAAAAAAAATTCAGATGCTAAAAAGGAGTTGATAAATGGATTTTCAGGCAGAGAAAGGGAGGGAATTAGATGGATCTCTTTTTTAAACATGGAATATTTCTAAGAGTCATGTTTAAAAAGGCACCAATTTACATGATGCTGGCTAAAATAAACTTTTTCAGGTGTTTTACCAACCAGCATTTATTCTGAGCAGTGACAATTTACCAATATTGGCTACAGATTAATTTTTTCAACTGAACCAGGCGTTATTTAAAAAAAAAAAAGAATCAATCCATTTGTTGGAAAGAAAAATAATTTTCTTGCCAACGGAACGTTTACTTGGCAACTGGCATTGGCAGGACTGTATGGGTTTCAGAACTCAAACCGTAACATTTGATGTATGTTTAAGGCTGGGGTCAGACCAGCGCACTTTTCACGTGCGTTCTGGCGCACATAATTACGGCCGCACTAGCAGCAGATGACGGGCAATGACGGCCAATATACGATGTACGGCCGCACAAAAGTCCGGCCGTGCAACGCATGTGGAATTTGAACGCATTTTTTTGAGAACGCTGAACCGCTAGTACTGACGTACTGAGTGCGCAGCTGCGGCATAGCGGCGTGTTTGCGTGATTAGGAGATGTCAGACACTGCTAATGTCCAGCCTACATAACGTCCAGACGCAAAAAGAGTTTTATTGACGATCCGTACAAAATCACGCACGAAAATGCGCGTCGTCTGACCGTTTTTGCGCATTCCGTGAAAAAATACGCCAATGTGTTCGGACGCACTTTTTCACGTTCGTGGGGAAAAATGCTTTCGTCTGACCCTAGCCTTAAATAGCTAGAAACGGACATAAAATCTGCTATTTTCACGCAAATTTGGAGGTACTCCGATAGGTACATAAAGAAAACCCAAGAGACATGGGAGTCAAATGTAGAATTCTATGAGTCCAAGGCTAGATCACCCTTGTATTTGTCAAGCCCCGACCTAGGACGTGCAAGATTTGGACTGTATTCTCCCATAGTGTATGATCTAAGGCTCCCAGATCCAACAGGTTTCCCAGTACACAAGTGAATTAAGAGAATTAATGTGCAACAGGATGGACATTGAATTATTAATTGAGAAACAATCTGAAAATAACTTCCATATTCTGTCATCCCACTCCGCTCACGCAACATATGAAGGCTACATATGACAGGAAAGGCTTTGGTCCAACTCGGAAAATGCTTGAAGGACCACAATGACCATAGAGTGGGCCGACTGGAGAGAGCAAAGAGTCTTCCTAGTTGGGCTCCATAAAACCATTTGCATTTCTATACGTTCCAGCGTGGAGATCAAATGGCAGCCATATTGGACCAGTGCAGTACTTTTAACCGCAATTCATTTGATCACTAGAAGAAGAACTTATGGGCCTCATCACAGAGTCACACCCTCACCCAACAGTGACCCAGCTTCTGCCTAGGCTGATTAAAGGGCCCAGTTTGGTCCTGGCTACAAGACAGGGAATTACAAGCCTTGTGGTAAAGACATTGACTGTATCTAGGACATCATGGCGAATCTTGCAAATCTAGATGATATACCAATGACGTGGATAATTTCGGTGGGCCTACACCAGTGTTTCCCAAACATGTCCTTGGGACCCTCTGCCTCGCCACTTTTTCCAGATATCTGAAGCACAGCACAGGTGATATGATTTGCAGCTCAGTGGTTTCAGGATTCAGTCTGCATTTCCCCAAGGTGATCTGCAAAATCTGGCCTGGTTGAGGGTCCCGAGGACAGGTTTGGAAACCAATGGCCTACACAAAGACCACGGCCCATATATCCTGCCAGAGGTTTTCAATTCTGAAAGCATATTTCCAAAAAAATGCAGTGTTTACATTTGCTGATCTCGCTACTTGAAGGCCATGACGGTCAGGAGATAAGCACGTATTATCATAACAGACATATTCATGTGACTGTGCAAACCCTGTTTGATGAGGCCAAGGTCTTTAGGCTTCCTGCAAAATATAAATTAAGGATTTCTTAATGCAGTGTCAGTCTACGTTTTATTTGCTGCTCAATAAGAAGTGCACTAATGGTGAGTTACAAAATGTTTGCGTTAAAGAAAAATATGAAATACGCCTTTTTTATATCCTACACTTGGCAGTATCTTCGCATTTCTCCACTTAGTGAATAACCCCCTATTGAGTTAAAACAGCCTATAAAACAAACATGAAATTCCCTGTGGCCACGGTATAATTCTGCCGAAAAATGGAATCGATTTTAATGCATGAAGCATTTAGTGGCTGTATTCCCCCCTGGATAATTGACGTGCAGCAGAAACATGCCAACAGGACAATTGTATGTTGGAGAGATCTTCTCGTAAGCGCTGTAAGCGAAAATGCTATAAATGAGAACAAATTAAGTTTATATAAGGAGCGCATTAGAAAAAACACATGTAATCCCCACCAGACACTTTCATTTAGAACATTATATTAAAAGGTGCCATGTGTTTATCTCCTATCAAAGATTAAAATAAAATAAAAAAAAAGGTACAGCTGGGGATGAGAAAATTAGATCGATTTGCGAGCGTTCATTACCTCTGAACTTCATCCGCTTGCTTGGAAGCGTGCAGTAAATTGGCGTGTGCTAAATTGGATCTGCTAGGTATTCTTAGAAATGATGCGCGCCGAAGTTAAAAATTAATCCAGGGGATTTGAAAAATCTTTTTACACGTTGGCGAGCTGGCTTAACCTTTTCAGTGCCAGAGCAGAGCAGATGGTAAAACATGCAAGTAGACAAAAAAAAAATTGGATTTCCAGCTGTGTTCGGACTACAACCCTGTGACATTTTGACAGGGCAATGCATTGCGGTGAGCAGCTGTTTTATAGGACCTGAACATTGCAATTTAAAAGGGACACTTTACACAGTGTGACCACTCAATCATATCTGAGTGTTTGCACTGCTGTTCCCTCTAATCGGGGCTTGGAGGGCTAATGCAGCCATCCAAATGCAGGGGCTTAGTCCTACCAGGAACCAAAGCTCAAGAAGCCCTCATCTCAGGTTTCGGAGCTTGGAGACCTTTGGGAACCAGCCTTATCCAATAGTATCAAAGCCTTCCTATAAGATTGGCTGCAGCACTCAGCTGGAAGCATGTCATATCCTGCAGAGACCTACACGAGATTTAAAGGAAACTAGAGGGTTAAAACAGGTGGGGAAAGGGGTCAGGAGGGGTAAAGGTTTAACCCTTAGGTTTCCTACCCCTTCCAGTTTTGACCCTATGGTATGTCTTTAACCACTGATGCTACATCATGTTGGCAATTTAACCCTTTCACTGCCTTGGGATATGCACAACATCCCTTCAGTCCTGTAGAATGTGAATATTTTACGCGCTAGCTACACCTTAAGAGTGATACACTATTCCTTAATACGCCTCTGGCTAAAGCAAGGATATAAATATTTCACTGTTTTTACCACGGGAAATGGTACGTGTTGGAAGGAAAGAGATAAATAAATAAAATGGAAGGGACCATTATAATATCAACTTTGTACAGCACCTAGAAATACTCGGGTGCGAGACAGATGTAATTACAGCTTAAAATAGAGCAATTTGTGATATAACTGCCTCGCGGAACGCTAGAACGACCGAATTGATATGAAGCTCGTTTGGCATGGTGACAGCATCGTTTTACATCATGTTTAAATAGGCACCGGTAAGTTCTTTTTTTTTTTATCCATATGCGTGAATTATTTTATAATGCTTTGGAAGAGAAGTCACAGGGAACATTTATTGCTTTAGGGCCCCGATGGAAGCCAAGTGCATTAAAGTATTGTCACATCCGTCATGTGTCATTCTGTTTGAGTGACAGTGTATGAAAATACGGTACTTACGGTGGTGACATTCAGCTCTTGGCACTTCACAGTGAAAACAGTGGACGTGTGTCAAATCACATTAGCGCTTTTACTGATGTTGATCAAAGTTTGGGAAAGTTTAATACATTTTGGAGGAGCTATTTAAAGTAAAATAAGGCAAAAATCTCCTTTATGATATGTCACATGAAGATTTATTGTTCTACGTAATAAAGCCATCCCATACACAATTTTCATAAATACCCCGGCAGAAGAAAAATACTGTATTGGACATGAATTTTGCATCTGTAAATAATAATAACTGGGATCGCAATTTGTGAGTAAAAGGGTTATATTCAGAGAGTGCCGAACTTGCTACTGAAGGGCACTGAACGGTGAATTTCACTGTATGGTGCAATTTTGTGTCAGTTGGGCTATTCAGAAAGCTGTCATTTCACCAAATACTGGCGAATTGACAGCGGCAGCGAAAACAGAGAAATTATGGTTAATCTATTCAGAGAACGCCGAACTGCTGCACCGAAGTGTCGGGGAAATGCCCTGATTTTCGGTTCGGTTTAGACCGGCAAATCCCATAGGATCCAATGTAAAAAAAAAAATTTTAATCGCTTATTCTTTTCATTTTCAGCAAACCGTCTTTTTATTTATTTAGTTTTAGATGAAATTTTTGATTCCCATTTTTTTTAATGTCTTTTTTGTTTAATTCTGTAACAGACCATTTTAATTATTTCCACACATTGTCATACATTTTTATTGTATTAAACACCTATCAGAGTTCCGTTTTTTTTCCCCTGTAGTTCGGCGGCTCCACATTCAGCACACTTCAAGGGCCCTGCAGTGAATAGTGAAATTAACGCAGGGTCGGCGAACTGGAATCGCTGAATGAGAAAGCACTGCAATTTCACTGCTTTCTGAATAACCCTCTGAATCTCCATCATTTTTATAATATGTATATGTATCAGCTAAGGGTTTTTAAAATCTTTTCTAGTATATCAAAGCAGTATGATGTACTGTATATTCTATTATTTTGGTTAGTATAGTTTCAAGACTAGGGATGAGCCGAACACCCCCGAGTTCGGTTCGCATTCAAACTCGATCTTTTCAAAAGTTCGAATTCGAACACGAACTCAATACAAGTCAATGGGACTTAAAGTTCGATTTTTATAGTGCCCTCCAAGAGGGCATATATGCTACATATTTGCCATAAAAGGTGTATGGGGGTCCGGGTAGTGCCCTGGGGGACAGGAAACAAGGACAAAAAGTTTAAAAAATAAGTTTTTAACCCCTTCACTGCTGAAGACGTGTGGGACACGTCCTCAGTTACTCCCGCTGTATGCTGAGGAGAACGTGTCCCACACGTCATCAGCTGTGCGGGACCCCCGGCGGAGATACTCACCTCTCTGTCCGGGGTCCCGCGTCGTTCTGACTTCAGCGTCCTCAGACGCTGAAGTCAAGCTCCTCCCGACATAAATGACGTCATCGCACCATGCACGATGACGTCATTTCCAGGCAACCCCCGGCAATGCCGGGAGATCGCCTGGAAGGGAGGGGGGGGATCCGTTCGGATCCCTCTCCCTCCCGATCGGGAGGTCCCACAAAAAAAATCCAGGCACCACTTAAAAAGGGAGAGTCTCCCCTTTTAAGCGGTGCCAGGCTTTAACCCCTTAGGCACCAGGTCGCACTTCGGCGCCGCAGGCCTAGCTCCGGTGGGGGCCGCCATCTTGGATGGCGGCTCCACCCCCGGGTCCCCCCTCACTGCCTGACGTCCTCACGCATAGCGTGATGACGTCAGATAGCTGGGGAACCCCTAGCTGCCCGGAATCACCTGGTGGAGATAGGGGGTTCATTTGAACCCCAATATCTCCAGAACTGTGGCAGCTAGGGGGTCATGGAGGGTGTCCATCGAAAGGCCTGAGCATGGCCTTTCGAATGATACCCAACATGACCAGGTATAAAGTAAAAACAAAACATGTATTTTTTTGTGTGTTATTTTTATTAATGCAGCAATATTGTTCACATTTCAATTATAATGTGAACAATGATGCTGCACTAATGATTTTTTTCTATGGTGTGCGTTTGCTAAAAATCACATAATTCCCCCCCAAAAATTTAATAAGTCCCCATTTCTAATTTTTGTACAAGCGCATAATATACAGGCAGAACATGACGTATACATATAAAAATGATATATTATGAATCTGCCGAGCCTGCCGGAAAGAACGATATATAATATGTCTGGGTCGTATAATAAAATGTGGCTTCAAATCGCGTTTAAACATGATGAGCGAAAGCGGTGAAAATTAGCTCAGCACACAGCGGTGAAATGCCTCAGCAGTGAAAGGGATAAAGGAACAGTGAGTTTTCCATAAAATAAGGGTTAAAAATAAAAATGAAAAATTCCTTCAAATATCGTGCCCTAGAGGTCCCCATAACCTGCCCGTGAAGTGGCGGATTTGTAGGATGTATGGAAACATCGCCATCACAGACCCACACACGACACCTAGCACTCCCAGTCTGCATATAATGTATCAAATTTATGAGACCGGACTAATTAGAAGCACATGGTATTTCCAAAACACTAATTAAACACCTGTTGTTTACGCCGTTTGAGAGCACAGGTCATTTAGAGGTGAGAATCTTTGCACCTAGACATTAGTTTTTAATTCACTATCTAATAAACCGTTGCTTATAATATTCTGCAGTAAAGAGTATCTTTTTTTTTTTAGAGCTCTAACCGATCACGCCAGAAAGTTCGAAGTTCGCGAACTTTCAAACTGCCGATGTTCGAATCAAACAGCTCATTCCTATTCAAGACCTGAGGAAGAGCGGATACTCTCAAAAGCTTATCTTTTAAATGAAACGTTAGTCCAATAAAAATGGTATCACTACTACTGCTACACTCTGGTGATTTTTGCCTATGACTTACCAAATCTCCACTAATTATATATATATGTATATATATATATATATTTATATATATTACACACACACACACATACAAGCACCCCTTAGGCTAGGGTCAGACGAACGCATTTTTCACGTTGTCCGTGAAAAAGTGCGGTCGAACGAACGTACGTATGTTTCCCCGGAATACGCGATAGCGGTCATACGATGCGCCTTTTCGTCCGTGATTTTGTACGAATCATCAATAAAACACTTTTTGAGTCTGGACGTTATGTTGGCCGGACATTAGCAGCGTCTGACGTCTCCTAATCACACACACACACCGCTATGCGGCCGCAGCGCACTCTGTACGTCAGTAGTAGCGGTTTGACGTTCTCGAAAAAATGCGTTCGTTGGCCACTTGCGTTGCGCGGACGAACTTTCGTGCGGCCGTTCGTCGTATGTTCCCCGGCATTGGACGTCATTTGCTGCTAGTACGGCCGTGATTTCGTGCGGCTAAACGCACGTGAAAAATGCGTTCGTCTGACCCTAGCCTTATCTGGACTTCTAAAATCTAGAAGATACCAAAATCCAGAATTTTCGGAGTCGTCTAGATTTTACTAACAGGGTAATTCAGAGAGAATCGAAAAGTCACCGCAGGTTCGGTGACGTTTCGCTCTCTTCAATTCGGTTTGTTTTGCCGATCCCATTTCGTCAACCCTGCAGTGTATTCAGCAAGCACCACAGGGTCCCCGAATTGCAGGGAAAGGCCGCCGCAAACCCGACGAAAACTCACCGCAAAAGCCGGCGAATGCACGCCGAAAACGCCAGAAAAACCCGAGCAGGAGCCGGTCACACGCAGTGAAGCCACCTGAAAAAGCCGACACCGCAGACGAATGCAGTAAATAAATTAGCAAAACAGTACGCTTGAATGTTTGAAAATGAAACGCTGTTTGCAAAGAAACTACTGAGCGAAAATGTCTGAAAATTACTTAAGGACTGTTACAGAAAAAAGAAGTTAAAAAAAATTAAAAATAAAACAAATCGGAATTTTTCTTAAAAACCCCCCCCCGAAAAATGCTTAAAATATCCTAAAAAAATATCTATAAATAGACTCTTTACTGCAGAATTTTACAATCAACGGTTTATTAGATATTGTATTAAAAACGGGAATATTTTTAACATTGAAGCCTATGGGATTTGCCTGAATAAACCTGCCAAATTAAACCACCGGATAGCAGGGCATTTCGGGAACCTTTCACTGCTGTTTTTTGTTCTCTGAATAGCCGAAGCAGTGCTTCTCTATGGGGATTTCACTGCCCTCGACTAGGCACCGAACAGGCACCGTATGTGCAGGCAATTCGCCATGATTTGGCGAATCGCCTGCTCTCTGGATAGCCGAATGGCCAAGAAAGGTAACCGAATGCTGAAAATCAGCATTCGGTTCCCTTTCGGCAGCCATTCAGATCTCTTTGAATAACCCTGTAAGACTGGATCTGGGGCGCTTCCTCTGAAACACTGGATACTCCCGTATCCTGAAATCTGGAATAATTTGAAATCCGGAATGCTAAGGTGTCCCGATCATTCCAGATAAGGCTGGATTCAGACGAGTGCACTATGTGCGCCTGTACTGACGTGTCTTCCGGTGTGCGTCGCAGCGAAACAGCGAGGCAGACCACATGCGGTTGCGCATGCACGAATTGCGCGTGTGACAGTGGCCGTGCAGCAAGCCTCCCAGTCGAAGCGCTACAACACGCGTTCGACGGGGCTGCAAAGCACGATCTTCCATACGAGGATCGAGCTTTGCAGCGCTGAGCGCACTAACTGCGCTCAGCGAGGTTGCCAGACGGGCGCCAGAGTGGAAGGAACGTCCACTCTCACGGACGTTCCTTCCGCTCTTAAAAATGCTCATCTGACCCTGGCCTTAAACGTGCTCAACCTGTATACTGAGAGCAATCAATGTGGAAACCAAATGGGTGTTCCAGCTGAAAGTTCCACTTTTAGAATTTTAATTACCCCAGATATTTTCTTCCTTTCCCCCCTTTTATGCGCCCTCCTTAGGAATGGCTGAATGACTTGACTAAGTGACCTGTATTAAGGGTTCCAGTTATTCTTTAAAAAACAAAGAAACAAACAACTTAGAAACAAAGTTATACCAACACACAATGATTCTTTTGTTTTGATACATTTCCACAAGGCACCAATATGTTTTCTGTCCCGTTGAATGTTATTCTTAACTCTGTACTATTATATACAGGTCTATTCAAAGAAAGGTGAAACTCAGGAGAATGGCTGGAGAAGTAAAAAGTCTAGGTGAAAATATCCAATCCAGAAAAATTCTCCCATTTATCTCGCTTTCCAAATCGGCTATTTTGTCTAGATTGTTCTCTTCTCTTGCCAATTCTCCTGATTTTCACCTTTCTCTGAATAACTATAGTGTTGATAGGTGTGTGCACGGGGGGGTGTGTACCCTGGATGCTCAGACACATCCTAGTACTGAGTGATTAGGTCCTCATCATCCCCTGTTGGGGTCCTACCAAGACATTTTGACTGCTCCTTACCTTGGTCATAAGTAAAAAAAATTTGGCCTAAACCCCCAAAAAATGTGTATTTTGTGCCGAGTTTTCGAAGTAACAAACATGCCGTGGATGCACATCATATAGGAATAGGCTGCACATACCAGCGCTAACGCTCTATGATTTTCTGATGAAAAGTCTGATTTTAGTAGCAAGGTGTCTGTGGCTCTCTAGTAGTGGCCACTAGGTGGCATCGATGAGCTGGCTAAATACCGAGTGGCAGCATATTGTGTTAAGTGTAATTTATAGGAACATGGTTTATGTTTATATATATTTATGTTTGAGTTGATAATACACCACTTGGAAAAAAAATCTCTAATTGAAGCAAATAAGACAGAACTGACAGGTTTCTGGTCCCCACGTTGACATTTATTCAACCCAGTAGACACGATTGCTATTTAGGCCCAAAAATGTGTAATTGTCTTGTTATAGGGACACTACCACGTACATAAGCTATAACTAGATTACTTGTGCATTACAAATAAAAGCACTTTATAAAACACACGCTGCTGTTTGTTTTTCTTGGCTTGAAGTAATTGAACGTAAAAAGGAAAACCAAAGTAAGGTTTTTATCTCTTTTTTGTGTATATATATATATATATATATATATATATATATATTGCGTTTTACTTTGTGACTGTGCTTTATCTTATACAGTATTTAACAGTTAATGAGGTGGAGGAGGGAATGTTTGGATAAGGCTATTGTGTTTTCCAGGCTACTCAAGATAAGTGATGGCAGCTGAATGAGATATGACATGGAGCTTAAAAAGACTATTAATCTACCCCCTGGTGATGTCCTTTGAATATATCCCACACAATACAATGTGAGTCAGTGATTGACCCATAGACTCCATTCTATAGCCAAAGCCATACAGTGAGGAGCAAGTGCTGTAAGGCTAGGGTCAGACGAGCGCAGTGCGAACGCGCGTGCAGGCGCACTTAATCACGGCCGTGCTAGCAGCAGATGCCGGGCAATGACGGCCAATATACGAAGTACGGTCGCACAAAAGTCCGGCTGCGCAACGCAAGTGGAAAACGAACGCATTTTGTCGAGAACGTAAAACCTCTAGTACGGTTGTACAGAGTGTGCTGCGTCCGCTAGAGGCGTGTGTGCGTGAATTGGAGATGTCAGACACTGCTAATGTCCGGCCAACATAACGTCCAGATGCACAAAGTGTTTTATTGATGATCCGTACAAAATCACGGATGCAAATGCGCATCGTATGACCGCTATCGCGTACTCCGTGAAAAAATACGTCCATTCGTTCGAACGCACTTTTTCACAGACAACGCGAAAATGCGTTCGTCTGACCCTAGCCTAAAGATGTAAAGATATTGGGGGGGTTACAACACAAAAGATCACAAAAGGGATGCACACAGTGACACATATAGAGTAAAATATTTTCTTAACGCACAAGAGAAAAGCAAAATACATTTAAGATATCCACAACATAAAATAAACACAATAAGGACATTTAATGGTTGGTGGTAGTGGCCCTTTAATGCTCCGTGATTCCTCTCTCTGTTTTCTTTTTAAGACAGCAGTGTTATATGTGGAATCGTTCCATGCTTTTAAAAAGTGATTTATCTACTTGAGTACTGGTGCTAGAGGAGAGAAGGGAACCAGCTCTGACTACACTTCTTGTACTCCCTCCCACGGGTAGTAGGAGAATATCATGCAAAACCTCGTCTCTTTTCATTCACGTATAGTTAGATGTCAAAGCATTCTGAACTCTAAAGCAGAGGTCAGAGGTCTTGGTTCTCCGGGTGTTCTGAAACTATCAGGGCTATTCAGAAAGAGGTGAAAACCTTGAGAATGACTGGAGAATTGAAAATTCTAGGTCAAAATAGTCAAACCAGAAAAATTCTCCCATTTATCTCACTTTCCAAATCAGCTATTTGATCTAGATTGTTCATTCTTCTGGCAATTCTCAAGGTTTTCACCTCTCTCTGAATAACCCTGTATAGGTCTATTCAAAGAAAGGTGAAACTGTGGAGAAGTGAAAATTCTAGGTCAAAATAGCCAAACCAGAAAAATTCTCCCATTAAGGCTAGGGTCACACGAAAGCATTTTTACACGCGAACGTAAAAAAGTGCGTCCGAACGCATTGACGTATTTTTTCACGGAATTCGCGAAAACGGTCATACGATGTGACGGTCATCGTGCGTGATTTTTTACGGATCCAAACCAGGAAACTTTTTGCGTCTGGACGTTATGTTGGCCGGACACGAGCAGGGTCTGACGTCTCCAAATCACACACACACACCGCTAGCGGGCGCAGCGCACTCTGTATGTCAGTACTAGAGGTTCTGCGTTCTCGAAAAAATGCGTTCATTTTCCACTTGCGTTGCGCGGCCGGACTTTCGTGCGACCGTACTTCGTATATTGGCCGTCATTGCCCGTCATTTGCTGCTAGTGCGGCCGTGATTAAGTGCGCCAGAACGCACGTTAAGGCTAGGGTCAGACGAAAGCATTTTTCCCCGCGAATGTGAAAAAGTGCGTCCGAACGCATTGACGTATTTTTTCACGGAATGCGCAAAAACGGTCAGACGATGCGCATTTTCGGGCGTGATTTTGAACGGATCGTCAATAAAACTCTTTTTGCGTCTGGACGTTATGTAGGCCGGACATTAGCAGCGTCTGACATCTCCTAATCACGCAAACACGCCGCTATGCCGCAGCTGCGCACTCAGTACGTCAGTACTAGCGGTTCAGCGTTCTCAGAAAAATGCGTTCAAATTCCACTTGCGTTGCACGGCCGGACTTTTGTGCGGCCGTACATCGTATATTGGCTGTCATTGCCCGTCATCTGCTGCTAGTGCGGCCGTAATTATGTGCGCCAGAACGCACGTTAAAAGTGCGCTGGTCTGACCCCAGCCTTAAAGTGCGCTGGTCTGACCCCAGCCTTATCTCACTTTCCAAATCGGCTATTTGGTCCAGATTGTGCTCTTCTGACAGTTCTCCTGAGTTTCACCTTTCTCTGAATAACCCTGTATATCTCCCATGATGCTCAGGTACTCAGATTGGCAGAGCGTCATGGTAAATATAGTTCCAAAACATCTAGGGCCCTATTACAATCTTCGCGTTAAAATGCTCGTGCAACGCGTGAATTTGTGCACCCAGCGTTAAACGTTAACACGAGTTAAGCTGGGGTCAGACGAGCGTAGTGTTCACGTCCGTGATTGCGCCTAAAAGTACGTCCGTGATAGCATGTGTGACGAGAGGAGAGGAGTGGTGTTTGAGGGACGGTATGTGTCCCCTCGAGTTTTGTCATATTGTTGGGACTAGCACTCCAGGCCGGAGTTTGGGTTCAGCTCGGGGCACACAAATCTCCGGGTTTTGCAGTTCTCCCTGGGGAGGCTTAATTGATTGATGGGTGAGGCTAGAGGGAAATAAAAGCAGGAAGTGAGGTTCATTCAGTCTCCACCCTGGGACTCAGACCAGCTACTGAGGGAGCAAAGCTGAACCAGAGATCAGGCTGCAAAAGGAAAGGTTGGAATACACTTTGTTTTCTGAAACGGTAGTGAGGGAAAACCTTAAATGTTTAGTTAGCGCCGGACAGGCAAGGGTATTGTTTTGTTTTGTTTTGTTTTGTTTCTTGACCTGTATGCAGCTCTTGAATAAAAGTACAGAGGGCTGTACATTATAAAGAAATCCTGCGATTGGGACTACCTTTATCCTGGGAAGGGTACCCCCCATTTGAGCTGTACCCCACATATGGTGGAGAATGCGGGCAACGCCCGGAGTACATGACAAGTGACGATATGGACGACGTAGTGAAAGCCCTGGTCCAGGCCACAGCGGCCCAACAGGAGACCAACCGACAGATGCAGGCTGACCGGGATCTCCTCCGCCAGATGCTGGAGCTTCAGCGAGCCGCCCAACAAACGGACAGAGCAAACCAGCGGGAAGACCGGGAGGTACTCCAGGAGTTGGCCAAGGGCCTCATAGAACTAGAATCTAGAGAGAAATCACTATACAGTGAAATAGGAGCGCTAAAGATTAAACAAAGATCACATGTATCTCAATATATATAAATGAGAAGACAAGACAAAAGGAAGGTCTATTTTTCTTTCTTTCCCTTGTTCTTATTTCTTTCAGTGGAATAATAAATCTGTTAAATGGCATCGACTTAAACAGGGAGTCTGCAAGACTCCAAATGTATGCCTTTAAGCCTCTTCTGGGGGGCTCCACCCATCAGCAGGAAAAGAGATTCAGGAAAAGAGATTCACAATCCTTATTCTTACAGGCTTGATAGTAGCTTTGAACCGGAGGTATACTTATGATCTCGAGAAAGGAATCAATAATAGTGTAATACTGTAAATTAATTGAGAATAGAAAATCCAGAGAGGTTACACTCACGTGTTACAGAGCCTCTATTGAAAGTGGCTCTGTATAAGCGCCTGGGACCGCTAATCAGAGGGGGTCCATCCTCGGTACTGGATTTCCGCTGGAACACAGCTCCACCGTAGAACAGTTCAACCCAATGCACAGATGTGGCAAGTAGAGAGGTAATGGCAAAAAATTAAAATGAAAATAAAAGTAAAAAATAATAATAAATAAAAATGGCCAAAATATAAAACAATGAAAATTTATTAAAAGACAAAACACCAAAGAAAGGTGTATAAAGTTCTTTGGTGTTTTGTCTTTTAATAAATTTTCATTGTTTTATATTTTGGCCATTTTTATTTATTATTATTTTTTACTTTTATTTTCATTTTAATTTTTTGCCATTACCTCTCTACTTGCCACATCTGTGCATTGGGTTGAACTGTTCTACGGTGGAGCTGTGTTCCAGCGGAAATCCAGTACCGAGGATGGACCCCTCTGATTAGCGGTCCCAGGCGCTTATACAGAGCCACTTTCAATAGAGGCTCTGTAACACGTGAGTGTAACCCTCTCTGGATTTTCTATTCTCAATTAATTTACAGTATTACACTATTATTGATTCCTTCTCGAGATCATAAGTATACCTCCGGTTCAAAGCTACTATCAAGCCTGTAAGAATAAGGATTGTGAATCTCTTTTCCTGAATCTCTTTTCCTGCTGATGGGTGGAGCCCCCCAGAAGAGGCTTAAAGGCATACATTTGGAGTCTTGCAGACTCCCTGTTTAAGTCGATGCCATTTAACAGATTTATTATTCCACTGAAAGAAATAAGAACAAGGGAAAGAAAGAAAAATAGACCTTCCTTTTGTCTTGTCTTCTCATTTATATATATTGAGATACATGTGATCTTTGTTTAATCTTTAGCGCTCCTATTTCACTGTATAGTGATTTCTCTCTAGATTCTGGTTTTGGAGTGAAGGATACACTCAACTAGTGAGCTGCTTAAAAGTATACTGCTTTGCTATTTGATCTAACTCTATAGCGCCTTCACACTATAACCTCCGGGTTTTTCTTCTTCCTCATAGAACTAAGACAAAACTGTGCGGTCTCCGAGCCGGTGGTGCCCAAAGTAAAGAGTGCTAACCAGTTCCTGCAGAAGATGACTACGACGGATGACGTGGAGGCCTACCTCACGACTTTCGAAAGAACCGCCGAACGAGAAGGCTGGCCGAAGGAGGAGTGGGCTGGTTTACTGGCACCGTTTCTAACCGGGGAACCTCAGAAGGCCTACTTCGATCTGGAGCCAGAAGCGGCCCGGAAATACGACACCCTGAAAGCGGAGATCCTAGCAAGACTGGGAGTAACGACGGCTGTTCACGCCCAGCGCGTGCACCAATGGCGCTATGTAGCGGAAAAAGCCCCGAGGTCACAGATGTTTGACCTCGTACACCTTACCCGAAAGTGGTTACAGCCAGAGACCTTGACCCCACCGGAGATCGTAGAACGAGTAGTGATGGACCACTATTTGCGGGCGCTTCCAGGCCCCCTGAGGAAATGGGTCGGCTACGGGAACCCAAAAACTGCCACCCAGCTTGTAGATATGGTGGAGCGGTACACCACGGCCACAAATTTACAAAGTAACTCAGCCCTGGAACATTCCACGGCACCACAAGGCGGTATGCCTAAAAAACTTGGCAAGTTCGTCGGCGGCCCTAAGGACATGGGAGAGTCGAAGAAGACCTTTAGTCGGGAGGAAGAAACCCCAGGCTTGGGTCTGAAGATCGGGCCGAATCGGTCAGGAAAGTTCTTGAGGACACCCTCGGGACTCGACACCGTAAGGTGTTTTCGCTGTCATGAAATGGGACACATTGCTGCTCACTGTCCGGTTATGGACGAACCAATGCAATGTGATAATGCCGGGAGGCCGAAACGCTTATCCTTCTTCGCTCAATTCACATGCACTGCTGCACACAAGGAGCATATTGAGAGACAGATGTGTAAGATGTCCGTAGATGGGAAGGCAGTTACCGCCCTGTTAGATTCGGGGAGCGTAGTGACCTTAGTCCGACCCGAGTTTGTTGACCCCATCAAGTATCACCCGAGTACCATAGGTGTGGTCTGTGTCCATGGGGATACCCGCGACTACCAGACCGCCGTGGTAGACATTGGTACGTCCTGGGGGATTGTGACACAGTCTGTGGGGGTGGTTCCTTCCCTGCCATATGAGGTGTTAGTCGGGAGGAACTTTCCACGGTTTTGGAGTTTATGGGAAGAAAAAAACCTCCGAATAGATAGTGTGGACCCTGTCACGAATCTTAACCCCGAACCGTTTGAACCGGATACGGAAGAGGGCATTGTGGGGGTCCCAAAGGGGGATAGTGTACCTTTTCCTTTCTCTGTCATGGCTGGGGAGCAGGAAGAAGAACCGGGCCCTGGGGGGTGAACGGATCGGTTGACGTGCCTGATTTAGAAGTCAGAAGGGACGATTTTCTTAGCGAACAGGTGAAGGACCCCACCTTGGCCAGAGCCCGGGAGAATATAAAGGTTATAGACAATAAACCCGTTGACCCAGATATGAGGCTAGCTTTTCCACACATGGCACAGAGGAAAGACTTGTTGTACCAGGTCGTGAGACAAGGGGAGGATGTGGTGGAACAGCTACTGGTGCCTCAACCATACCGCAAGTTGGTGCTAGATCTTGCTCATGGGCACGTACTGGGGGGACACCTAGGGGTAGAAAAGACCAAAGAAAGAATATGCCGGAGGTTCTTCTGGCCGGGTCTGCATGCAGATATAAAGAATTATTGTGAGTCCTGCCCGGAGTGTCAACAATCCGCGCCCGTGCCCCATTTTCGTAGCCCACTGGTGCCGTTGCCTATCATAGAGGTTCCCTTTGAGAGGGTTGGCATGGACCTGGTGGGTCCGGTGGTGAAGTCTGCCCGGGGTCACCAATATATCCTCGTGATAATGGATTATGCCACGCGATATCCGGAAGCGATCCCACTACGCAACACCTCGGCCAAAACCATAGCCAAAGAACTGGTCCAAGTGTTTAGCCGGGTAGGCATCCCGAAAGAGATACTAACGGACCAGGGTACCCCTTTTATGTCGAAGGTGACCAAGGAGTTGTGTAGGTTGTTTAAAATCTCCCATCTACGCACATCTGTATACCACCCCCAAACCGACGGGCTAGTGGAGAGGTTCAATAAAACCCTAAAAAATATGTTAAAAAAAGTCGTGGACAGAGATGGGAGGAACTGGGACTTCTTACTCCCGTATCTCATGTTTGCCATCCGAGAGGTGCCCCAGGCCTCTACGGGCTACTCCCCCTTTGAACTCGTATATGGCAGGCATCCCAGAGGACTCCTAGATATTGCCAAGGAGACGTGGGAGGGTCAGACCACCCCTTTTAAGACTGTCATTGAACATGTGTCCATGATGCAGGACAGGATTGCCGCCGTTATGCCCCTGGTGAGGGAACATATGGAGCAAGCCCAGGAAGCCCAGAGGAGGGTGTATAATCGGGGGGCGAAAATGCGTAGTTTCAACCCCGGGGATAAGGTCTTAGTGTTGGTCCCAACGGCTGAGAGCAAATTCCTAGCAAAGTGGCAAGGCCCTTATGAGATAGTCGAAAAAAAAAGTGAAGTAAACTATAAAGTCCTCCAACCCGGTAGAAGGAAAACCGAACAAATCTACCATATAAATCTCCTGAAGCTGTGGAAAGACCGGGAGGCCCTGCTGAGCACCCCAGCTACTTCAAACCCCATGGCTCGCCCCACACCTGAGGTTCCTATCGCCGACACATTGTCGGTGGCTCAACGCAATGAGGTGAAGGAATTTTTGAGGGGAAACACCGATTTCTTTTCAGAGATACCAGGACTAACCACGGTGGTTCACCATGACATAGTGGTTGAACCTGGGGTTCTCATAAATGTTAAACCCTATAGGATCCCAGAAGCCAGGCGGGAGGCCGTCTCGGCAGAAATTGGGAAAATGTTAGCCTTGGGTATAATTGAAGAGTCCCATAGCGACTGGTCGAGCCCCATAGTGCTGGTGCCAAAACCAGATGGGAGTATCCGTTTCTGCAATGACTTTAGGAAACTGAACGCTGTATCGAGATTTGATGCGTATCCCATGCCCCGGGTGGATGAGCTTATCGACCAACTGGGTACGGCCCGATATATAACTACCCTGGATTTGACGAAGGGGTACTGGCAGATACCCCTGACAAACCGGGCCAGAGAAAAGACCGCCTTTTCCACCCCGGATGGGTCGTTCCAATATACGCGAATGCCCTTTGGCTTACACGGGGCCCCTGCTTCATTCCAAAGGTTAATGGATAGGCTATTGAAGGCACACCGACGGTATGCCGCCGCGTATCTAGACGATGTGGTGATCCATAGTCCTGACTGGCAGACGCACTTGGTACGAGTACAGGCCGTAGTCGATTCGCTGAAGGAGGCAGGTCTCACGGCAAACCCTAAGAAATGTGCCATAGGCTCGGAAGAGGCCAAATACTTGGGATACGTCATTGGACGAGGGCTAGTTAAGCCACAAATTGACAAGGTGGAGGCTATTCAAAAATGGCCCCAGCCCCAGAATAAGAAGCAAGTCCGGGCCTTTTTAGGGATCACCGGCTACTACCGCCGCTTTGTCCCAAATTTTGCCACCATGGCCTCCCCATTGACCGACCTGACAAAGGGTACGAAGTCGGGGTTGGTACGATGGAGCCCTGAGGCTGATAGTGCCTTCAAAGCCTTGAAGCGGGCGTTATGCACACAACCCGTGCTGGTGGCCCCTGATTTTTCAGGGGACTTTGTAGTCCAGACTGATGCTTCGAACGTGGGTCTGGGGGCGGTTTTATCCCAGGTACGGGAGGGGGAGGAACACCCGGTGGTCTACCTAAGCAGGAAACTCAACAGGCACGAGCAGAACTACGCGATCGTTGAGAAGGAATGCTTAGCAATTAAGTGGGCCCTGGATGCTCTTAGGTATTACCTGTTGGGCCGACAGTTCCGGCTCATCACCGATCACAGCCCGTTGCAGTGGATGTGCAATAGTAAGGAAAGAAACTCCCGCGTTACGAGATGGTTCTTGGCCTTACAAGCCTTTCGGTTCACGGTGGAACACAGGGCTGGGAGGTTGCAGGCTAACGCGGATGCGCTGTCACGGGCCCCCAACCCTATTGTTGCGTTTGCTCAGCCGCAGGGGCTGGAGCAGAGGGGGGGGATATGTGACGAGAGGAGAGGAGTGGTGTTTGAGGGACGGTATGTGTCCCCTCGAGTTTTGTCATATTGTTGGGACTAGCACTCCAGGCCGGAGTTTGGGTTCAGCTCGGGGCACACAAATCTCCGGGTTTTGCAGTTCTCCCTGGGGAGGCTTAATTGATTGATGGGTGAGGCTAGAGGGAAATAAAAGCAGGAAGTGAGGTTCATTCAGTCTCCACCCTGGGACTCAGACCAGCTACTGAGGGAGCAAAGCTGAACCAGAGATCAGGCTGCAAAAGGAAAGGTTGGAATACACTTTGTTTTCTGAAACGGTAGTGAGGGAAAACCTTAAATGTTTAGTTAGCGCCGGACAGGCAAGGGTATTGTTTTGTTTTGTTTTGTTTTGTTTCTTGACCTGTATGCAGCTCTTGAATAAAAGTACAGAGGGCTGTACATTATAAAGAAATCCTGCGATTGGGACTACCTTTATCCTGGGAAGGGTACCCCCCATTTGAGCTGTACCCCACACATGACAGAAAGTCCATTGGAGCTTGACACATGAAGTACGTCCGCACTGAACTGCGGACGCACAACGGCCGCGACCCACGGACGCAAGGCAGGCAAGAACGTACAACTCCTAGAACGGCCGCACAAAGTGTGCTGCGTCCGCAACGTCCACATAGCTGTGTGTGTGAGTGATGGAACGTGGTCAGACGGACTGCATTTATACGTCCAGCATTTTTCACGGACAAAATGGTTTTGCTTTTTATTTTATTTTCCCTCCTACATCCGTCAAAATATACGTCAGTGATAAACGGACTGTGTGGCCACTACTGCGTCTTCCGTACTGACGTACGTCCGTGTACACGGACGTACAGTCCGTAGAAATCACTCTCGTCTGACCCTAACCTAAATCAATGCTGGAATTACAATCCTTGCGCATTTTTTCATTCGTCGAGCAATAACGCTCGTAAAACGGACGCGCACAAATGCGCGCGCAGCAATGTCGCGTGCAGAAATCAGTGTGCGGACTGTTTTTTTCACGCGTTTCAGCCAATCAGAATTAAGAACCACAATTATCTCACGTTAACTTTTTGCGCCTGTCGAAGTAAATCTGAGTATATAGAGAGAAAAGGGGGGGTGTGAGGGTCCTGAGAACGAGCAACAGCACTAGTGGCCTGCTCTACGGTGGGGCCCGCTCAGGTCTCACAACTTCACAAGGTTTTAGCTTGCTTGTGCCATTACAGGGATGAATGCTCCATATGCAAATCAGCCTGCTCTCACCTAGAAAGGGTGGCCAGTGCTGATTGCCAAGGACGTCATCCCTGCACGAGAGGTGCAGCAACCCCCGACGATCGTTTCGGCCTTCTTGGGCCTCGTCAGGAGGGTATAGCTGACACTCTAACTTAGGCTAGGGTCAGACGAACGCAGTGCGAACGCGCGTGCAGCCGCACTTTATTACGGCCGTAGTAGCAGCAAATGACGGGCACTGACGGGCAATATACGAAGTACGGCCGCACAAAAGTGCAGCCACGCAACGCAAGCGGCAAACAAACACATTTTTTCGAGAACGTGATACCGCTAGTACTGACGTACAGAGTGCGCTGCGTCCACTAGCGGCGTGTGCGTGATTAGGAGACGTCAGACGCTGCTAATGTCCGGCCAACATAACGTTCAGACGCAAAAAGGGTTTTATTGATGATCCGTACAAGATCACGGACGAAAATGCTCATGTATGACCGCTATCGCGTATTCCGTGAAAAAATACGTCCATTCGTTCGAACGCACTTTTTCACGGACGACGCGAAAAATGCGTTCATCTGACCCTAGCCTAAAAGGCAGGTCAACCTAGATTCCGGTTTGACTTTTTTTTTATCTGCAGCACATGAATTCTACATGCCACAAGGTTGCATATTGTTTTGTACTTTCCCTCAGCACGAATAAACTGGATGCTCTGGGAACCCTAGTTGCGCCCCTTCATGGTTGCCTTCAGGAGCCGTTATGTATCCTCCTACAGGCCCTGACAGTAGGATTGCCAGATCGGCCATGTTTTTCTGGACAGATTACTATTTCATGCAGAGGGGAGCACAGAGAAAAGTGCTGCCTTGCAACAGTAAGGTCCAGAAATATTGGGACAGCGACACAATTCTAACGTCTTTGGCTCTATACACCACCACAATGGAGTTGGAATGAAACAAACACAATGTGCTTTAACTGCAGACTGTCAGCTATAATTTGAGGGTATGTACATCCAACTCAGGTGAACGGTGTAGGACTTACAGCAGTTTGCAGATGTGCCTCCCACTTGTTAAGGGACCAAAGGTAATGGGACAATTGACTTCTCAGCTGTTCCATGGCCAGGTGTGTGATATTCCCTCATTACCCCAATTACAATGTGCAGATAAAAGGCCCAGAGTTCATTTCAAGTGTGCTATTTGCATTTGGAATCTGTTGCTGTCAACTCTCAAGATGAGATCCAAAGAGCTGTCACTATTAGTGAAGCAAGCCATCATTAGGCTGAAGAAACAAAATAAACCCATCAGAGAGATAGCAAGAACATTAGGCGTGGCCAAAACAACTGTTTGGAACATTCTCAAAAAGAAGGAACGCACCGGTGAGCTCAGCAACACCAAAAGACCCGGGAGACCACGGAAAACAACTGTGGTGGATGACCTAACTGTATAATGCATATGTTGCAGGACAGAAAGCAAGGCAGCTCACTTGTGATTATTTTTTATTTAACTGCAGCATATGGATTCTACAGACTGCAGGGTTTCATTTTTCATACATTGCCCATCAACATGAATAAATTACATGTGTCCAGGAAAACCTGGATGATCTGGAAACCTTACCTGACCGTAAAGCACTGCAGTCCTGGGCCTCGACTGGTTGCTAAGACGTTTTCTGGCATAATACTTTGTGTTACAGATGTAGCTGGAGAATGGCAAGCATGTATCCACAGCCCAGGTGTATGTTATTAAACACCCTGGCCCAGACTTTCAGGGTTATTCAGAGAGAGGTGAAAACCAGGAGAATGAACAATCTAGACCAAATAGCCGATTTCAAAAGTGAAATAAATGGGAGAATTTTTCTGGTTCGGCTATTTTGACCTAGAATTTTCACTTCTCCAGTCATTCTCCTGGTTTTCACCTCTCTCTGAATAACCCTGTGTGTCATGGAGTAGGCACAGGAGCCCACCAAGACAGCATTCAGTGGCTTCTGCATCACCAAGGTAACTTCCTACGCACCTGTCCACTGCATCCCTTACTGAAAGTTGTAAATCTTCTCTCTTCTATAAATTTATAACAATATAATAAGTGGCAAAAAAAATCCTAAAATTCTTTATCAGCGAGCGTGATGGACAGAGAAAATGCTAAATTTTAACCACATCGACTTTATTTTAGTTGTAGAAAATTTTAAACATAGGCTGGTGAAATTCAAAAAGATTAGTGATGAGAAGCAACCATTGTCCATCTAACCCTCGGATGACAGCCATGTTTTTTATTTATAGAAGCTTTAACCAGGAAGGATACATTGAGATTTCCCTCATTTTCAAGTATGTCCTGGGTTCAAGAACATTGAATTGTTACAGAAATACAAAGTTACAGTTTATTTATAAAAGGATTGTAGGAGAACACATGTTAATGCCAATTAATACTTTACTTTATATGGTTTCATGTTTACTTTGGGCTGTTTATATTAAATACATACTGACGACTGTAGGTAGGCTATCTCCCCCTGTAGTAATTTTGGATAGGAAGGATGTAAATGTAAAAAAACACTAACTGCTCAAGCGACCTTTGACTCCAATTTAGTTCTAAAATGAGACACAAGCAGAGGGCACAAGTGACCCTTCCAGAGAGAGTTTACAAATGGGAAAAAAACCTTTTAAAGCGTCTCTCTCGAGCTTGAGGCTAGGGTCAGACGAACGTATTTTTCGCGTTGTCCGTGAAAAGTGCGTTCGAACGAATGGACGTATTTTTTTCACGGAATACGCGATAGCGGTCATACGATGCGCATTTTCGTCCATGATTTTGTACGGATCATCAATAAAACCCTTTTTGCGGCTGGACGTTATGTTAGTCGGACATGAGCAGCGTCTGACGTCTTCTAATCACGCACACACGCCGCTATGCGGACGCAGCGCACTCTGTACGTCAGTACTAGCGGTTTCACGTTCTCGAAAAAAAATGCACTTTTGTACGGCCGTACTTCGTACATTGCCGGTCATTTACTGCTACTATGGCCGTGATAAAGTGCGGCTGCACGCGCGTTCGTCTGACCCAGGGGCGGACTGGGCCGGGGGGCAAATGCCACCCGGGTGGACCGTCCCGACTCGCGAGCCTCCCATTGTTTTAGTTAATAACGCGCAGGCAGGGGCCGCACAGCAGCTTTAGCGCTGGCCAGCCCCCCACGTGATACCTCCTGGAAGTCCGCAGCCTCAGTCAAACCATCCACGTGTGCCGGCGTGCACGCAGTGACGTCGGGGGCCTCACTTTAGCCTGCGGACTCCAGCCAGTGCCCTGCGCAGCACGAACTGCGTGGAGGAAGAGAGCACACTCACAGCGCAGTGAAGCCAGCCCAGCCACTTCAAAGCCCAGCCAAACCGCTTCCCTGCCCAGCCGGCTTCCCAGGTACTTGGTTACACATTTATTATAATGTCTCTGCTCTGTCTCTGTGTGGGGGACTGACTGGGGGACGGGGGTTAATAAATTATGGGGGGTCCGGGCAGGCTGGCTTGCTGCAGCAGCCTGTGTGGCGTGGGGGGGGAGTATAAATTGAGGGGGCACTGCCTGCTTTGGGGGAGAATGGAGTGAGGGCCTGGCCTGAGCCCTCTTGGGGTTAATTAAATGAGGGGGCCCAGTCCTGCTGTGGGGCACAATAAAGTGAAGGCCCTGCCTGAGCCTTCTGGGGGTTAAGTAAATGAGGGGGGCCTGGCCCTGCTGTGGGGGAGAATAAACTTTGGAAGGCCCTGACTGAGCCCTCTGTGGGGGTTAATAAAAGGAAGGGGCCCGGGCAGCTCCCTCTCTGCGCCCTCTAGTGGCGGATACAGAGTATGACAGGCACAGAAAAAACTGATTTTACCACACTTTAATTTTTTTTTAATAGCAAAGTATATGATATGATGAAATTAATGGTATCTTTAGAAAGTCAATTTAATGGCGAGAAAAATTATATATAATATGTGTGGGTACAGTAAATGAGTAAAAGGTAATTTACAACTAAACAAAAACCGCAGAAAGTTTAATATCTGTGTATATCTGGCTCTGATAGTAACCAGTGCCTCACCAGCCCCTGACCTCACCACATGTCACTGCTGTGGAGCTCTGATACAGTAATGTGCAGTGTGTTTGAGCGTAACAGAGCTCCACAGCAATAAAACGCACAGTAATGTGCGGGGTGTATGAGCATATCACAGAGCTCTACAGCAATACAACTCACTGTAATGTGCGCTGTGTATGAGAGTAAGTTATATTGCTGCGGAGCTCTGTGATAACGCTCATACACAAGGGCCAGAGTTTCTGCACTATGGACCTCTGGGTCATACTTGGCCTCTGGGCCAAAAGTTGCCAGTCAGCCCCTGGGCTGACCCTAGCCTAAATCGGCACGTTTATTTGAATCTGCAAATATTTTTGGTTCTACATAGGAGGTGCCACATCCACAGCGTATTTATGTATACCTATGACTTAAAGCAACCCTGCAGTATGTATAATCCATAGGCTGCAAGTAAAATCGCAATAAGGAATCTCAGATGAGCTACATGGCGTATGAAGATTTCCTAACAGATTGTGAATTATACATGGTGCAGGGCAGTATCATACCTGGGCTTCTGCTCTGCATGAAATAATATGTGTCTATAAACTCAGGGCAGATCAGGCAACCTTGGTTAGCCATTCAGCCAGCTAGGTGGAGAAGAAATACACAAAGCGGACACAGAGAGGTGCCAGATCAGCCATGTTTTGCTATAGACAAACATACTTTATTCATGCTATTGGGCAGTACATGAAAAATGCAACCCCACAGTATGTAGGATCCATAAGATGCAGGTAAGAAATCAAAAGGGATCCCAGGTGACCTGCCTTGATTTCCTTCCTGCAGAGTATGAATTATACATGTTGCAGGACAGCACTTTTTTTCCTGAGCTCCCCTCTTCATGAAACAGCAATATGTGTCCAGGAAAACATGGCAGATCTGGCAAGTTGCAACTCTAAGGACACATATCATGTCATCACAGGTAAAGCTTTCACGTTTAGACATATACAATTACAGAAAAACACAGAGTATCTAAATGAGTTTCACCTGTTATGGATCTGCTGGGCTGATTGCTGCTCCCAGGTCCAGATGATCTGCTGGTCTTCCTGCTATCAGCTTGTTCCTTTTGAGATTGCTGATTTAATCCGCTGGAGGAAGACACGAGAAAGGTCAGTTCCCTTTAAAATAACCCATTTATTTAATGTTTTTAGGAGTGCTATAGAATTGGAAATAGGCTTGCCAGATCAGCCATGTTTTCCTAGACAAATTCTATTGGTTTATGCAGAGGGGCGCACAGGGAAAAGTGCTGCCCTGGGATATCTATAATCCATATGTGGCAGGAAGGAAATCAAGGCAGATCACCTGGGATTCCTTTTTTATTTTTTTACCTGCGGCATGTGGATTCTACATGCTGTAGGGTGGCACTTCACGCACTGCCCATCAACCTGAATAAATTATGTGTCTAGGAAAACCTGGCTGACCTGGAAACCCTAGTTGGAAAATGCATTGCAAATTGGGTGCATGTGAAATTCAAGTAATCAAGGTGTCGTTTTGGTCAACACAAAAGAAACTTGAAGTGACAGCTAAGTTTATTTGGTCATTGTTGGAATTCTATTCTTGTATCCGGTCTCTGGTAGCATGCTCTAAAAATTCTACTTTTATATAGGGGTGCCAGATCCTCCGTGTTTTCCTGAACATGTGTAATCTAACCATGTGATGTGTAGTATGTAGAATTCTTATGCTGCAAGTGAAAATCTATGGCTTATACATACTGCAGGGCAGCACCTTTTTTTTTTGTATAAAATGGCACATCTGGCGTTTCTACAAGTGTAATCCCTGGTCTGACTGGTATGTAGGGCTGCCAGATGAGCCATGTTTTCCTGGGTGCATATTACTATATCATGCAAAGATCAAGCACAGAGAAGGTGCTGCCCTGCAATATGTATAATCCATATACGCCAACAGGGAAAGCCGGTACCGAATCAAAGTGGTGAGCTGGGATGCCACTTTGATTTCTTGCCAGCACTACATGAATTCTACATACTGTAGGGTTGTATTTTTAGATGCACTGCCCCTCCAGCATGAATAAATTATCAGGTCTATTCACAAAAGGTGAAACTCGGGAGAATGGGCAGGAGAAGAGTAACAAACAGGCGATTTGGAAAGCTAGCCAATGGGAGACGTTTCCTGGTTTAGGTATTTTGACATGGGAGAATGGGCAGAAGTGACAATTTTGAGGTTCACCTTTTTAGTGAACAGACCTGTGTGTCCATAAAAATATAGGAGGACCTGGCAACCCCACACGCATGTGGTCCAGAAATGTCTGCTGTGCCAACGTTTTTCAATTCTTGTCTAGCCTAAAGGCCATAGGCATGCACACTGGGTGTACCTGGGTAATATTGGATGACGGCTTCATCATTGAACCCCCTACATTGATATTTTGGATGTTCCTCATCTGGTTCATGATCAATAGTATGCATATTGACTGCATCAATGTATAAACATTTGTTATTCCCAACTAAAAATAACTGCTCTGCGCATAAAGGGTGTGCACCCATGGAATATTTATTAATTACACCTAATGAAATGGGCTGCGCACGCCATTGCTTAAGGCTGGGACTGAAGGGGGTTCAGGGACCAGACTATGATGTTCACCAAAATCTGTTCCTTAACCACTTAAGATTTATGATGTATCTCACTTCCCATCACAAATAAAACCCTCAAACTTTAATTTGTTGGTATTTATGCTCCAATGTGATGAAACTTGCATTTAAACCCCAGATTGTCCTATTTGGTAACCGCCATGACATTCCTTTAATGTCCTGCTTACCCAGACGGGCGTCTTTGGTGGGCTGGAATGTCTTTCGTGTAAAATTTCGATGTTGTTCTTTCTGGAACCTAAAAGAGCGTCCAGGCAGTATTAAAACACAAAATCAGCTTTTATGGTTTATTTCCCCCCCCCCCTTAATGCTATTTCTATTCTCAAGACGTGAGAGTGCTGGTAACTGAAGAGTTAATGAGATAAAACTCCAAAAGTTCAAAGCCATATAAAAAAAAAATAGAGAATAAATGAGGGAGGAGGGGGCGATCCTTCATATCTGTGAAATTAGGTTATGTAGATCATGTTTACAGAAGTTTTTTTTTGGCTCCTCGTTTAGTCTCTGCTTGCTTTTCTGTTTGTACAGTTCTGTAATGCTAATAGGTTTGAAAACATAATTTGAGACGGCTGGCTGCATTTTAGAGATACTTAAACACCGTGACACAGATTTATTCCTTTTTGTTTTGTCATGCTAAGAAAATAGAATAACTTTTACAACTAAAACTCCCCGAACTTGATGTTATTTTGCTTGAGCACACGTCATACCGTCCTGTAAACATGTGTGTTATTCCGTGGATGTAACATGCATGATGTATGTTTGTTTATATCGTTACAGGTGCTCGTTTTGACTTGTCATGGTTTAAGGCTGGGGTCAGACTAGCGCATTTTTAACGTGCGTTTAGGTGCTCTTAATCACGGCCGCAGTAGCAGCAAATGACACGCAATATACGAAGTACGGCCACACAAATGTCCGGCCGCTCAACACAAGTGGAAAATGAACGCATTTTTTTTTCGAGGATGCAGAACCGCTAGTACTGAACCTGCTGCGTCCGCTAGCACCGAGTGTACGTGATTAGGAGATGTCAGACGCTGCTAATGTCCAGATGCAAAAAGTGTTTTATTGACTATTCGTAAAAAATCATGCACGAAAATGCGCATCGTTTGACCGTTTTCGCGCATTCCGTGAAAAAATACAACAATGAATTCGGACGCACTTTTTGACGGTTGCTGCGAATAATGCGTTCGTTTGACCCTAGCCTAAAGGTAAAGTTACATTATTCTTTTTTTTTGTAAAATAGTGACATTGCGATAATAATCCTTACATCAGACTGGATCATTGATACTTTGTATGTACGTAACCAAACATGGCAACTGCTTGCTTCTCCTAAAGGAAATACCTTTTCTAAAATGAAGGGTTAACAGGTTTGCGTTATGGATCATTCATGGTGGTTGATCTATCCTCTTCTGAAAGTGTTGGATACTGCTATGTACTTGGCCAAGTCTATATGCTGCGACTGCAATTTCCAGTGGGGGATTGCAAAGCTTCTAGTCGGGCTGTAAAGTTGATTGCCCATGATGGCACATACCTACCTCATCCTACTGTCTGTCCTCCATTTTTGTCCTGACTATTGAGTCTCTTTTCTTTTCCTTTTTTTTCATAACGGAACAGCACCACTTAATAAGCTGTGTATAGTTTACTCTTTCTTTACAAACGAAACCACCTTTTATAAACCACTTTTCTATTTTGCTTTCTTTTTTTTGTGAAAAAGTAGGTTTTTAACTCGTGTCTCCATTTTGTGGAGAATATATATATATATATATATTTTATTATTTATTTATTTATTTTCCCCTTGATGCAACCCCAAACCAATATCTTATAGTGCGTTTTACTTTAAAGCAGCTGTGGTTTAGCTTCTACGGTATCCAACAGTCAAAGGGGTGGATGAGTGAATGTTTTAGCTAAGGCGACAGAAGGGTGTTGTGTTTTGTCTGCTACCTGAGGTAAGATCTGGCATCTGAATGAGATAAAACAGGGAGCTTAACATAATTCTAATCTACCCACGGTTGATGTCCTTTGCATACATCCCAAGCCATATAATGTGAGCCGGTTTCCATGACTACAGACCTATTCACTCTATTCTGTGCTCATTGCACACAATGAGGAGCAAGTGTTGTAAAGATACACGTCGATCATGGGATCGTTGTCTTCAGGATGATGTACTCTTTTGCTCTTGCCCTCAGTATGCTTTTATTCAGGATGGAGTTGCTACTCGCACATACAACTTGACTGATCGAACAAGAAACATTGACTAATACTCCTTTTTAGCTGATGTTTAATTATATTGTCAAAGTGGAGGTGCAAATCTGTGTTGTGTCCATTGCATCCTTTGTGTATTAGGACTTTTTAATTTATTTTCCATTACTTAAAAGCTTTTCCCTAATATGAGGTGTGGTCTATACTTCTAAGATCAATGAACACAACATCCCAAAATCCATGCACTCCAAATCTTAATGTAGTTTTCAAGCTTTTAAAAAAGCCTAATTTAGGAGCTGGTTAGAAAATCTGATCATACTATCTCAAGTGGGTTACTCCTCATAAAAACAGTCATTAGATTAGGGTGGAAGAGTACCTTCTGCAATGGGGTACATTGACGTTTGAGGCTTATGCAATGTATAATCCTATATTTTGTAACCAAATCCCCAATTCTTTCTAAATTGGGTGCTTATAAAATCTTTAAAGCTACAGTAACCCCTTCCTGCCGAGGGGGGCATTCTATGACATCTTTAGAGAGGGTGGACCTAAATGCTACAGGGTGGAATGGCACGCCCCACTGGCTCCCTATACCACCTATGTCCCACAAGGGCATCATCGGATGCAGCAGGACTGCCTGATATCAGGCCGCGGCAGCCAATGACAGGTTCAACCCACCGTGTCGGGAAGCGGACCAAAGGACGGCCTCAGACCTGCAGGACGTGCTATGCCACCCTGTGGCTTTGGGGACCGCCGTGCGAGATAAAGTAGAGTGCTCAGATTTTGGTATGTAGCCTCTGGTGTACAGAATGCCAGTGTGACTGTATGATTGATGTGACGGGCTATTACATCGATATCCCTATGGTATGTGAAGGGTGCATCCTTTATCACAAAGGTGGTGGTTTAATTCTAGTATTATGGTCATGGTGCCCTGTTAACCCCTTTTGTGATGAAGGGTGCACCCTTATGACTATACCATTGAGGCTGATGTTTTTTTTTTTTTTCTTCTTTTAAAAATCTGCATTTTTAGAGTAATCTGCTCTTTGGTGTAAACTGGCTTTCCAGACATATTGATGTTTCACTGTGCGCAATGAGGAAATAGGTCAGAAATGTTCGCCCCGTGGTCCTCCATCTGTTGCTAAATGAACGAGGTGTACAGAGCTAATAACGACATTTCTACCTTTGGCGGTGGTTCTTCAATCTGCAGCGATTCCCAGAATACATCGTCTTTTCCCGGGGATAACGGAGTTATGACCATGTCTGACAGCGAGCTGCTGTGATGACTGTCTTTACAGGAGCGGAGATTTTCGATCTTTATGTAATGAAAGGGGAAAACAAACACAGGGATGATTGTTTGGAATCTCTGGAGGGCAAGCTCGCAAATTCTTAGTAACAGCTATATTTCTGCAGAAACCTCTGAGATCTGCATATTAAACTGTTCTGTTAGACCAGTGGTTTTATTTCGACACTCCTGCAACAGTGGCCCTGGAGTTTGAGGCCTGAGGCGGGGTCAGACGAGCGTTTTTAAGAGCAGAAGGAACGTCCGTGTGAGTGGACGTTCCTTCCACTTGACTCCCGTCTGGCCATCTCGCTGCGCGCAGTTAGTGTGATTTGCGCTGCAAGGCTCAATCCTCCTACGGCCGCTGTTGCGCATGCAATTCGTGCGCGCGGAACAGTGTGTGGCCAGCCCTGTCACAACGCTGCGATGGACGCCGGAAGGCATGTCAGTATGGACGCACATAGTGCACTTGTCTGACCCTAGCCTTAGCCAAGGCTTTTTTTTTTTTTTTTTTTTTCTTTTTTTTTAGCCACTCGCAGTTATCAAAAAAAAAAATGCAGAAATGAACCCAACAAGTTTTAGCTAGTGAAGGATCCCCTTAAACACTTGCAGGGTAATTCAAAGAGAATCGAAAAGTCACCGCACGTTCGTTTACTTTTTTGTTCTCTTCAATTCAGTACAATTTGGCGATCCCATTTCGGCAACACTGTGGTGTATTCAGCAAGCACCACAAGGTCCTCGCATTGCAGGGAAAAGCCGCCGAAAACTAACTGCGAAACCCAGGGGGAACGCACACCGAAACCCGCAAAAAACATCTGGATGAAAACGCCGGGAAAAACTCGAGCAGGAGCCGATCACACGCAGCGCAGCCACTGTAAAAAGCCGACACTGCAGACGAATGCAGTGAACAAATTAGAAAAAACAGTTCGCTTGAAAAGTGAAACGCTGTTTGCAAAGAAACTGAGCGAAAATGTCTGAAATTTACATATGAGGTTCAATGAATGATAATAAAAGGGCTGTTACAGAAAAAATAAGTAAAGTTAAAAAAAATAAAAAATATTTTTAACCAAAAAAATCTATAAAGAGACTCTTTACTGCAGAATATTCTAATAAACTGTTTATTTTTAACCTTGAAGCCTATGGGATTCGCCTGAATAAACCACCGAATGACCGAGAATTTAGGGAACCTTTCACTGCTGGTTTTTGTTCTCTGAATAGAATAGCTGAAGCATTGCTTCTCTATGAGGATTTCACTGCCCTCGAACAGGCACCGTATGTGCAGGCAATTCGCCAGGATTTGGCGAACTGCCTGCTCTCTGGATAGCCGAATGGCCAGGAAAGGTAACAGAGCGCTGATTTTCAGCGGTCGGTTCCCTTTCGGCAGCCATTCGGATCTCTTTGAATTACCCTGTTGGTAGACAGGAGTATGTGAATGTTGGATTTGTATGAATGGTGTTTGCAGATTAAGTACTTATCTCCCACATTGATTCTCTTCTGGCTGAATCGTGCTACAGTAACAACTCTTCAAATGGTCAATCATGCTGCATCTCAAAAATTCTCAATGTGCGGCTGGTCAGTCTTCTCTATTCAAAGACTGTATCTGCATACTTTTGTAGTTTCAGTGGGTTGAAAGTGCTTTTCAACCTGCTGACTTTTATTCTCAGTCGAGTTTAGGGTCATTTTAATATTGGCGAGAATGCTAATGTGGTTATTAAAGTTACCTCTGGTAGCACTGCCCTTGGTAATGCTGGGGTACATGGACTGGAACTGCTCCCTGACCCAAGCCTGGAGTGTGCTGGATGAATCAGACCGGGCCATTTAATGTTACTATGATCCACTACTGCTTTCTTCTTCTCTTGCATCTGAAAGCAATTAAGATTTGAGTAGATGATAACGGATACAATCTGAGCCGACCGATATAAATGACGTGTGTGGAGAAGACGAGTAGCAAATAACACAATGGCAGTATAGAGACAAGAAAAAAAGTTATGTGGGCTTATTTAAACAACTGTTCTCTAGCATCAAAATTCAAAGTGCAAGCCTTCCAAGTGAGGCACTTTGAGATATTTTGGAGATACTCTGGAGGTAGTCTGAGGTTAGACAGGAGGTAGAAAACTTAAAAAAAGGTAAGATTTGCTGGTTTTAAATCCATTCTTTCATTTTATAATGGCAGGCTTGGTCCAGTGTAAGAGCTGTCATGCATTTGTTTTTAGATCCAATTTTTGGAGGTTTGGAGTGTGCCTGATATGTAGGCAGTTCTCTTTATTGCAGCAGGAAATTGCCTGTTTGAAGTTTTGAGATTTGTAAATTATCTGTTAGACAAACTCAGGCTATGACTGTTACAAAGCCACTGCCACAGAGGCCTCCTAGGAGCGGCAGATGGACTACTGTAGGATCTGGTAGACTTAGAGTTGTGGATTGAAGGCATGTCCCACAGTCTGTGGCTCTTAATTCTTTTGAGGCACTTTCAGAGTGTAGTGGTGAGACGGAAGTTGGCTATGACACCATAGTTGAGGAACCACCATCCCCTATGCCTAAGCTATGCAAGACTGCAACCAAGGACAAAAAGGAAAAGGTGGGACTTGATAGAATCACCCAGCAACAATTGCCTTCTATCATAAGAGGTGTTGAGCTGGAGAGTAGTGGTTTGGTGAGATGTCTTCCTGGGGCTACTGCTCATAGAGACGAGATGTATTCTTAATATTGTCAAACAAGCAAAGCAGGAAGGGGAAGTGGACATTCTAGTCCATCTAGGGACAAATGACTTGGCTAGCAATGAGGTTTCTGAGATTAAGGAAGAATTTTTGTGTTCTTGAAGGTGAAATACAGCAGATTGCGTCCACTGTGTCATTCTCTGAAGTTTTGCCTTTGCATAACATTCAGGATAGGCAGATGCACACTAGGGAATTTAATTTGTGGCTTCGGGAATGGTGTCGAGAGCAAGGATTTGGCTTTGTGTCCCATGATAGCTCTAATTGGAGCAGAAAGGAACTGTATAAAAAAGATGGTTTGCATTTTACTCATAGGGGAACATATGTTCTCAGAAGTTCAAAGGAATATTTAAACTAGGAGGGGGGGGGACAAAAGGGTAAAAAATAATCTGCCTGATTGTCCCCCAAAACTAAATCTGAGGGTGCAAGCAACATGCGGGGTAAAAAAATGACAAGCTCCGAGTCGTGTCTATAAATGCTCGCAGTTTGTCAATAAAATCAATGAACTGGAGGCAATGATGGCAGCTGAAAAAGTAGATTTAGTGGCGGTTACTGAGACATGGTTCAGTGAGACAAATAACTGGGACATAACAATACCGGGGTCAGTGGCGTAACTAGAAACCTGAGGGCCCGGTGCAAGAATCCACGAAGGGCCCCCCCCCCAAAAAAAATCTATGTATTTTTACTTATTTTTCACTGCAAAATAAAACAAAGAATAGTATTGCCTAGGGATGCACCGATACCACTTTTTTAAGACCGAGTACCGATACTTTTTAAAAGTACTCACCGATACCGAGTACCGATACTTTTTAAAAGTACTCACCGATACCGAGTACCGATACTTTTCTTTAATGTCATGTGACGCTTTCCAATAAGAACAGACCATATAAAAATGCCCCCAGCTCACATGTATATCCCCCCGAAAATATAATATATATATATATTTCATTCATTCATTTTGCCTCAGCTCACACATGGATTTGCCTCAGCTCACACATGGATTTGCCTCAGCTCACACATGGATTTGCCCCAGCTCACACATGGATTTGCCCCAGCTCACACATGGATTTGCCCCAGCTCACACATGGATTTGCCCCAGCTCACACATGGATTTTCCCCAGCTCACACATGGATTTTCCCCAGCTCACACATGGATTTTCCCCAGCTCACACATGGATTTTCCCCAGCTCACACATGGATTTTCCCCAGCTCACACATGGATTTTCCCCAGCTCACACATGGATTTGCCCCAGCTCACACATGGATTTGCCCCAGCTCACACATGGATTTGCCCCAGCTCACACATGGATTTGCCCCAGCTCACACATGGATTTGCCCCAGCTCACACATGGATTTGCCCCAGCTCACACATGGATTTGCCCCCCAGCTCACACATGGATTTGCCCCCCAGCTCACACATGGATTTGCCCCCCCCCAGCTCACACATGGATTTGCCCCCCCCAGCTCACACATGGATTTGCCCCCCCCCAGCTCACACATGGATTTGCCCCCCCCAGCTCACACATGGATTTGCCCCCCCCAGCTCACACATGGATTTGCCCCCCCCAGCTCACACATGGATTTGCCCCCCCCAGCTCACACATGGATTTGCCCCCCCCAGCTCACACATGGATTTGCCCCCCAGCTCACACATGGATTTGCCCCCCCAGCTCACACATGGATTTGCCCCCCCAGCTCACACATGGATTTGCCCCCCAGCTCACACATGGATTTGCCCCCCCAGCTCACACATGGATTTGCCCCCCAGCTCACACATGGATTTGCCCCCCCAGCTCACACATGGATTTGCCCCCCCAGCTCACACATGGATTTGCCCCCCCAGCTCACACATGGATTTGCCCCCCCAGCTCATGGATATGCACCCCCAGCTCTGACATGGGTATGCCCCCCAGCTCTGACATGGGTATGCCCCCCAGCTCTGACATGGGTATGCCCCCCAGCTCTGACATGGGTATGCCCCCCAGCTCTGACATGGGTATGCCCCCCAGCTTTGACATGGATATGCACCCCTAGCTCATGGATATGCCCCCCAGCTCTCACATGGATATGCCCCCCCAGCTCTCACATGTGTATGCCCCCCAGCTCATGGGTATAAGGGCCCCCCAGCTCTTACCTCCGCCGGCGTTGTTCTTCTCCTTGGCGAGCGGCCGCTGGAAACATGCGTCTTGGCTGCTCGCCGGAAACCACCTGATCAGCGCAGAGGTCTCGCGAGAGGATCTCGTGCGCTGGTCAGGTGGTTCCTATCCCACGTGAGCGGCCAAGCTGCATGTCAGTGGCTGCTCGCAGGGAGAGGGACGGCCGGCGCGCAGCTCCCAGATTCCGGCGCTGATTGCCGGAATCTGGCGGGCGGCGCCGGGCCCCCCTCCAGTGACGAAATGCCAGGGCCCAGTCGCAGCTGCGACCCTGGTACTTCCGCCACTGACCGGGGTACTCTTTTTATATAGAAAAGACAGAAGGTAGGAAAGGAGGAGGAGTGGCCCTGTATGTGAAAAACAACATAAAAACTAACCAAATAAAAGTGAGCGAGGTGAACATGGAGTCAGTTTGGGTTATGCTAACATTTGGCAATCATACAGTAGCTCGTGTAGGTGTGATCTATAGACCCCCTGGACAAGTAGAAGAGCTAGATAATCTGCTGTTTGAGGAAATAGCCAAAATGGCAATGAAGGGGGAAGTTATTATCATGGGGGACTTTAATCTTCCTGATGTGAACTGGAAAACCAAAACAGCTGGGTGCACCAGGAGTACAAATATTCTAAACTCCCTACTGGGATTATCTCTAACACAAGTAGTTGAGGAGCCGACCCGTAAAGAGGCCATATTGGATTTAATACTCACAAATGGAGGTTTGGTATTGGACGTTGTTGTAGGTGAAAATTTGGGATCTAGTGATCACCAGTCAGTATGGTTTAATATAAGAACAGGGATGGAGCCGCACTACACAAACACCAAGTTTTAGACTTTAAAAAAACAGATTTTTCTAAAATGAGATTTTGTGTGAAGGAGTCATTATCAGACTGGAGGAGTTTAAAGGGAGTCAAGGAGAAATGGGATTATTTAAAGGAGGCATTATTGAAGGCCACAGGCAATTGCATTTGGCTTGTTAGCAAAAACAAAGGGAAGAAACCACTGTGGTACTCTACAAACGTGGTCAAAATAGTGAAGAACAAAAAGATAGCATTCAATAAATAGGCAAACCTATGAGTTTTTTTTATATCTTCTTCACTCTAAGATTAGACAGAAAGAGGCAAAGCAATTTATAAGAGCTTCCAAAGCACACGCAGAAGAGAAAATCGCTCAGTCAGTAAAAAAGGGGGACAAAACATTTTTTAGATACATAAACGCGAAAAGAAAAGTAAAACAAGGATTAGTTAGATTAAAAACAAAGGAAGGAAGGTATGTAGAAGAGGATAAAAGTCTCGCTGACTGCCTCAATGAATATTTTTGTTCAGTCTTTGCAGAAGAAAAGGAAGGAAAGGGACCTCCGTTAGGAGGAAACCCTAAAGAGACATTTACATGAGTTTACAGAGGAGGAGGTTCTACAGCAGCTGTCTAAAGTAAAGACAAATAAGTCAATGGGACCTGATGGGATCCACCCTAAGTTATTAAAAGAGCTCAGTGGTGTAATAGCAAAACCGTTAACAGATTTATTTAACCAATCCTTGTTAACGGGAGTCGTCCCAGAAGACTGGAAATTAGCAAATGTTGTGCCCATTTACAAGAAGGGTAGTAGGGAGGAATCGGGGAACTATAGGCCAGTTAGTCTTACGTCAGTAGTGGGGAAATTAATGGAAACCTTGTTAAAGGAAAGGATTGTTGAACATCTGAAAAACACATAGATTACAGGATCAGAAACCACATGGGTTTACCTCAGGGAGATCATGCCAAACTAATCTTATTATTTTTTTTTTTTTTTTTGATTGGGTAACAAAAATAATAGACACAGGTGGTGCAGTAGACATTGCTTATTTAGATTTCAGTAAGGCTTTTGATACTGTTCCGCATAGAAGGCTTATCAATAAATTGCAATCCAAGCTCAAAGATTGCAATATTGTTGAAATGGATTAGGCAGTGGCTGAGTGACAGGCAACAGAGGGTTATGGTAAATGGAGTTTATTCGGCGCAAGGTCTTGTTACCAGTGGGGTACCTCAGGGGTCAGTACTTGGACCCATTCTCTTTAATATTTTTGTTAGTGATCTTGCAGAAGGTATTATTGGAAAAGTATGTCTTTTTTTCTGATGACACAAAGATTTGCAACAAGGTTGACGTTCCTGGAGGGATCCGCCAAATGAGAAATGATTTAGGTAAACTAAAAAAATGGTGTGGCAATTGAGTTTTAATATGGATAAATGCAAGATAATGCACCTGGGACGTAAAAACCCAAGGGCTGAATATAGAATATTTGATACAGTCCTAACCTCAACATCTGAGGGTTGGGATTTAGGGGTTATTATTTCAGAGGATCTAAGGGTAAGTAGTCAATGTAATAGAGCAGCAGGAAATGCTAGCAGAATGCTTGGTTGTGTAGGGAGAGGTATTAGCAGTAGGAAAAGGGAAGTGCTCGTGCCACTGTACAGAGCACTGGTGAGACCTCACTTGGAGTACTGTGTGCGGTACTGGAGACCGTATCTCCAGAAGGCTATAGACCTCTTAGAGAGAGTTCAGAGAAGGGCTACTAAAATGGTGTACGGCTTGAAGGAGAAAAGTTACCAGGAAAGGCTTAATGATCTTAACATGTACAGCTTGGAAAAAAGACGAGACAGAGGAGATATGATAGAAACATTTAAATACATATAGGGAATCAACAAGGTAGAGGAAGGGAGTATATTTGAAAGGAAACAAAGTAGCAAAAAAAGAGGACATAGTCTTAGATTAGAGGGGCAAAGGTTTAAAAGTAACATCAGGAAGCATTATTTTACTGAGAGGGTGGTGGATACATGGAACAGTCTTCCAGTTGAAGTGGTAGAGGCCAAAACAGTAATAGAATTTAAGCAGGCATGGGATAGGCATAAGGCTATCCGAAACAAAAGATAAATCCAGGTAAAGTATCCATGTAATTGGGCAGACTAAATGGGCCGAAAGGTTCTTATCTGCTGACATTTTCTATTTTAAACATGCCAAAGCCGCTCTACATTATGTAGATGCACTTACATTTAACAGATCTGTGGTTTGCTTTTGTGGCTCTATATTCTTTCCTTTGTGATCGTGTTGAAGCGTCAGTAATTGAGTCTGATCCTTGGGTAACGTGCGATGAAACTTCTTATGGCTCGGGCTTTCCTCTAAATTCTATATTGTTAAAATGAAGAAAGTCTCTATAATTTTCTTGGTTATTTTTGAATCTCTGGATAATGGGTGTAGTGCGGTAGCAAATCCACTTTAATGTTTATAAAGTTAATTTGTCACTTAAGACTATTATTCAATGGTTTCATAGACTATGGCAAGTATTTCAAGTTCTTGTACATAAAGGTTAAACATACAAAGTTGAATGTCAGCCATCAATCTCCCCTTTTTTTAATTTCACAACTGAGTTAAGGCAACAAGATGCTGAGTAGCAGGAATGGGCACTTAATGATCTGATGAGCCTACCTCACAAAAAAACAACAACTTGTAGATCGCGTAGATTGTAAATTCCTTTGGGAACAGGGTCCCCCTGAATCAGACCGTATCAACTCCTTGTACACTGATCCTGTAAAGCGCTGCAGAATTTGTGGCGCTATACAAATAAAGGGTAATAATTGCCCACTGTTACTGTTTGGAGAAGGGATATACGCAGGAGTCAAATCCTGAAAAAAGTGTGGGAACTCCCCAAGATTTCGGTCCCCCTATTAGCAATTAACACACACACCCACACACCACAGTGAATTTAGCAAAAACATATGCTAAATCATACACTTGGTGTGTCTTAACAGTGAAAGCTATGACTAAATGCAAGCTTTATAGTGTGTGTGTGTGGAACAAAGACAACTCAGTTCCCTCTGCAAAAGTAGTGCAGGAACTCTATTCCCCCTGGATATAAGGATTGGGTTTTATTCTGTTAGTAATATTCATTGTTCACCATTTTTAACATCTCCCCCCCCCCATCCCTCCATATCATAGTATCAGTGTTTGAAGAAGCTTACTTACTGTTCCATGTAGTGTCACTTCTCTTTTACAACCAACATCTGTTTTCTGTCTTTGATCTTCATTCTGAAAAGGACAAGCCTAATTATTAGTTATGTTACCACCTCCTGTGCACTATTCCTTCTTATTTATGTTCCCCCTTGCTCCTCACAAGCGCATATATTATTTTTTTGGAAGCTGCATTGCTTAGGCCGGGGGCACACGAGTGCACCTAGTGCGCCCGCACTTAACGGTGCCAGTCGCAGCCATGTGATGCTGCGACGGGGGCGGTCACACGATCTGCGCACGCAGCAAGCGTCGGTGTAGAGAACCTGTCCTTTGATGTGCTGCAAAGCACGATCCTCCATAGGAGGATCGCGATTTGCAGAGCTGAACGCTCAGCGGCAGCGTGGAAGCAACGTCCACTCTCATGGACGTTCCTTCCACTCTGAAGTGCGCTCGTGTGCACCCGGCATTATGATGCCTACAAATCCCCATAAGGCTAGGGTCAGACGAACGTATTTTGACTGACAAGGTAGTGGCCACCCAGTCAGTTTTTGTGACTGACGTTTTTTTTGACTGATGTAGATGGGAAATAAAATTAATATGAAAACATTTTGTACGTCAGAAATGCTGGACGCCTAAAATGCAGTCCATCTGACTATGTGCCATCACTCACACACAAAGCTTTGAGGACGTGGTGCACTCCGCACGTCCGTTCTAGTGGTTTTACGTTCTTGCCTAACTTGCATCCGTTTGCCGCGTCTTGTGTGTCCGCACTTCTGTGCAGAGGTACTTCATGTGTGTGTGTCTCTATTGATCATAATTGTATGCTACCACGGACGTTAAAATGTGCAGCAACACTGACGTGAACACTGCGCTCGTCTGACCCGAGCCTTAGCAGGAGATTTGGCCATTTTATTTATCTTTCTCACAGTTACTGTGTTTTTTGTTTTTGGTTTTTTTGGACCCAAGGGCCATTTCAGCCTAAATACTGATACTGCAGACCCCGTCTGACATTGTGCAAGATAAGGGACATGATCTAGAGTAGGGCTGTGAAATCCCAGCTACACCCCCCCCCCGAGGTGTCTGAACTACAACTACCATGATTCACTGGTCATCTATTACATTGAAAGAATTCTGTGAAGCGTAGGCCTCAACATCTGGGGGGGCTGTGAGGTTTGGCAGCCCTGATCTAGCATTTAGAACCTTTCATCTCAGCAATATAAGTGACTAAATTAAAAATGAGCACATTTAAATTCTATCCATTTATCTTAAACCCAATTTTTAAGTGAAATTGCTTTTTTGCTAATAATTGAATTAACAATTTATCCCATGTAGTATAATTTTGTTGAAAAAAATTAAAAGAAAAAAAAAAAGGGCTTGTTAGTGAAAAAAGTGTTTTGAATAATCTTAGTTTCTATGGGGAAAAAATAAAATGCATTAATAATGGGGGGGGGGTGTATGTATGTATGTTACAGTTAAAGCCCGAAGTGCGGTTAATCCTAGGATTACCCGGGTAATCCTGACACTACCCAGGCATCATTAGCAAAAGTCTGAAGTGAAATGAAATTTTGGACTTTACCCGGGTAATCTGCAAAGTATCCAGAGGCCTCTGGGTCATCCGGTTTTCTGCTCTGTTTTAACCGGGTAATTCGCACATTACCCTAGTGTTGCTGGATAAAGTGTGATGTGCAACAAAACATCGGACTTTATCCGGGTAATCTGCGCAATATCCAAATGCCTCTGGGTACTCGGCTTTTCTTGGGTTTTCAGCAGGTTACAGGTGACGGAATTCCGAGGATTACCCGCATAAAGCTACAAACTGTTAAAGTGTTTTGTTTTTTTTTTGTTTTTTTTTTTGTTATTTTTTGTTCTTTTTTAATGAAATTGTAACCAGTCACACACTACACTAAATAACCGTCATGTTACTCTGCATTAAATGTCTGAAGATTAAAGCTATTATATAATAAATAACCTGATGGTTTTTTATAAATGATATATAAGCACATAGGACACATAGTAAAGATCATGTAACTCTTTAACATTCATATAAGAAACCTATCCTGTTACTCTGTATATTCATTATATCCTCAATACGGTTTTAATGTTTGTCTTTTGCCATTTTCATTGATAATATCCATATATAATAGCAAAATTCACTGTTACCCAAGCGGGGTTGGATGCTCTGCAGATTACCCAGGTGAAGGTGTGGATAGTCCTCAGGTTACCCGGGAGAAGCTTCAGATTTGCACATTATCCGGATAAAGTGCAAATTTTTCAGCTCTTCCAGACTAAGATTACCCGGGTAATGTCCGAAATTTTCATATATTTTTTTTTTCCAGCTTTACCCAGCGGTTTTGGTTAATGTCAGGATTACCTGGGTAATACTAGGATTAACTGCACTTTACCCAAAACATATATCAATTTCCCCAATAGGCTAGTTTCTGTGTTTGGAACCTCCTATGCACATCTTCTTCCAGTTAGCATGACATATGTCTGTCACATGACCCCCTTCTAAAAAGCATTACTAATAATTTACTGCAGTACAAGGTTTTCTTTTCAGTTACTTTTTATCAAGAAATTTAGAGAACACGGGTGTTTTGTTGCTTGTCCTGTCTACAAGAAGGATGCGCGCAATGCTTACCTCCAGGATAAATTGAAGACGGAGCTTAACATTGCCATCGGCTTATATTTTTCCAAAATCTTAAATTAAAAGGATCTGGTTGTTGGAAGCAGATTATTCTATTTATTTTTTTAACAATATTTAAATTTAAACTAACACAAATTTCATGATCAAGGAAATCCAAATAATGTCCTTTTGCTAGAGACGAGACACTCGGTTATTCACAGTGAGGTGAAAAGCAGGAGAATGGCTGGAGAATGGAAAATTCTAGGTCAAAATAGCCGATTTAGAAAGTGAGATAAATGGGAGAATTTTTCTGCTTTAGCTATTTTGACCTAGAAATTTCCATGCTCCTGCTTTTCACCTCTCTCTGAATAACCCTGCTGTTTTATTGAAAGCTGCAGCGAGTAGTGCCTATAATATAATATTATTTGGGTTTTCTAACACCGTAAAAAGAAGAAAATGAATGGATTAATTAAAAATCAAAGTACGTACGCAAACCAAATTTAATTCTGCAAAATGGAGAATCGCTGGTCTGAAACCTGGAGTGATATAGCAAGAAATATTCCTTTAAGAAGGTAACCTAGCCTGGATGACATTTTTCACAAAACAGGATATAAAAATTAATATTTCTCGAACTGATATTTACATAAATGAAACTCTTTTGGCTGAGCGAGTTCTAATCAGAACTACGATGCAACTAATGTTCTGCTGGAAGCAAAATGTAACTCTAAGAACCACAAGGCCTATCATCCACAGCCTGTCACATTGTCCTTTTTGTTTTATTGCTCAGCTTCCTTGATCTTGCACTTTGCTTTATATATCTGGATAATCTGATATGTGAACACGTGTCTGTAGGCTCCTCAATCGGGACAGCCAGTCTGATTGGGATCTTTTTAAGAGGTCCTTCCAGTTGATTTACAAAGTGCAGGGACTATTTACAAACCAATGTTTCAGTTTCCTAATGAGACTTGCATCTGTAGCAGTTGATGGGACCTTTTTAAAATACATTTTATTATTTACTTTAAAAAAAAAAAAAGTAGAACCCTTCACTAAATCAGAAATAATTTTCCATAAGGACCGTTCGGAAACTATTAATACAATATAGCCTGTGGACTGGACTGCATCTGATTTTACTTATAATTGGTTTCAGAAGCTCCCTTTATAAAATAAATCCACGTTCAGCATCCATAGGCAAACCTTGATGAAGATCACTTGTGTTTCAAAACTTCAGCGTTCACGTAGCACGGATCATCATTAAGACTTCTATACTTCATCACAAGACCTTGAGTGCGTCCTTCAATATATATTTTTTTTTTTTTTAAATGCGCGTACCTGTTTCTTCTCATGTTTGTCCCATCCATCAGAAAGAGCACCCCTTGTCTGTTCATTGTGTTTCCTGACTTCCTTTCTCTGTCCTTCGTCAAAACCCGTCCATCTTGGCTCAAGTTCATGCAGTCTCCTCAGCTCCAGCTCTCTCCTCTGGTGCTATAGGTATGGATGAAAAAAAGACTACTTTATCCAGTGTATCATTTTGTATATTCGTGCTGTTTGAGTAGTAGTAATACATTGATGGGAGTTTTGTTGGCGAGGAACTATCGGAGGTCATTTCAAGTAAAGGCGTATGACGTAAATCACTTTGCACTTGGAGTGCATGGACCTGGAGGTATATTTTGTAGGCTGCGGGCCTGAAGTTCTATATTATTTTCTTTGCCTCCCTTGTGTGCAGAGTGTTATGTAATTTAGGATAGATAATGACATTAGTCATGCATATCTTGGATATCTGCTGATAAAATTGCTCTCAGGAACGTGTTAACATTGGAGTAGTTTGTTAATCTGTTTTGACAGGCAAACACTGCCCCATTACCTGCTGTTTTAGACCGTAATCTTATCATGATTGCCATTGTCCTGTCTGTCTGGGAATGTTGAGTGAATGTTTATTCCATTCTAGGGTCAGGTTTTATGTATGTAAACGACCCATATTTGACCGTATAAATATGTGTGCCTGTCCCCAATTAAAAAGTTCCCTTCTGACCCTGAAAACCTCCAGATATATAGCCTCGTCTTATTTCTGGGGGGGGTGCTAGTGGGCTTGTGTCCCTGTCCTTAAGCTTTGTCTGAGGACTGGAGGAAGGCATGGGAGTCTAGCTGGGGAGAGTCTGCCACAGAAGGGTCCTGCAAGTAAGCGGCATTGAGAGGTGTGACCCTGTCGGGGTACCGAGATCGGCACAGAGAGAAATTATGAATTTATCTATATTCAGATAATGTTTACTCCTGGAGTGTATATGAGTGCGGAAATGTTTAAATAATGCATAATATACTTTAGGCTGGGGTCAGACTAGCGCATTTTTAACATGCTTTTAGGCTCACTTAATCACGGCCGCAGTAGCAGCAAATGATGGGCAATGACGGCCAATATACAAAGTACGTCCGCACGAAAGTCCGGCCGCGCAACGCAAGTGGAAAATAAACGCATTTTTTCGAACGTAGAACCGCTAGTACTGACGTACAGAGTGCTCACCATCCGCTAGCGGCGTGATTAGGAGATGTCGGACGCTTGTAATGTCCAGCCTGCATAACGTCCAGACGCAAAAAGTGTTTTATTGACGATCCGTAAAAAATCACGCATGAAAATGCGCGTCGTATGACCGTTTTTGCGCTTTCTGTGGAAAAAAAATACATCTGAGTTCGGACGCACTTTTTGACGGTCGCTGCGAATAATGTGTTCGTTTGACCCTAGCCTAAAACCCATCACGGTTTAGTTAAATCTACTTTGGATTTAGTCGACTAAGGCTAGGGTCAGACTGAGGCAGTGCGAACGCGCGTGCAGGCGCACTTAATCACGGCCGTAGTAGCAGCAAATGACGGGCAATGACGGCCAATATACGAAGTACGGTCGCACAAAAGTCCGGCTGCGCAACGCAAGTGGAAAACGAACGCATTTTGTCGAACGTAAAACCTCTAGTACGGTTGTACAGAGTGCGCTGCGTCCGCTAGCGGCGTGTGTGCGTGAATTGGAGATGTCAGACCCTGCTAATGTCCGGCCAACATAACGTCCAGATGCACAAAGTGTTTTATTGATGATCCGTACAAAATCACGGATGCAAATGCGCATCGTATGACCGCTATCGCGTACTCCGTGAAAAAATGCGTCCATTCGTTCGAACGTACTTTTTCACAGACAACGTGAAAATGCGTTCGCCTGACCCTAGCCTAAAATAAAAAGATTTTTAAACAAAATGTCATTTTTAGTCAGAAAACTAGGGCTAAAACAAAATGAAAATTTGCTTTCAAAATTTTAAATTGCATCCCACCCTTGGGACCTTTTTAGGATCCTAAGGGTGGGATGGCTTTGTGTATATGGAACAGTATACATATTGCATGTTCTATACACGATCAATGCTTCAGATACAGACTGAGCAGGATTCTGCAGAACTATCCATATTGGAACTGAAAAGACCTTTTTCACAGTAAAATTTGACCTCTGTTAGAACCTGTGCCAGCACTAAGCCTGTTTTTGATCTATATAAATAACAATAATAGTAATGTGCTAACTTCCCGCAGCTGTAACCGCCCTGTACTTTTTATAAAAAAAAAATATGATTGTGTACATGGCTTGGGACGAGTTCAAACTATCATTGTGGCTCCAAAGTGCAACACTGAGATATTTTGGCAGATCTTGAATTGTTTCTAAGGTCCTGCTTTGTTGTTAAAGTGTATCATAGGTGACAAATCAGCTGTTTTATTTCTTTTTAAAGCTTTTAGTACAAAGGGAAAGCTACTCCATTCCTACATCCTCCAGCTTCTTCCTCTGCTCCTTCTGCTGCTCGATCCTTTTCTGGCGTTCGGCCAAGAGCTGTTTTTTGTATTTCTCTTGGTCTTTGAGCTGCTGTTGTAATTGCTGCTGTCTCTGAGGATCTGATCTGTTCTTGTTTTCCTGCTGCAGTCGCAAGAACTCACGCCGGAGAGTCGATTCACCGGGAAGATTAACAATAGAGCTATAAAAGAAATAATGGAAATTGTTTTTTCTTTTTAATATATATTTTTTTTAAATTCCCTTCCACCCGTTTCCACTTTTTATTTAGAACAATTTAAAACGTTCCAAATTGCCGGACTCTGCAAACTTTGCCAATAACAAAAGTTGTTTAAAAGTACTGAACAAACATGGATAAATAAATAATGCAAAGTGGTTACGCTACAAGTCTTGGTACTTCTGTGTTTTTAAAAGTCAATTGGTGCAATCCTTTAGATAAGCTGCGGGTCTATTGGCGTGGCCGATTCTGCGACTTTGCATCCCTAGTGGAATTGGAAAGTTAATATTTAATTTTATTTATTTTATATAGATCTCAATAAACCTGAAACCGCGCTGTCCAGGAGTGGCTTTGACCAGTTGCATAAACCTGATCTCTGCAAAAAAAAAAAAAACGAAACATCTAGCATGGCACTGATTGAAGGGTTCTGTTGAAAACGGATCCAGGATGCAAAAAAAAATGAACTTGCAGATGTCATTTGCATGGCTTCCCCCACATGCAGCACAGAACTCTGGGTATGTACCGCATGAGCTCTGTGATGCAATTCTTTGAATTGCTGTGATGTGTAAATGCCCTCTGCAATAATAAACCTTAATATTTGCAGTGTGGAGACTTACTTTTTTTTTTTTTTTTTTTTTGCACCCCACCACAACTTAAATGAGTGTGTGTAATTTATTTACATCCCTTCCCCAGTTCCCTTCAAGCTGGCAGGTCACCAGTCACTTAGCATTGCCGGTCGCAAGTCATTTTTTTTTTCTCTTATGTCATGAGAATATGGAGATGCATGGTGTTTTTCTTGTAGATCGCCCTTTTGTTCTTTGTAAATTCCCACACCGACCGAAGATGCCTCAATTTTGCAACTGTAACGAGAACTCTGAGAATTGACAGGCTGCCTCTGCATGCGACTAATGACCTGCTCTCTTAAGGCAGGGATGAGCAACATCAAATGTGAAATGATGCTTTTTTTTCTTCTTTAATAAAATGTTGCATGATGGGTTTTTTAATCTGGTAAAAGAAGCATTTTAGCAATTTAATCAATTTTTTTTTTCTGCCTACGAGGAGTTAATCCTATTTCTTCAGCAGCCTGCAGGACCTTTGCCCCATGTAATGCAGACTTCCTTAATCTGGTGATGATGGAAAGATATTTCCCTGACACTTTGTGTGCTGTACACCCCGCCTGACCTCGGATGAAGAGGGGGAAGAGCATTGAGGACTGAGGGAGAGAGGAGGACCGATTGCTTTGCTGTATAAAATGAAAGCAGCATCCAGTGATGGTTTGCAGCTAAAAAGTAAAAAAATTAAACTTGAAACCTAGTTCAAAAACTTCCAGGAATCCATGATGAAAGTGGATAAATGTACAGGACTGCCGAACACTAAAAGAATATCCCTTTTTGAGGAAGCTATGGATGGCTGCTGCATTCCTCTAGAATTTGGGAGAACGGCTCTCTAGAGGGGGTTACTCGGAGCACTGAAATTTCAACAAAATTTCTGCGCTCTCTCTCCTTCAGCGACCTCAATTGGCCGACCCTTTGGTGAATTCCGCATTCACCTCCAGGGACCCGAAGACCGCCGAATCGACCCATGGAATGCATCCGATTAAACCGCCGAATGCATCTGCAAAACTGACTCGATCTGCAAAGTCAACTCCGAAAATAGCCAACCAGCCACCGAACAGGGATATACAGTATAAAAAAAAAACACACAACTTTTAAAAGGTGTTTAAAAAATAAATAATAATGCATGGAATAACCAATAAGGCTAGGGTCAGACGAACGCATTTTCACGTTGTCTGTGAAAAAGTGCGTTCGAACGAATGGACGCATTTTTTCACGGAGTACGCGATAGCGGTCATACGATGCGCATTTGCATCCGTGATTTTGTACGGATCATCAATAAAACACTTTGTGCATCTGGACGTTATGTTGGCCGGACATTAGCAGTGTCTGACATCTCCAAATCACGCACACACGCCTCTAGCGGGCGCAGCGCACTCTGTACAACCGTACTAGAGGTTTGACGTTCTCGACAAAATGCGTTCGTTTTCCACTTGCGTTGCGCAGCCGGACATTTGTGCGACCGTACTTCGTATATTGGCCGTCATTGCCTGGCACTTGCTGCTACTACGGCCGTGATTAAGTGCGCCTGCACGCGCGTTCGCACTGCGCTCGTCTGACCCTAGCCTTAATAGATCTGTTACAGAGAAAAAAAAATGCCATTTAACTTTTTTTGCTGAAAAATGCCTTTTAAAAATAGACTTTTTGCTGCAATGAATGAAAAGTATAAACGGTTGAATGAATAAATATTTAAGAAAAACAATAGATTTCAATGCAAAAATAATTCTATGATTCGCCTGATTTTAAATCTGGCAAACAAAACCACTCACAAATCTGGGCATTTTGCCAACTTTCCCCTGGTATTCGGCGGTCTCTGAATAGATAACCATTACTACTTTTTGGGGATTTCACTGCTGCTGGTCACTGTATTTCTCTGGCAGTTCGAATCGCCAGCTTTCTGAATAGCCAAATGGCAACGAGGTTGCACCATATGGGAAAATTCAACATTTGGTGCTCTTTGTATAACCCTTTAGCTGTTTTCAGTATTACTGTGTATTATCCTAACCTCTGTAGTACTGCGCTGTGGAATTTGTTGGTGCAATGCAAATCATTGTATAATAACTATAAAACCAAATATCTTTTACATATGGCTTTGCTCCTAGTGTATTGTTAGACATGTTAAAGTGCTAAAACTGTCATGGTGATTGCATATGATTTGTGTTGGGGAAATCAATGCTTGACATTGCATAATCTCTATTGTGCATGCCCTTGTTTTTTTCATTAAGTGGTTACAGTACAGCAGACAGACAAAATGCTGAACCATTTTTGTCATTAATTTAGGATTACTTTTCGAAGCCTGTAATTTGCTTTGCTTTTGTTTTGCTGAACACTGAGAAAAATATGAACAAAATTCTTGTATCATTACAAAAACAGACTTGTTACATTCTTGTTCTAGAACTGATTTTATTAAGTCAATACTACTTGCTGCGGATTTAATTTTTTTTTTTAAACTTCTCTTTTGCTCGTATTTAGGCCTGGGTCAGACGAGCGGAAAGGAACGTCTGTGAGGGTGTACGTTCCTTCCACTCGACGCCCGTCTGGCAACCTTGCTCCTCCTATGGAAAAAAAAAAGTGTAAATTGAAAAAACGTTTCTCTTTTGCATTCAATCGAATGGGCAGAATCTTTTGTCTTAGTTGAGTTAGTGCAGTGGCATTGCTTGTTTTATATGTAAAAGCATATATTGCCTCTGCTGTAGAACAGTGGGAAGAAAAAATACATTTAGCATTTTTTTTTTTTTTTTTTTTGTTTTACACATTACAGGGTCATGTTTGGTATCTTTTGTAATGATAAAGACCAGACTCTGACCTTTCCAATGACACCTCACTTAACTTTGCAGTGTACAATTCAGAGATGCCGGTTCCAAAGTCCCCCTGTCTCTCCTCACTGCGGTGCCATGGTCTAGGTTGACGAAACCATGCTTTGCCTCATCAGCTCCACATTTGCTGGCAGTGTGGGAAATGAGGAGGGGAGTTAGTGCAGCATCACTGTGCACTTTATAATTGTAAACTGAATAATAGAGCTGCCTTAGGAAAATTTTATTTTTTTACTTAGGCTTGAGACAGACGAACGCAGTGCGAACGCGCGTGCAGCCACACTTTATCACGGCCGTAGTAGCAGCAAATGACGGGCAATATTCGAAGTACAGCCTCACGAAAGTTCGGCTGCGCAACGCAAGCGGCAAACTAACGCATTTTTTCGAGAACGTGAACCCGCTAGTACTGACGTACAGAGTGTGCTGCGTCCGCTAGCGGCGTGTGTGCGTGATTAGGAGACGTCAGACGCTGCTAATGTCCAGCCAACATAGCGTCCAGACACAAAGTGTTTTATTGATGATCCGTACAAAATCATGGACGAAAATGGGCATTGTATGACCGCTATCTTGTATTCCGTGAAAAAAATGCATCCATTCGTTCGAACGCACTTTTCACGGACGACGCGAAAAATGCATTCGTCTGACCCTAGCCTAAAATATAACCTGGTTATAGAAGTCCATAAGCTAAGCTTTCCAATGATACCTCATATGTCCCTCTAGCCCTTAGTGCTTCAGAAATGCAGTGGTCTAAATGATTGTTATATACATAATTAATTAATTTTTTTAAATATTTGTTTTTGGCGCAAGGCACCCTTTGTGACTGGTGCCTGTAGGCACATGCCTAGTTGTAAATCCGGCCCAGAACAGCTCCATCCATTAGGTAAAATAAACAAAATTGCAACCTGTTACTGCCATTTGCTTTCGGGGTCACTATATGTATGTATATGACTTTTTTTTTTCTTTTTCATAAGTGGAGCTACAATCATTATCATCAGGCAATGGCCCTGGTTATTGGCACGGTAGACAGTGAATCTGGCAAGGACACCAAGGATTTGCAAAGCATATATGTCCATCCACTGAAAAATAGTATGGGCAGGAAAGGAATCCTTTCTGTAACTCCTTCACTACCAACATTGACTATACTTTATCAGGGTGCCAGCGGGGGACTTGCAGATCAAGAGTATAGATGATATGGTGCAACACTGGAGCAATGCCAAGGAATTTTGTTTGAAAAAAATGAACTTTGTCTGCATTTGGGCTCCAGTGCATGCCCCTAAAAGAGCGACAATGAGAATGGTACGTGAAACCCTAACATTCTTTGAGCAGCTGGGAATCTGTGTCTACAACACATCACCATCTGGTCCAGTGCTGCAGTAAATCCATTTGGCCAGCAGATGGCAGCATCTGTATGTTAAATAGGGTATTACAGTAAGGAATATTATCAGGAATGTTTTTTCCCCAAAAATCAATCGATCATGACTTTTTTTGTTCTCTGGAAAATCCCTTGGTATTGACATCTGGGGCGGGCTTGCAGCAAGAATGAGTTTTATGGATGTCTGTAGGACCTTTTACCCCATTTAATCATGCAGATAACAAAGTTAAGTTCTCATGGCTGTTGTCATTTTTCCAGCAAGACCTTCATACTGTAAGATGCTCGGACAGCCCCTGTTCAATCATTACCTTGGCTCTCCTTCCTCTTCATTCAGGTCATCATCCTCTTCTTCGCTACCACTGTATTCATATCCATTGTCATCTGGAAGAGGAAAAACATCTTGTTTTATTTAAAAGAAAATTGTACAGTACGAGTAGGTGCAGGTAGCATCTTGCTGGAACTGCCAAATATGTCTTCTTCAAGGATTGGCCTATACCTTTCTCCCCCTTCTTTTTTCTGGTCCTGTCCAGATGGTCTTTAAGCATAATCCGTATCTGTCGCTCATTTTGCAGGTCTCTGACAAAGGCATGTTTTAGCAGAGTTTCTGTAGGCGGACGGTGTGTGTAATTTTTAACAAGGCAGCTATCGACAAAGTTAAGGCACTTCTTTGACCTGAAGGAGTTAAAAGAAAATGTTCAAAGAAAGCATTAGTTTTGTGAGATGACTGACTGTACATCCCCATCACTATCCCCCATCACTATCCCATGATCTACAAGGGGCTCCTCTTATTTTCTTAACTATACAATTCCTAAATGTAGAGCTGACATCAATCTGATTCTCCTTTTTACTGCGTGTATTTTACTTCTCATCTTTTTATGTGTCGCAGTCCTTGACATTTGACATCAATTGCCCACGGTGTACCATCCCAACCATACGTACCACTTCCTTGATTTTAATTTGGGTGGAGGATTTCTTGGGATAAGGAACAATGCTCTCATAGGGTGCATGTCGCACAAGGCTGGAAAAAGCAAACACTGTGTAAGAGCAACATGGTATTTTTTTTTTAATTTTTATATCAATATTTAAAACTGAAAACTAACCAAAAAAAAGCTGATGTTCTCATAGCGTTTCTGTGTAATAATCTATAAAAAAAATACGACCTATAGTTTATCCAGAACAATGTATCACTGAGTGTGGACCCATGCAACATTGCGTTTAGCTCAGAAATGTTATTCTTTAAATATTGAAAGTAAATCTGCTTTTTTTTTTTTTTGTTTTCTCCAAGAATTTTTATCCAGAAAAGAGCGTTTGTTGACGGAGTGTGATGTTAAATCCCAGGAGTTCTCCGATGCATTTCCTTCTGGGAGCATCCAAATGTAAATGGAGTGATCTCAGGAGTGATATAATCCCCCAGTTACATTTTAATCTGTAAATGGATTAATGTAACGTGATCGTTTGACCTGAAGTAGAGATGATAAAGCAGATGGTGGGTAAGGATATGGTTTGTGAGTGTGGTGTTTTTATTTTTTTTCTGAGTAACAATATTTTATATAGCGCCAACAGATTCCACAGCGCTTTACAATGGGGAAGCACAAACCATAATGATGATGATAAACACATAGATTGTTCTATGATTCTGGCTCAATAAGCACAAAACATTTTAGCCCTTTGAGTGGAAAAAAAATAATGAAAACCATTCTTTGCAGATGAAGTCTGGATTATAATAACTGTATTACATTTTATGTCTTTATTTTTATGATGTGCATAAATGTTTGTTTTTTTTTGTTTTTTGCTACTTGTATTTTATTTTTTTTTCTTCAGATTTGTTAATGCTGTTCATGATGGGATAGGTAGACTTCTTTATTTTGGAATAAATCTGTGCTGGATGTTTTAATGGTGTGTGTATAATCTAATATGTACAGTGTGCAAAGTATTACTCCAATTAATCTCAAATGTTAGCAGTTACCAGAGCAAAGATTCTCGTGTTATACATGTGTAAATTCACCTATTCCTGCTCCACAGAAGAAACATTGGTGTGTTTTTATGACTCCATTGCAGCCGGTATAAAGAGTTTCACTGTTGCTGCAGTAAAATCCATCATGATGTGAAGAGTTTAGAGCGCTGGCTATCCCATAAGGACATCTTAGAAATGTCATCATTTTGCTCAAATGGAAAATGTTTGGAGTAAATGTTGTGACATTTAAGAATTATCTCTAAGGACAGAGCTTCAGATTGTACCTTTTTTGTAATTTAAATGTTGAAACATACATTGCTAAATTATTGGAGTCGCTCTTTGTAATAATGTAACTCCACAAAAACTATGACTGATCACGTAAAACAATCGACTCGAGCTTCAGAGGGCTAATTAAATTTCAATGAATTTCAGACTTTCAGCCAGATTAATATATTAAATTAAAAATGTCATAGAATGTTAAAAAAAATACTTCACTACTTTTTTTGTTTTAATTTCCCCTGTAACCCTATGGCCTCCTTTTTCAGAAATGGGGGGGGGAGGGGTGCTATTTTGTAGAGACCTTCCCTTGACTTTTGTTTTATAGTAAAACGTATCCTGCTCATTCTCTGTGCTCCATTAATTGTTTTTTGAGGGGCGTATAAATTCATGTCTCGTGTTTTGCCTGGACTGCTCAGGAGGTGTGACCAGGGTGTAGGGTTTGGCCATGGTCTTGGAAGGAAGACGTGGTAGTAGGGTGGTTGAATCCATAGCTTCACGCATCACTGAGTTAAACCCTTAAATAGGTTTAAAACCTTACATGAGCATCTCTAGCATTTATGCTCTAATACAGTGGTTCCCAACCGTGGTTCTCAAGCACCCCAACAGGTCTGGTTTTTCAGATAGCTGAAACACAGGTGATATGATTTGCTGCTCAGTGATTGCAGGATTCAGTCTGCATTTCTCCAAGGCAATCCTTAAAACCTGGCCTGTCGGGGGTACTTGAGGACCGCAGTTGGGAACCACTGCTCTATTAACTCCAGAGGCTGCCTTAAAACACAAGGGGGTTATGATGCTCTTTTGACTAAAGTCACCCGCACACCTACTAGAAACTATTGTGGCTGGTTGCTGAATCTCTCGTGCAGAAAGGACTAACTTGGCATTTCGGTTCTGGGTGATGGCAGTCTGATTTGCATATGAAGTAGTCCTCCCTCTAATGGCAAACGCATTGAGTCCTGAGCGGGGAGTCACCGTAGGCAGCCCACTAGCACTGCTGCCCGGTCACTGTACTCTTAAATCTTGAACTTGCCCAGTTTGACTTTTTGCCACTCTAGGCCTGGTCCAGTGCATGAAGAAACTGTGTGATGGTACCTGTTCTATTGGTAGACTAATCTGTGATAATTGAGACTTCAAAAATGTATCTCTGGTTTTATGACAAGTAATAACAATAAGGCTAGGGTCAGACGAGCGTGATTTCTACGGACTGTACGTCCGTGCAGTACGGACATCGTCAGTACGGATGACGCAGTAGTGGTCACACAGTCCGTTTTTTCACTGAAGTTATTTTTGACGGATGTAGGAGGGAAAAATAAATTACAATGAAAAAACATTCTGTCCGTCAAAAATGCTGGATGTATAAATGCAGTCCGTCTGACCATGCTCCATCACTCACACACAAAGCTATGCGGACGATGTGGATGTGGCGCACTCCGCACGTCCGTTCTAGCAGTATTACGTTCTTGCCTAACCTGCGTCCGTTTGCAGCGTCCGTCAGCCCCCGCACTTCTGTGCGCACGTACTTCGTGTGTGGGGCTTCATTTAACACAATTGTATGCTATCACGGACGTACTTATGTGTGGGCAACACGGACGTTAACACTGCGCTCGTCTGACCCTAGCCTTAAAGTGCGTTAACGGAAATCTAATCCCTTCGTGTTTTAGTAATTTACTGTTGCGTCGACATTTACCCCCACCCCCATTTACTGACTTGGAGCAGAGGGTCCCATCCCTCACTCGAATGGTGACAAAGTTGGCAGAAAATGTTCTTTGGTGTAGACCAGTGGTCCCCAACCCAGGCCCTCAGGGCCCACTAACAGGCCAGGTTTGCCAGATATCTGAAGCACAGCACAGGTGTTATGATTTGCTGCTCAGTGATTGCAGGATTCAGTCTGCATTTCCCCAAGGTGATCTGCAAAATCTGGCCTGTTAGTGGGCCCTGAGGGCCTGGGTTGGGGACCACTGGTGTAGACGACTCACATGGATAGCGAAAGATCTAAAAACGTGGGGTGATCATGCAAAGCAAGCTGGTCATTGGGCAAATTGGTTTAATGTTATCTTCAGGGTTTGAGATCTGGACTATGTGCATTTGGGAAGTCATAGGATCTTCTCTACTGAGTAGATCCGGATTTTCTGCTGCCATTTTGTTCACTAACACCACCTATGATCCACTCAAAAGGGGGTAAACATGTTGAAAATCAGATATTGGAATTTGAAATATGCATTTCTCCACAAACTCTTCACTTTGTGGCATATCACCTTTTCAGTGGTAGGACCGGCACAATAAATGCAGTGATTGGGAATAATGGGCAACAGACCTGAATTCTTTTTCACCCAAATTTTATTTTCAGAGGAAATATTGGCATTTCGGCAAATTGGGAGTACTCCAAAGCACAGAAATTTCGAATTGGTCGACCAATAAAGTTATCAATATGAAAATTTTTGGATCAATTCAAAATTAATTTAACGTGTGGGGGAGTGTCACTCATTTTACAATACTAACTGTAATACACACGTAAACAGTAACTATATCCCTAACCATAACCCCACCTTAAAAGTAACCCAAATGCTAACACTAACATTTGGTGATAGAGGTGATTTAGTATAAAGCGATTTCGGGTTTAAAAATATGCACCCCTACAAAATAGACTTTTTCAAATCAATTTTCTGATCGATCTGAATCGGCTAATTTTGAAACTTCCAAAAAATTGCGAAAAGAACCGACATTTCAGACTGTGCACAAGTCTAATGGGGACGGACTGTAGACCGTGTAATTATTACAATGACGAGTTCCCCATAGAGATCTGTGAAAAGTGGTGCACTTTGTATCAACATCCTCTCCGCCCCTGAAAACCTACATTCATTTTCTATACAGCCTGATTTAGGCCGGGGGGTCAGACGAGTGTTTTACAGAGCGGAAGGAACGTTCGCGAGAGTGGATGTTACTTCCAGTCTGAGGCCTGTCTGGCCAACTCACTGAATGCAGTTGGTGCGCTCAGCGCTGTAAGGCGCGTCGTAGCGGTTCAACGGGGAAGCTTTCAGAACTTCCGCAGCATGCCCGCTGTAGCGCACGCAATTTGTCCACACGCTACAGCGACGGACGCCTGGAGGTACGTCCGTACAGGCGCACATAGCGCTATCATCTGACCCCCCCCCAGCCTTAATATTGGCATTTCAAATCATTTGTTTATAGGGATGTTCTACTGCATTTGATTTTGTAGGATTGATACAAGGTAGAAATAATGCAATTACACTAAAAACAGGAGGAAGGAGGATATATATATACATATAATTTTTTTACTTACGTGGTGCACCCTCTGCCATTTCAATTGCGGTTATTCCCAAAGACCAGAGATCGCTCTATAAAAGTGTAAGACCATGATGAGTAAATCTGAATTTAATTTCTACAAAGAATATGTCATTTATAGTAAATCAAAGTATTTTCATGTCCTGAATTCCCTATAAATAGATTACATGAGATTATAAAAGAGGTGTCATGGGGTATAATTGTTTGGTTCTGTCATAAAAGGATTATTCGATTCTACCTGCCCTCCAGGCCAAAACCTGTCCAAGGCTAGGGTCAGACAAACGCATTTTTCACATCTACCGTCAAAAAGTGCGTTGATGTGTCTGAACGCATTTTTTCACGGAAGACGCGATAGCGGTCATGCGATGCGCAATTTCAGCTGTGATTTTTGACGGAGCGATTAAAAACAAATGGACGTGATGTTGGCCGGACATGTGCAGCGTCTGACGTCTCCTAATCACACACACACGCCGCTATGCGTTCCTTTCTCCGCTTGCGTTGTGCGGCCGTACTTCGTATATTGGCCGTCATTGGACGTCATTTGCTGCTACACGGCGGTAATAAAGTGCGGCTGCATGCGCATTCGCACTGCGTTCGTCTGACCCCAACCTAAATCCACCATCGCTTTCTCCTGATGTATCATCATTTTTTTTTTTTTTTTATTCTTTCATCAATCATGTTGAACTTTCAGTCATTCTCAATTTTATTATACTGGTTAAATCCATATATCTAGCATGAACGTCCATGCGTCCTCGTATTCTCCAACCTGTTCCCTCTCAATCTACCAGATCCATAAGCGGATGTAATAAATGCAGGGCAACAGCAAATTACACCCTTATCAATATAGCACAAAAACTAACCCATTCTTTGGCCTACTCTATGGTTTCAGCTGTGTTATCATTCTCGGGAGGGGGTTACAGAGGGAATTTCAACTTTTCCCCAGCAAGCTACAGTGTGAGGAAGTGATTCTTTCATAGTCAGCACGCTTCCTATAGGAAAGTCTGGGCTGGTTTGTGTTTTTTCTTTTTGTCTTTCATATTTTATCAGCTTAGGAGATGACTAATGACACTAGGAATTTCTCTTCACACATGCTGTGTGCGTTTCCTCTGGGCATGTGGGACTCACTCTGTAGTCATATGTTGAGTCTGGGTTCTCGTCACATGCTATGACCTCTGGTGCCATCCAGTACGGCGTTCCGATGAAAGTATTCCTTCTCCCTATGGTTCTGTCCAGCTGGGCGCTCACACCAAAATCAACTGGAAAACAGACATGGTGTGAATATATACCAGGCTCTACGTGGCCCCTGTTGAAATTCTCTTTTTTTTTTTTTTTTTTTTTTACATTGACAAGCTGGTGAATCCAGTCTTTATAAGCAAGATGATTTTTACCGATCAAAGTTTTGTTTCATGGCTGGAAGTGGCACATAACCCATGATTAAGGCGTCATATTGCCGAAACGTTGGGTACCCCACCTTTGTTGTTTACTTAACCCTCTTTATATTTGCTGCTGCTCTTGGTATTTCTTTTGACTCTCTTTGGGAGGTGTGAGATATTGATTTTCATAGTTTGGCGTTTTGTGTTTTTGCTTTTTTTGCTGTATTTTGATGCAATTCTATGGCTTTGTGTGCCTTATAGGTCTTGTCTTTCTTTGTCTTCATATGTATTGATTTTTTTTATAATTTACCTATTGAATAAAGATATATTCTATATATTTTTTTTACTTTGAGTTGTTGTTTATCGTCCTAGGTATAGCCCTTCTACTGTATTGTACATGGCATCATGGCAAGAGAATAAGGATGGTTTGTGTGTGTGTTCGCGTTCGTCTTCCAAAACCAAAATGGCTACACATATATTGTATAAATACTCTTTAGGGCTTTTATAAAATCAAGGTGGCCGAGTGAAGTCGTAACACAGACCCTGGGCTTTAAAAATATACTCTAGGTTAATTCTAAGTGTTGAGAACTAAAGAGCTACTTTTGATAACCTTTCAAAGTCGTGGTTTCTCCAAATTTACACTCGCGGCTCGGCACGCTTTGGTTTCTGGCTGGCTACAAATTGGTGTATCTATTGCCGAGGTGCTAAACCTTTTTTCGAGACCACCACCAGTTAGATCAGGGGTCCTCAAACTTGGCACTCCATATGTTTTCGGACTAAATCTCCCACAATGCTCAGACACTTATTAGGTTAGCTGAGCCCCATGGGAGGTGTAGTTCCAAAATATCTGGAGGGCTAAGTTTGATGACAACTGAGTTTGCAGCTCTCATGGCCACATTGCATAATACTGAGTGGACATCATGGCTGGTGGATGATTTCTGATTAGCACCCCATTCCTTTACTCCCTTCCTTTTCCCTGAATGCTGTGAGTCGGTGGCTGCTGGAGAGACCTCTCTGGGGTAAGGTTCGACAAGGACAAAGTACTTCTCCTGCGTTTAACCAGCTGACTCCTGATGCTTCTGCCTTGATCTCTGGCTGCAAACACGCAAGTCGTAATATTGTCGCCTGAACATGCAACCACATCCCGTGGTTGGAGCCTTGCAGCATGAGCGAGAAGGTGGAGAGCACACCGTGGACCTAAACTAAAAGACCGGGCAGGAGTTCTTTTTATTACTAGAGCATTCTTTTCAAACCTCTCATACTTCTCCTTTTGTTAGATACATATTCTGTGTTTTTATGCATTTGTGTATACACCCTCTAATTACACGATATCAACAGACCTTGTATTGGAGCTTGAGACCCTAGCAGTGAACCTTGGGACTGCATGCTTTAATGCAAATCTAATGCAGAATGTTGGGTTGTTTTTGTAATACCCCGTATTGACTTTTCCACCACCCCTCCCCACATCCTTTGCCCTAAATTAATTGGACAAAATGAGGACCATATGGGACATGGCTACTTTTAGGTATTAAAATCAAGTGGGGCAGAGATGGCTCAGCATTGGGAATGGAAATGTAAATACAAGATAAATGGGATAATAAATCACAGAAACGTTTGGCAGAATCTATTTTTTTGGCAGAAATAAAAGGCTTTTTTTTTTTCTCTCTCTCGCTCTTTTCTTCCTTGGAACTATTGTTGGGTTTCGATTATTTATTTATTTTTGAGTGATGGATACCAGCATATGGTTCTGTCTAACTGCTGCGTGCGGAGAGAAAACTAATTCTAAAATAGCCTTTTGCCAGAAAAGATAATTGATGGTTGCATATGAAAACTCAACACCTCCCCCCCCCCCTCTTATGTATTTATACAAATCTATCATACAGTTCCTAGCTTTTCAGTTTTTTGTTTTTAGGGGTATTTTTATTTATTTTACTGGTAATGTTTTAAAATCCTCTTCAAACTGGAGCTCCGCGCTCAATGAATTCCCCTGCAATGCACAGTCTATATAAAGGATGTCTGATTTAATGCTTCTCTTATAGAATGCACAGAATCCTATAGAAATTGCCAACAGGTACAACACCTGATCTTTTAGTCTGTGATCATGCTTGCATTTGTATGTTTCATCATGTTCCCACCGCACCGTTCACACTATGCGATTTATCGCGTGGATTTTGCCACGACGTTGCACTATGTAGCTTCTCCAGTGGAGCTGGTCAAATCTTGCCGCGCGACGACGCACTATGTAGCTTCTCCAATGGAGCTGTTCACATCTTGCCGCGCGACGTCGCACGTCGCAGAAGCATGTCGCTGGTACATGACCCTTTTTTGCAATGTGCTATCTGCGATTTTGCGATTTGTATTGGTGGTGCTTTGCAAAAGAAATCGCACAAAACAGTGATGTCGCGCGACATTATCGCACCATGTCACGAATATGAAAATCGCGCGACTTTCAAATCGCACAGTGTGAATGGGTAGTAATAATTTGCACATAATCTAGTGTGACCCTATAGGTGCAGGTATTTTCTTTTAAGGCCCCGTTCACACTGTGCGATTTGAAAATCGCGCGATTTTCATATTCGCGACAAGGTGCGATAATGTCGCGCGACATCACTGTTTTGTGCGATTTTATTTATTTTGCAAAGCACCACCAATACAAATCGCAAAAAAAGGGTCATGTACCTGCGACATGCTTCTGCGACATGCGACGTCGCGTGGCAAGATGTGAACAGCTCCCTTGAAATGCATTGGAGAAGCTACACAGTGCGACGTTGCGGCGATAAATCGCACAGTGTGAACAGGGCTTAACTGTGTGTGATACAAATCTATGAAATGTACTTGCAATAAATAAAGAAATGATGCTGTCTATATATTTTTAAATAAATGTTTCTTCTGGTTTGAGAGATAAAAGAAACATCCTGGGTGTTGGCTGCACTTGGGTTAACTTTATGACTTGGGTGTGTCGTATAGAAACCATTAAACATCCTGTTTCTTTGAAACCGTTGAACCAGGAATTGATTTTTCTGGTGAGGGCTAAAAATATTTATATCTACAGTGGTAAAGATGGTATAAATTAGCATGGGAAACACATGTTTCAAGTTGTGTATTTTTATATGTAATATATAGATCAGATTTTAATGTTAAAAAAAGTAAGCGGCTGTGGACTTCATTTGCGTCTTATACCCAGAATTCCCGGCTACATTTGGGCAAAGGAGTTCTCTGGGCAAAACAAATCTCTCTTATTTGCACGTACATGTCATTTTTCTTTTGCAATGATTCCCATTCTCTCCTGCAATTTGTGTACTGGAGGTAGACAAAAAGTGAGACGAAATCATCAATTGGTGTGTGTATATGTACATAATTATGTAATCTATACACCGTTTGTGTTACAATAGCTGTTTTTCTCAGAAATTCTATGTTAATGGAATTCAATTGTACATTATCTCAAGCTGTTATGTACTATTTATTAAAATTGTTACTCAGGCCGCAGACTTCTCCCTAAAGTGAAGAAAATTTCAAATAAGATTTTTTTTTTATTTTTATAAATCAAAATGGTTGTGTATTAGCATGAACCCCCATGCTGGGCCTCGTCTGCTTTGTCCAATCTAAAAGGTCATCCCAATGAAGGTACGACCTCTGTTGCACCCGGTCAAACTGCCTGGATTCACAATGAGCATAAGGGGCTCCAATGGAGGAAGAACACCTCCCTTAAAGTCTGTTTCACACATGAGACAAACTGCTGGGGTTCCCACTCACTTCCTGTTGTTTGAACATGTCAGCCTGAGAAACAGAAGCCCCTTTTTTTAATCCTTTTCTTTACCATGAACCTCTTTTTCCATCTGAGCTGATAATGGGGTGATGCTATGACCAACGTCATGAGCCGTAAGGTCCTAGCCGCTCCATGTACATGGCACCTTTTTTATGAGCCAGCAGCTACATTGGCACCTCAACTTGCAATCCTTGGGAACCACCAATGAATACCAGGATGCAAATCCCACCCAGTGGGCAACATGGGTGTAATTCAAGTGAGACCGATTATTGTACAGTAAGAGAATAATGCGATGTTTCGACCGGTGTGGCCTTAGTCATGCCACAAAACCTAAAACTATATTCTCTAACTGTGCAATACACTCTCAGTTGGATTTGACCTCTTTTGCCCGCTGCTTTAGATTTGCATGCTGTGACTTTGGGGAGGCGGAGTCTTGTGGTGGAGCAAAGTGTTTTCCAGCTGGTCAAGGATAGGCTCTCTGCAAGGAAGTAGTGCCGCTCTTTTGTTTGTGCCTCTAATGACTACCGGCAGCCATTAATACTTAGAGCTCTATGCCTACTGTGCAGTTTAAGTGCCAGGAATTAATTGTTAATTATTATAGTTGGGAGATATTTCGGTAGACACAACAATATTATAATACTTCATTAATTTTATTATTCTGTTTAGTCACATTTAATATCTTCTCAAAGAATTTAAATTTGTCCAAGATTATTCAGGAAAGAAGAAAATTTAACGTGGCTGGGAATCGAAAGAAATTTGGGTTTTAGGGGAAAAATATTGAAATTCTATTCACGGTTTTTGGAGGTTAAACCTTTCTTTTCGGACTTTTGGAGATAACCCAACTTATTCTTGGATTCCTCTGGAAAGCGCATTGCAAAACATCGGTACATGAGACAGAAAGTAAAGGCTCGTTCAGTCTCTGACAAGATGCTGTTTCTCCATGTTGGCGTTTTTTTTTTTTAAACTTCTTTATAGAGAAAAAGGGAACTTACCCAGTTTCACCTCTGCATTTTCAGTAAGCAGAACATTCTGCCCTTTAATATCCCGATGAATTACATGGTGCGCGTGGAGGTGCGCCAAACCCTGAAAAAAAAAAAAAATAAACAACTCCTTATAACCTTTCCTCTCCAAAAAAAAAAAAAAAAAAAAGGGAAACCTTTTAATAGCAATGTAATGTGAAACTGTGGCATCTTTAGGGAGTTGGTTAGAGCAGTACTCCAGTAGCAGTCAGGCAGGATAGAGAAACGGCAGCAAAAAAATGCAAAAGACAAATATTTTTTTTAAAATTATTTCATGTCTATTCTACAAATTGTCGACTGATGGAAATTCCATAATGTGATGCCAAATGCATTTTAACCTCCCTGGCGGTCCGATTCTGACATATTTTATTTGTCAAAATCGGTCCAATTAATATGGCCCACTAGCGGTATTAGTGTGGCTCGGGGATTAACTTTCAATACTGAAAGCGGTATCCCCGAGCCACACTCGGGCCGATACTTACATGTCCTGCGCTCCCTCGCTGTCCCCGCAGTCACACTGCAGCCGATCGCGATGTCACACTTGGTTCACTCCTCGCAAGAAGAGAACCAGAGCCCCGTTCAACACCTCAGCAGCTGCTGAATTGCTGCAGCAGTGTCATTGAACGCTTTGGATGCGACTTTCGAAGTAAAATGGACGATTTCTTAATGAAAGATTCAGATTGTTTTTCATATGACTCGGACAACAGTTGAGGTATATATGAAAAAGAAAAGCAGTCGGCGCAATTCCGTTTTGTATGCACACACCTCAAATGATAGTTTTTATTGAATAAACTTTGTTTATTTCTGAAACAAAATATAATTGAACTGTAATCTATGTGCATGGGGTAAATAAATATTTTGTGCTTTGGTGAACAAAAACCTCAAAATTAACATTGCCGTACGGAATTGTTACTTGCTTCATGGCGGCGTCCATCTTAACTACGTCGCACTACTACTACGTCGCACTCAGCTACTCGCAGCATCTCCTCGGGTTGCTGCAAGTGCTAAGTTAGCAGTGCAGAGCGCTGAGCAGCAGAACGGCGTTCAATGGCAAGTTGCTAGCGTACCACTTGCTGAGGTATTGAACGCGCCTCTGGCAGTGTGACTTTGGAAGCGGCTGGAGGAGAATGCGGGCATCAGCGAGGGAGCGCAGGACATGTAAGTATCCAGCCCGAGTGTGGCTCGGGGATACCGCTTTCGGTACAAAAAGTTAACCCCAAGCCACACTCGGGAAAACCGTCAGGGAGGTTAATGATATTTCTTTCTAATGGGAAGATACAGGGGACCCTATTCCCTTGTTAACTCTAAAATGGGGATGCTAGCGGGAAAAACCTGCCAGTTTCTCCATAGCATCCCCATTTTGGCATTAGAGTATCACCTCCTGGAGTTTGTAGGCTGCCGGGACTCGAGCCCTGCGACAGTGTGCACTCGCAAGATTTCGGTGGGAGACTGTGAACTATTTGCTCCTAGTCCCACCTCTTCTCCTGCCCATGAGTAGAGTGAATCGGGCCACCGTTCTCGCCATGGGATGAGAGGTGAGTATCAGATATATTGCGGTTTTTAGCAGGTGGTAAATGATTCTGAAAAAGTTGACTTGGTTAGCGCCAGCTTTTAGGTGTCGCAAAATTTTTGTTTAGTGTATCGGTGCAGTAATTAAGTCTAGGACTTGGTAATACCTTATCCGAACGCTAATTACTGATTGCGCATCCTTTACTTAACATGGAGAGCGTCAAGTACAATAAGCTCGCGCAACATAGTGCAATCACCGATGCACTAATAGATTTTTCAGGTGTTTTGTTAGGGAAGTAATATAGGGGGCATGTGTTTTAACGTCAATTATCCAGGCGTTTGTGCTTACTCAAATGCTACAGTTGGAGTTCACTAGGGAATAGTGCCCAGTGCGTTCAGAAAGTATTCAGACCCCCTCTTTTTTTTCTTTTAAATTTTATTGTAATCCTGCAGCCTTATGTTGAGTTTTTAATTTTTTACAATCTACTTTCAATCCCACAAAACAAACCAACTTTTTGAACATTGCACATTTACATCAATGTGATATTTTATCTTTTTCTTTTAAATAGTCTGACCCTCTACTATAATATTTGAAATTTAGCCCAGCTGCATCCCGTTTCTCTGAATCTTCTTTGAGACGTTTCTCCACCTACAATGGATTCACCTGCAACATATTCAGGTGATATAGGGCTCTATTTAGCATTAGTCTGCTGATGAAAAAAATGTATTGTGAGCCATTAACAACTGGCTATTACAAGCACTAGTAAAAAATGAGCTGCTATAATACCGGCGCCATATGTAATACAGGAACTGCTAAACTTTATTGGTAGCATGTTCTGGAATTCTTTAATGCTCCATTTAAGAGCAGAGAAAGCCTTCAAGATTGTGCAAATGCGATCTAGCTGGGCCAGGGGGAAAAACACCAAAAACTATTTGTTCTCAGTGTCCTTCTACTTGTGCGTGGAGGCGGCAGATCAGGCCTTCCGCTGCACTGTTATACCATATACTCACTTTTGGTCTATATCCGGATTAAAATTGGAACAAATTTCTTTAAAAACGGAACTCCACTTAAAGGAAACTAGAACGAGTTAACTGTAGCTGTTGTAGGTCACTTGACCATTACAATAGGGCATTAAAACATACACAGACCTCAGCACAACTGCATAGTTGGCTGTAAGTGTGGATATTGTTTTTCTAATTTTTCCAAATCTGGTTAATTTTTATTTCAGGGATGAGTGTCCATTTCCTGCCTTTCCTTGTTCATGATAATAGTTTATTATTAACTCACCCTTAGAACTTCTCTGCAGATGTACGCTATCCAGTCTTCTTTTAAGCAGTTGCCTTTCGTCTTTTTTACCAAGTCTGTAACCGACCCAGCTCCACAGTATTCCATTACTAGCTGTGAGAAAATCAAGTTATGATGTAGATATTTAACATTTTTCAAATCGCAAACCATAAAATTAAATAGAATGCTGCCAGTAGGTTCTTTCATGTGCACAGGGCACTCGCCGAAGGGCCGGTTCAGCTGTGGACCCAGAGATGGCAACAAAGATACATGTACTTCAGTAGATTGGAAAAAAAAAAAAAAAAGGCTCCTTCCCAATGATTAAAATGTGTGTCCTTCACCATTCTGCTAATGAAAGGAAAGCATAAAATTGAGCTATTATGGCAATTAATGCCAAAGGCCTAATTTATTTCCTGTACTCCACAAGGCAAACTCAATGGTGCTGTGCATAGCACAAAGTCCTTTTGCTTATCTTTATGGTATCATGTATGCAGGTTTTCCTTTTTTCCTTTTTCAATTCTGTATTTATTTTTTTCCTGCATACTTTATAAATATCACTCAAGAATCCCTGCTTCAAACATCCATAGAATAAAATCTGTGAATTATTGTCTTACATGTCAAACTAAAGCACACCTGTCATGCTTCCCCACAGGACCCGCCGACCATAGATTGTAGTACCAATCTGCGCAACCATTGCTTACCTGACAGGTGAAGGAAAAAACTGAAAAATGTTAACTAAGTATGTATTCCAAACCCTTTAAAGAGCAGCGTTTTAGTCCCCAAAACACAAAATTAACAAACTTTGAAAACAAACTGAAATCCTCCAGCTCCATCAAGATACAATTTTTAATTAAAATGCTCAAAACTTAGCTTTTGTTAAAGCTGTCATGCCCCATGACTCGGGGTTTATTTGTATAGTTTAATGTTATGTATTGAATTTGCCTTTTGCTGCTTGCAGCTATTGTTTCATAGCTATTTTGATCCTGCTGGGTTCCCTTACCCTTGCTATATCCAGCTAGCTCCACCTCTTTTTGTTAAGTCTAGTTCTGAGGTACTTACTGGTCACCTAGCAGCCATCTTTGCTCAATGCTTGACAGAACTAATGTCGTTTCACCTGCATTGCTGTACACTATTAAAGATTGTCAGTCTGATCATTAAAGTTTTCAACTGGATTCATCTTTCTACGTGTCAGTTTTGCTGAGTTGACACTGCTGAACTTTCATCGTGTGAGTACTGGTCAATACAGACTTAGTCTCAAGCATCCACGCCTCACCGCTTTGCTAGCGAGGCAGAATAAAAGCCAACTGAACAAAATCACTAAATTCTATTCTAAAATATTAAATACTTAACCTAATATATTTAATATTTTAGGATATATAGTGATTTTGGTTGGTTGGCTTTAATTAAAGTTACGTTTTGATGATTTTAGTTGTTGTTTGCATGTTGGTGGAGCTGGAAGACTGTGGCTGGTTTACAGCGGTCGTCTGTTACTTTTTATTTACCCGACAGGCGAGATCAGAAGACCCAGGCCTATAGGAGAATGATCGTGGGGGACGTACGGGTGTTGTGTTAAAGTGTACTCCTCATACTAACACGTAGAAAGTGCAAAAGATGCTATGATTTTTTTCAATGTTCCAGTACATTTTGATGCTCCTTTTAAATCGACCACAGAAGAATTCTAGCTTGGCTGGTTCGTTTCAATCCTGCAGTCGTGATGTTTGTACACAAACTTGATAATAAAGTAACTTTTTCTGGGGACTGCGGGCCTTATTCTAATGGAACTGTTAATAACTGTTCACTGATGTAAAATTGTGCATAAGCAGTTGTTTGTTCAGGGTTCGCTATTAACTGCTTTAATTGTGACCAAACTGCTGTACTAGCGGGTTAAGTTGTAATAGATGAGCCGCTGATTGACGTCAGCTCCTGGAGTGGAGAGAATAGTGATTTTTGTACAGGCTTATTTATGCGAGGTCACGCAAGTAGTGCGGAAAGATGTGGGCAATGATTTTGTTCCTAGTGTTTAGCTGCTGGTGGAGGCGGTGGAACGCATTGTGCTCTGCACCTTGGATTGTTTTCAGCTAAGTAATAAGTGATTTTTGCAAAATTATTTGACATTGAATACAATATTTTTTTCATTGAAGACAAGATTTTAATTCTGTTTTAGCTTTTGCAAAGGAATCCGTGGAGGTATGTCAATGGCTTTTCTCAATCCTGATTATGATGTAATTTCATGCCATGGTTGGTTTTGAAGTGCCAGCCTTTTACAGGCCACATTTCAATCAGTGATGTTGGAAATAATAATACTTGTTAGATCACATTAAAAAGTAGTCGCTTGGAAATTCCGATACCATGGACATCTATGTGTGCGACGAAATACATGCATATTGTGAATTTATTTCACAATCCTAGGTCTCCTTCGAAAATCTCTGTCCCTCTGTAACTAGATCTTTTAAATCCTAAAGTAAATTTATTGTACTGTCGCGTTTTGACCATCTGTAGCTGAAATCCTAATGGGAACAGGACCACGTAATCAGGTGGGCATCTCCGATCTGCATATAAATGTTGCCTGCTGTTGTAGCAAAAGGGTTGTATATCTTGGAAAAAAATTAAATCTAGTCTTATGTTTTGTTCCGTAAACAGGATTTTAATACTATGCGCTAATAAATCTAGCTCATGGAGAAGGGCTTGGATCTTTTTCAAGCAAGTAGTCCTTGTTGGTCAGGAAAGTTACTGCAGCTAGACTCCTTCCTAGAAGGAAGTTTAACACACAAGGCAGCAGACACGGAGAAGAAAAGCTGCCTCTCTACTAAGGAAATGCTTTTTTTCCTGTAAAGAGGTCATTGTACCAAGATATATTGTTATCCTCTAGCCTTAGGAAATTCTGATCTTCCAGGGTTACTCTAACTCAAAATAGATATTTTACTTAAAACCTATATGCAATGACCGGTCTAGAGCATGACCTCTCTGCAAAAATATCCCATATGGCGAGATGATTCTCAATAGAAAGGCGTCGCTGATTAATGCAAAAGGAGTGATTTCCACTTGTTATTGAGTGGGGCAGTCTATTTTAAGAATTTATTTTTTGTGTGTGTCAAAAAGCCATAGTTTAATAGTGGTAGGGGCCCTTTTTTAAAAAAAAAAAAAAAAAAAAATCTGTTGTGGCGTACAGTAATCGACTGTGTTAGGCCCTTTTTTTCTCCAGATGCCTAACGGAGTTTTGAGATGTTGGGAAAAATTTAAAAAATAGTTTATGGAGAGGTGGGAAGGGCATCAAAAGGGAACCTTTGACAGTCGGATAAGCTCCTCCTGCAGGTTCAGGCCTACACCTTACTATATATATATAACATATTTCTCATCTCCCAAATTATTTTTTAGTACAAGTGGTGGAATGTAAACACATAAGCTGTTACCCAAAGCTGATCGTCTTGGCCTGCAAAACTTTTCTTCACAAATGCTCCATAGTAGGTTGCAATGTTCCTGTGGTGGGAATACTTCTTCAGCATGTTTATTTCAAGTTTAATTTCCTCCTCTTCTTCCTAAAGGACAAGATATAATTGCAGCAGTTTAATTTGAAACAGAGACTCTTTGTAATGCACAAACCATCTTTCTGTTCAGAAGGCAGTGTTGGATCACACTTCATACTAACCCGATCCCCGGCTAACGATGACTCACAAGTCACAATCCCAGCGCGTTTTACGTAAAATACAAAGGGGAACTCTTCACAGATTGCCTTGTTATACTAGGACGATTTCTGCTGCTACATTTTGGGAACAGAAACCATTCTAATAAGGAAATGCTCTGCAAGAGAAGTGGACAACTTCTAAAGTGCCATTTATTAATGTGCACCTGCTGTGATGTCCAACCTAAGCCAGGCTCCTTTGAAAGGGAATCACTCCCCATGTATGTCTTGGCTTTGTTTCACTAACAGATATATAGAAAAAAATGAGTAATTCTTCTCAAACTTTCAATGTCTCCCACTTTTGGTGACATGCCGCCAGGGTGAGTGACAGTTGTGAGCAGAAAACCCGTCCTACAAGATGGCTCTCACACACTTCTCGTAGCAGATTGCCGGCTGACACTCTGTCCGACACGTCAGCATGCTGCGGGCCGGTCATATAGTGTTGCGCCACCAGTGTTGCGCCACTGCTCTCGCTGACCAACCGGGCAGCGTGCAGGATACTTCTGATCAGCAATATCTCATGAGTTGCGCTATTGCATTGATCTTGAAGACCAATAAGATATTCATGCCTTGATGTGATATCGTAGACAAAAGTGCTCCTGGCTGGTACGGGTACAGGCACATTTCTTCATACAGGACCCAACTATTCCATAGATTGTATAAAAGGAATCTCTGCTCATCCTGACCACTTTATTGACTTAAAGGGACACTACCACTTGCATAAGCTTTAACTAGATTACTTGCACCTACAAATAAAACCCCATAACCAACAGCATTTTTCTTTCTAAGTAATTGCATGTAAAAAGGAGAAATTAAGGTTTGCTCTCTCGTTTCTATTTTGTTTTTTTTTCCCATGAGGCAACATTTACCAAAAACTTTGCTTTGTGGCTCTTGTTTGTTGAATCTACATTAACAGTTAATGAGTTGGAAGAGGGAATTTTACATAAGGTGGCATGAGGTCTATTGTTCTCAAGGCTAACTGAGATAAGAGATGGCAGCTGAATGAGCTATGACCGGGACCTTAAAAGACTTCTATTCTACCCCTGGTGATGTCACCTGAATACATCCCACACAATGTAATGATTTGAGTCAGTGACCGACTTATAGACTCCATTCTCCATTCTATGGCCAAAGCCACAGAGTGAAGAGCAAGTGATGTAAAGATACTGTAGCGGGGGCAGTTTTCAACACCTAAGATCCCACAATGGATGCACCCAGTGACACATTTAACCCTTTCGCTGCTGAGGCATTTCCCGCCTCTGTGCTGAGGTCATTTTTACCGGTTTTGCTCATCATGTTTAAACGTGTTTTGAAAGCTTATTTTAGTATATGACCCAGACATATTATATATCGTTCTTTCCGTCAGACTTGACAGATTCATAATATGTCATTATTATAATATACAGACAGGTCATGACGTATACATATAACAAAAAATGCAATAAAATATGAATTTTCAATAATTTACAACGCGTAAAGTCTTTTTTTTCACATTTTAACATGCGAGCAATTGCGGTTATATTTTGTATGGGGTGCACTTGTTAAAAAAATTAGAGATGGGGTCTCGTTACATTTTTTTTTGGGGAAAATTACGCGATTTTTAACAAACGCACCGCATACAAAAATCGTTAGTGCAGCATCCTTGTTCACATTATAATTGAAATGGGAACAATATTGCTGCATTAACGAACCAAAAGGAAGAAAAAAAAACTTGTTTATTTTTTTTTATATATATATATATATATATATATATATTTTTTTTTTTTTAAATATTTTTTATTTTTATTTAAAAACTTTTTTCATAGTCGTCATGTTTGGTATTGTTGGAACGGCCATGCTCTGGCCGATCCAACAATATCAAACCTTAACCCCTAACTGCCACGGATCGGGAGATGGGGGGTTCCAATGAACCCCCTAACTCCAGGACTGGCGTCATCGTGCTATGCACGATGACGCCAGTCCTCAGGGGGCATTCCCGGGAGCTTGGCCGACATCCAAGATGTCGGCCAGCTCTGGGAAAGGATCACGAACCGGCGCTTTTCGGCACCGATAAGTGATCCGGCCCCCATGTGGTTAATTCCAGGTACCGTTAGGAAGGGCAGGCTGTGCCCTTCCAAACGGTGCCTGGATTAACCCCCGCAACGCCGGCGATCGGGAGGGAGAGAGGTCCGAAAGGACCTAACCCCCCCCTCCCTTTCAGGCGCCTTCTCCGCACATGCGGGGGGGCGCCTGAATTAGATGTCATCGCGCCGCCGCGATGACATCTAATTGTGCCGGCGGTGGTTCCGGGTGCTGGGCTGACATCGAAGATGTCAGCCCGCAGATATCTGTGGTTGCAAGTGATGGAGACGTACTTGTGAATTGTGGAAAAAAAACTTTTTAGCAAAGCTAGGCTTTGTAGTGCAAAAGATGGTCAACATAATTAGTTTCTCCCCAAAGTATTTTATTACTAGATCTACATACAAGGGGGACCGGCAGGATGGAGTAGAGGTAAAATTACTGCTCTGTAACCATGGAGACATCCGCTCGAATCCCGGCAAGAGCACCTCTCCAGTACGTGTCCTTGGGCAAGACACTCAACGGTACATACTCGCCACCCAGGACATACTTGAAAATGAGAGAAATCTTAATGTATATCTGCATGCACATGACAAAAAAAAATGTTTTGTCTACTTCAGCAGAATTCTTAGTTTTTGGCCGAGATAAATTTCACTACGGCCGTACAGAAATGATTCTCCCATGACACTGACAGATAACAGGAAGGGAAGCATTGCTGCATAGGCAACAGAGAAATATTCTCTTTTTTTTTTTTCTTAGGATTTTGCACACACGCCCTGTAAGATGATACAGCAGCATTTCCTGACTGAAGGCCAGATGACCTCGCCACGACCGGAGCATCCTGTAGTTGGTTACAATACATCCCGCTTGGCTTCTCTGCTGATCCGAGACACACAGGGCGATACAACTAAATACAAATATATATTAAATAAAATCCTACATTTTATATTTAGATATTCAGAGCATAGATACTGTATACTAATCAACATTAAGCGCGCTATGTAAAGTTATGCGTCTTTTAATTTACAAAAAATCAAATCCGTCTGACTCCCAAACTTCTAGGCAAGACAGATGCCACAACGTATTTCATTTTCCTTTTGGATCATTTTCTAGCCTAAATAGAACCGGTATAAATATCCACCAGGTTACCGTGTTCAGATATTGCCAGCATGAAGGCCTTAGATTTGGTGTGATCACAGGCAGAGCTGAATTATGGGTACCAAAATGTAGCAGGAACAGGGATTTAATCGAGGGATGTTTTATCATCTCAAGCTATATTCGTTGTAGCTAATCTAACCTTTCTATATTTTTGCTTAGGCTAGTGTCAGACGAACGCAGTCCTCACGTCCGTGTCGCCGCACAGTTTAACGTCCGTCGTAGCATTGATTTGTGATCAATAGAGACCAACACATGAAGTACACGTCCATTGAAGTGCGCACGCAGGTGGCAACGGACACCATTTAGGCCTCAACGTAAAAGCACTACGACAGACGCCCGGAGTGCGCTGCGTCCGCGTAGCGGCCTGTGTGCGTGATGACACAACGTCAGATTCAGCGCATTTGCGACGTCCATCACGTTGACGCTCAGTTTTTTGGTCTGGCTGACTGTACCGGTCATTTAAATTCCCATATTTCCCTTTCTCTACGTCCGTCAAAAAAAAAAAACGGACTGTATGGTGTCTAAAGTATCTTCCGTCAGTACGTCCGTCCGTTATGCATGCACGCAGCCTGCGCTCAGACTGCGTTCATCTGACATTAGCCTTAATCTGTGCACAGTTAAAAGTGAATCTGGTTGAGGATGACGGGTATTGCAACTTTATGGTAAACGGATAAACTGCCCAACATAAAATTTCATATTCTTTATGGACACACAATAATAAGCTACAGTAAAACTAGCAAAATGTAAATGGTAGTAAATAAAACCATCACAGTACAGCAAATAATGTTTAATGGCCATTAATAGAAACCAAAGCCTCGAATTGTGTTTTGTTTCACATGGTATAATAGGAATAAGCGCAGATGACATTTTTCTTGTTAAAGTTACACACTTGATTTTATAAGCAAAAGCTGTCAGACAACTGGTACTGTGAACATCCTATAGCATATTCACCCACATTATTGAGAAATGGTAAAAATCGGCAAAACGCACAACAGAGGGATGGCCATGGAAGTCCCAATGTTCCTACAATATACCTTTTTTTTTCATATAAGAAGTTTATTGTTTTCAAAAAATATAACACAGTACAAAATGGTGCTGAGTAGTCTCCGCGTATGCATATCTATAAACATAAACATATCAGTTACAGCAGTAGTTAAACCATTATAAGCCATCGCGGTTAAACAGTAAAGGACATTTCAGCAACCAAAGCTTGAAAAAGAGCTCTAGAAACTTTCAATATGGGGGAGGGGGAGAGAAAAAAAGAAAGAAAGAAAAAAGGGGGGGGGGGAGTCTACCGGATTGTCATCATGGGAAGCGCCAAAATCAATATTCGAAACATCACTTCAAGGAACCTTGAAACATATCAAATACTTGAGTATACATCCCAAATATACCAGTGATCTCGGGTCGAGAACGGAATCCCCGCTACTGAAGCGGCAAGAGCGTCCAGTGACCTGACTTCTCCCACTCTGTTTTTAAGGTCTTTCATAGTGGGGAGGGAGGGGGAGCACCAATGAGATGCAATGAGGGTATACGCAGAAGTAAGAATATGCGCCACCATTTTACGTTGAGTCGTTGACATCCCTTTCGGGAATATCTGGAGTAACAGAATTTTCGGGTCAGGGTGGAGGGCAGTACCCAAGAACTTATTCAGGAACACCACTATATCCTGCCAGAGTGTTTGCAGAGGGGGGCAGTGCCACCACATATGTACGAAGGAGCCACGTGTTGCAGAGCAACGCCAACAAGTTGAATTTCCTGAAGTCGAGAAATGGCTAAGCTTGTCTGGAGTTAGATACCATCGATATAACAGTTTTTTCCTCGCTTCATGTAAAGACGCACTCTTAAATTTACCCTTATCTCCCTTAAAAGATTCAGCCCATTGTTCGGGGGAAACCGTGATATTTAAGTCTTTCTCCCACATCACCTGGAATTTACATTTCTGTATAGGGCTCGAGGTAGTCAGCAGTTTATAACATAGTGAGAGTAATCTAGCGAGTGTATATGGGGAAGCACAGTATGTTTCAAAGGGGGACAGGGCTGGTAGTGTCAGTCTTTCTGAGCCAGTCATATCATATTTTGTCAATAGCGTTTTAATCTGTAGATAAGAAAATTGAAGGGGGCGAGTAATATTATACCGTCCAGTCAGGGTAGCATATGACATGAATCCCCTCGGGGAGTAAAAGTCTACCAATCTGGATAGGCCATGTGCTGTCCAATGGCGGGCATTGAAGTTGGGAATTTTGTGGGTCAAAGCTGTAATTGGCGTCGCTAAATGTAAAAGGTGATAGTGACAAAGTTGCCCCCTCATAGCATCCCATGTATGTAAAAGGAGAGTAGCCAGGGGCAATAATTCGGGCAGTCGGGGGCGAATATGTTTCGGGAGCCAGACTATATCGGTTAATCTAAACGGGGATATCGACTGGAAGATGGGCAGGGTCCACTGTGGGACAGGGGATAATGCCAAACCCGAGCCTAATAACGCCATAAGGGCTGCTTTGTGGTATATCAAGAGATTTGGAAGGCCCAGGCCTCCTTGTACAACTGAAGTGGATAGAACTCGGAAACTAACCCGTGGCTTCCGCCTCCTCCAAACGAATTGATTAATTGTGGTTTGTAAAGATTTAAAAAAGGTCGGATGTGGAGACACCGGTAAAGCCCTGAACAAATATAATAATTTAGGGAGAAGAGACATTTTAGTAACCGCAATCCTCCCCAACCAGGAAAATTCAAAACGTGCCCACCTCCAACACAATTCTTTAATCGTTGATAACATAGCGCCATAGTTCAGTCGATAGAGGGTGGGACGTGAGAAGGAGATTTTAATCCCTAGATATACTAAATAAACTGCTCTCCAGTCGTATTTATAGGTGCTCTTCAAATAATTTAGATCGGTAGGTGAGAAGTGAGTACTAAGGGCTTGCGTTTTTGCTACAATATACATTTTTGAAGGGTGTAACACCTCTCACGATTCACTGGCCATCTTTTGCATTCAAAGGTTTTAGGGAACATCTAGAGAGGCTGGAGTTTGACATCTTGGTTATGGCACTTTGAAGGAAGGTAATTCCTAATCCAGGGATCACCAAGTCTGGCCCTCTGGATGTCTCTGAAAGGTAACCGCTACAAGTATCCAGGGATTTGTAGGCCATCAATATCTAGTTGAGATTATATTCCTGATAAACCAAAGCTCCCTAGATATACTCTGAGGGCTACTACTGTTTCACAGAAAAAAAATTTGTTTGACACCTAATGGTTTTTCAGAAAGCACCGAAATTTCAGTGCTTTCTCATTCGGCGCACTTCGGTGTGCTTTGGCGAATCTAGTTTGCCCACTTTGTGGGGATTTCACTATTCCCTGAAGTGCGCTGAATGTAGAACCGCCAATCAAGTCGCCGAAGAGCACAGAACTGCAGAAAAAATAACAAAGAACTCTGCTATTCTAATAAAAGGTGTTTAACCCCTTTAGTGACCGGGCGCTTTTACACAAGTCCGTCCTTTAGGCTAGGGTCAGACGAAAGCATTTTTCCCCGCGAACGTGAAAAAGTGCGTCCGAACGCTTTGACGTATTTTTTTTCACGGAATGCGCAAAAACTGTCAGACGACGCGCATTTTCGGGCGTGATTTTTGTACGGATCATCAATAAAACTCTTTTTGCGTCTGGACGTTATGTAGGCTGGACATTAGCAGTGTCTGACATCTCCTAATCACACACACACGCCGCTATGCCGCAGCTGCGCACTCAGTACGTCAGTACTAGCGGTTCAGCGTTCTCAGAAAAATGCGTTCAAATTCCACTTGCGTTGCACGGCCGGATTTTTGTGCGGCTGTACATCGTATATTGGCCGTCATTGCCCGTCATCTGCTGCTAGTGCGGCCGTAATTATGTGCACCAGAACGCACGTTAAAAGTGCGCTGGTCTGACCCCAGCTTTAGTGACCGCTGCTGTTTTTCCGTTTCTGCGCTGTTCGTGTTTCAGTCAAATTTTTCTCTTACTCGTTTATGCAACCCACACATATTATACACCGTTTTTCCCGCCATTAAATGAACTTTCTAAAAATACCATTATTTCCATCATATCGAATAATTTACTATAACAAAAAAATGAAATAATGATTAAACAAATGGTAAAACCACACTTTTTCGTAATTTAACACCCAAAATCTACAACCGCCAAAAAAAGACCCCAGCTAAATAGTTTTAAAATTTTGTCCCGAGAATAGAAATACCCAATTTTTACATGTTTTTGCTTTTTAACCCCTTCACTGCTGAGCCAGTTCACCTATGTGTGCTGAGCTCTTTCTGACCATGTTATGCCCATTATTTTTAGATGACAGCCTAGGTCCTATTTAACTAAACCCCCCCCCCCCCCCATAAATGTTTTTTTTTTTTTTAAATATATTTTTTTTATATATTTTTTTTTTTACACCAAACCTAGTCATGTTTGGTATCATTGGAAAGGCCATGATCAGGCCTTTCCAATGATGTCCAACATGACCCTCCGCTGCCACGGATTGGGAGATAGGGGGATCCTTTGTATCCCTTTAACTGGCCCACTGATATCCTCACACATATGGTGGGGATGTCAGTGGGTGGGGAGGGGGGGATCAGGAGGTCTGGTTGACATCAAAGATGTCAGCCACCTCCCATGTTTAAATCACGACTTTGTGCCGATTTGCGCCGAGTCACGATCCGGCAGCGAAACTGTTAACTTTATACACCGCTGAAAAGGGGAGGCTCTCCCCTTTCCAGCGGTGTAAAAAGTAAGTTTCTAGCTGCCATGGAGAGATAGAGGGCTCCAAAGGAGCCCCCCTCCACTTCCTGGTTTTAATGCAGGCGCCGGGGGGGGGGCGCTTGCCGATGACGTCATCATGCTCGCTAGCCCCTCTAAAGCAGAGTGGCAGGCTTCCTCCCTGCCAGATCGCCGTTGGAACCAGCAGGGAGGTAAGTATTCGGTATAAAAGTCTGTTTCAGAATACAAAAAACACTTTTTAAAAAAAATTAGGAATCCCAAAATTTTGACAAAAATAAAAATATTCCAAAAAATAAATAAAAAGGCTGCTGAAAATGAAAAGAGTAAACTATTGAATAAAACCAACTATTAGTATTTTTTTTTTTTTTTACATGGAATCTATCGGTTTCGCCTGTTTTAAACCTGCCGAACTGAACCATTGAAAATTGTGGCATTTTAATGAGACACGTCTGTGCAGTTAAGTGTTCTCTGAACAGATTAACCTTCTCTATGGGACAATTTCCCTGCCGCCAAAGATTGCTGAATTGCACTGTATTTCACTGCAATTCGCCAGTATTTGATGAATTGGCAGCTTTCTGAATAGACGAACTGCCACAAGATTGCACCGTATGGCAGTGATGTGCGGTGAGGTCAGTGGCTGGTGAGGCACTGGTTGATATACAAATGCAAAACAGCCAAAAAACATTCTAGCTCCCAAAGAGGAGGCTTCAGGCATTTAGTACATCAGGACAGACACTGCGAGTAAGGACTGACTGGAAGCCGATTCTGTTCCCACAGACCTTTTACAGAACAATTATCTTACAATATACCTTCTAAATTGCATTGGCAAAGACTTCCTAAATGAAGAATCTACAGTCCTGGGTCCTTGTTCCTGGACTTGTTTTCATACAGGGTTATTCAGAGAGGTGAAAAGCAGGAGAATGGAAAATTCTAGGTCAAAATGGCCAAACCAGAAAAAGTTTCCCTTTCATGATCTGCTATTTTGACCTAGAATTTTCCATTCTCCAGTCATTCGCCTGCTTTTCATTGCTCTCTGAATAACCCTGATACAGGGCTATTCAGAAAGAGGTGAAAACCTTGAGAATGAGTGGAGAATTGAATTCTAGGTCAAAATAGTCAAACCAGAAAAATTCTCCCATTTATCTCACTTTCCAAATTGGCTGTTCATTTTCCTGCCAATTCTCAAGGTTTTCACCTCGCTCTCTGAATATCCCTGATAGTGTAGCCAGCACAATTTAACTAGTTTAACTAGTTTAACTTCTCCACTCATTCTCCAAGGTTTTCACCTCTTTCTGAATAGCCCTGATACAGGGTCATTATTCTTCTTTTCACCGCTCTTTGAATAACCCTGATACAGGGCTATTCTGAAAGAGGTTAAAACCTTGAATGACAGAAGTTAAAATTCTAGGTCAAAATGGTCAAACCAGAAAAATTCTCCCATTTTTCTCACTTTCCAAATTGGCTATTTGGTCTAGAATCAGTGTTTCTCAACTCGTTTCCTCGGCCTGGTTTGCCAGATATGTGAAGCACAGCACAGGTGATATAATTTGCTGCTCAGTGTTTGCAGTATTCAGTCTGCATTTTCCCAAGGTGATCTGAAAAATCTAGCCTGTAGTGGGTCCTGAGGACTGGAGTTGAGAAACCCTGGTCTAAATTGTTCATTCTCCAGCCAATTCAAGGATTTCACCTCTCTCTCTGAATAACCCTGATAGTGTAGCCAGCACAATGATTCAATATCGGGGAAATTCAGAGAGAGGTGAAAACCTTGAGAATTGGCAAGAGAATGAACAATCTAGACCAGGGTTTCTCAACTCCAGTCCTCAGGACCCACTACAGGCTAGATTTTTCAGATCACCTTGGGAAAATGCAGACTGAATACTGCAAACACTGAGCAAATTATATCACCTGTGCTTCACATATCTGGCAAACCAGGCCGAGGAAACGAGTAACACTGATTCTAGACCGAATAGCCAACTTGGAAAGTGAGATAAATGGGAGAATTTTTCTGGTTTGACTATTTTGACCTAGAATTTTAACTTCTGTCATTCAAGGTTTTCACCTCTTTCTCAATAGATTCCTCCGGGGGGGGGGGCAGATGTGTTGTGCATTCTTCCAGCCCCAGTTAGCAGACAATAACCAGCCTGGGGTATAACTGGGCATCCCCAGCTTTGGCAGAGCAGGGCACCCCTGTGCCAGGCTCCTGGACTGCAGCTCCCCATGCAGCCAGTCAGGGGTTGTCCATCATGCAATCTTTTCACAGCCTGCATTGGAGGGCTGCCTGGCCTAACTGCTAGACTTCCTGTCAAACAGAGGCAGTCCTCTAATGTAGGGGTTTTCTGGGAATGGCTTGGACCAATAGTGCTTTCCCATTGGTCCAAGCTTTCCCATGCTCTGTCAGTCTGTGCGGCACTAATGAGCAGTGATCTCTGATGTGTGCTGCACACATCTTGAGCAGTTTACTCAATTAGTGCAGCGGAGAAACGTCCTGCTATGCAAACTGTTAATTTCCCCATACGGCAGGGACGTGCACTCAGTGGAGGCAAGTGAGGCACAGCCGCACCTGCCATTAAGTGATAAATTAATAAACTAAAAACAAACTCACCTGCTCCCCCGCTGTCAGCTCCATCCTCTGCCTCTGCAGGCATTAGTTTTCCCAGCCTATGAGCCAGACACATCAGCTAAAAATCCCTGTGTTAGCCTTCTGCTCATCACCTATAGTTTGCCCCTCAGAGAAGTGCTGGAGATTCACTTTGCCAGCTGTCACTTCGCCAAATTCAAAGTACTGCAGTTAGTGATAAATGAGAATGTATTTTATGTTTAAATACTTAAGATAACTGCGCTGTCAAGATCTCCTGTAGTGCTTTTGTTTCTTTTCTTACATATTCCACTGAGCTTGTACATGAACCTCTATCCACTTACAGGCACGAGTTTGTATTTGCATAATTCCATGACACACAAGTTAAAAATGGGAGATCCTAAAGATTTCCCACCTCCTAAAGGTTTTTTTACGTATTTAATTTTTTAAAAATAATTTCTAGTCATGCTTTCTGTAAAATTTGAGTATGACGTATCCAAGATGTTTTAAGAGGACTCGCAGGGATTAGATGTGGTGTGGTTACATTCTAAAGAATTTGAGTCCAATTGTACAAATGATACAGATAAGGTAGATTCTATATATCCGTGAATCGCAAACCTGTCCTCAGTCAGGAGGACCTACTGACAGGCTATGTTTTCAAGATATCTGAAGCACAGCACAGGTGATATGATTTGCAGCTCAGCGATTGCAGGATTCGGTATGCATTTCCCCAAGGTAATCTTTAAAACCTGTCTTGATAGGGGTACTTGAGAACCAGGCTTGGGAAGCACTGGTACACGTACCTGAAATTTGATTTCTATTAATCCTTTTGGGTACGTCCCTAACGAAAAGACTTTTGTGAGATACTAAAGTAATGGGAAGATCTGATATTTGAAAGGCCTTAACTAGTCCGTTTGTATATAATGTCATTTTAACTGACCAGGAAATTTCCGTTTCAGAAGAATAAGATGGCCCAGTCTTGTATGCGTCATAAACCGATCAGAACAGCTGAGGTGTGTTAATGCTTATGTAGAATATAAATGTGTGTGTATGTATGTGTATATATATATATATATATTACAGTGGCAAGAAAAAGTATGTGGAGTTTTGCATGAATTGGTCATAAAATGTGCCCTGATCTTCATCCAAGTCACAACAATTTGAAAAACACAGTCTGCTTAAAATAATACAACACAAACATTATATGTTTTCATGTTTTTATTGAACAGAACATGTAAACAGTGCAGGGTGGAAAAAGGATGTGAACCCCCTAGCCTAATGACTTCTCCAAGAGCTAATTGAAGCCAGGAGTGAGCCAACCTTGAGTCCAATCTGTGTGATATTATTGGATAGAAACATAGAAAATGTCGGCAGATAAGAACCTTTCGGCCCATCTAGTCTGCCCAATTACATGGATACTTGACCTGGATTTATCTTTTGTTTAGGATAGCCTTATGCCTATCCCATGCCTGCTTAAATTCAATTACTGTTTTGGCCTCTACCACTTCTACTGGAAGACTGTTCCATGTATCCACCACCCGCTCAGTAAAATAATGCTTCCTGATGTTACTTTTAAACCTTTGCCCCTCTAATCTAAGACTATGTCCTCTTGTTTTGCTATTTTGCTTCCTTTTAAATATACTCCCTTCCTCTACCTTGTGGATTCCCTTTACGTATTTAAATGTTTCTATCATATCTCCTCTGTCTCGTCTTTTTTCCAAGCTGTACATGTTAAGATCATTAAGCCTTTCTTGGTAACTTTTCTCCTTCAAGCCGTACACCATTTTAGTAGCCCTTCTCTGAACTCTCTCTAAGATGTCTATATCCTTCTGGAGATACGGTCTCCAGTACTGCACACAGTACTCCAAGTGAGGTCTCACCAGTGCTCTGTACAGTGGCATGAGCACTTCCCTTTTCCTACTGCTAATACCTCTCCCTACACAACCAAGCATTCTGCTAGCATTTCCTGCTGCTCTATTACATTGACTACTTACCCTTAGATCCTCTGAAATAATGACCCCTAAATCCCTTTCCTCAGATGTGTGGATGTGTTGCTGAAAGCTGTCTTGCCCTTTAAAAACACACACACCAGTTTTGGGTTTACTGGTTTCAAGAAGCACTGCCTGATGTGAACCATGCCTCGCAGAAAAGAGCTCTCAGAAGACCTACGATCAAGAATTGTTGACTTGCATGAAGCTGGAAAGGGTTACAAAAGTATCTCAAAGCCTTGATGTTCATGTGTCCACGGTAAGACAGACTGTCTAAAAATTGAGAAAGTTCATCACTGTTGCTACTCTCCCTAGGCGTGGTCGTCCTGTAAAGATGACTGCAAGAGCACAGCGCAGAATGCTTAATGAGGTAAAGAAGAATCCTAGAGTGTCAGCTAAAGACTTACAGAAATCTCTGGCACATGCTAACATTTTTGTTGACACATCTACAATAAGGAAAACATTAAACAAGAATGGAGTACATGGGAGGACCCCACGGAGGAAGCCATTGCTGTCCAAAAAGAATATTGCAGCACGTTTGAAGTTTTGCAAAAGCGCACTTGGATGTTCCACAGCACTACTGGAAAAATATTCTGTGGACCGATGAAACCAAAATTGAGTTGTTTGGAAAAAGCACACACTATGTGTGGAGGAAAAAAAGGCACAGCACACCAACATCAAAACCTCATCCCCACTGTAAAACATGGCGGAGGGAGCATCATGGTTTGGGGCTGCTTTGCTGCCTCAGGGCCTGGACGGATTGTTGTCATTGATGGAAAAATGAATTCCAGAGTTTATCAAGACATTTTGCAGGAAAACGTAAGACCATCTGTCTGCCAACTGAAGCTCTGCAGAGGATGGGTGATGCAACAGGACAATGACCCAAAGCATACAAGTAATTCAACAAAAGAATGGCTTCAACAAAACAAAATACGCCTTCTGGAGTGGCCCAGTCAGAGTCCTGACCTCAACCCGATTGAAATGCTGTGGCATGACCTTAAGAGACCGATTCACACCAGACCTCCCAAGAATATTGCTACACTGAAACAGTTTTGTGAAGAGGAGTGGTCCAAAATAACTCCAGATCGTTGTGCAGGTCTGATCTGCAGCTACAGGAAACGTTTGGTTGAGGTTATTTCTGCCAAAGGAGGGTCAACCAGTTATTAAGTCCAAAGGTTCACATACTTTTTCCACCCTGCAGTGTGAATGTTTACATGTTCTGTTCAATGAAAACATATAATGTTTGTGTTGTATTCTTTTAAGCAGACTGTGTTTTTCAAATTGTTGTGACTTAGATGAAGATCAGAGCACATTTTATGACCAATTCATGCAAAACTCCACATAATCCCAAAGGGTTCACATACTTTTTCTTGCCACTGTATATTGCATAAAGGCTCGGGTAAGACGAGCGCAGTGTTCACGTCCGTGTTGCCGCACATTTTAACGTCCGTGTAGCATACAATTATGATCAATAGAGACCCACGCACAACGGACGCGGCAAATGGACGCAAGTTAGGCAAGAACGTAAAACAACTAGAATGGATGCGTGGAGTGCGCCACGTCTGCAACGTCCTCCTAGCTTTGTGTGTGTGAGTGATGGAACATAGTTGGATGGACTGCATTTATACGTCAAGCGTTTTTGACGGACAAAATGTTTTTTCATATTTTATTTCCCATCTACATCAGTCAAAAAAAGTCAGTCACATAAAAGGACCACGTGGCCACTACCTTGTCAGTCACGGACGCACAGTCTGCACAGAACGCATTCGTCTGACCCTAGCCTTAGCTGTGGTGGGCTTACTTGAAATTTTGTTTTAAATATCCTTATCCATGTGTGTTGAAGTCTAGCTTGTACCTGGTCCAAATGCCATGGCAGGGAATCTGTGTCCATTTGTGAGTGCGGCGTTCCACAAAACGGTTACAGATTGAATTATTCTATTGAGTTGGGACCAATTCCCAGATCTCTGCAGCTCCATCACAACACACCAAGGTTGACCGCGTTCTGCAGCTCTAATTATCAAGGTCCACTGACCGCTACAGCTGTTACAAGCTATGACGACCTCAATCAAATAGCCGCACGGGCTTATACGACAAATGTCTGAACAAGGGAAATATTGCGCTGCATGTTAGCAGATCCATTGCATTTAGATGTAACTTCCAATGTGGCCAGGATGTGAAGCCTGAACGATATTCTAGGTTCATGACCGTAATGTTCCAGAAATAATTCAATCCTGCCTTCATAATGCTACAGTTACTTCCAAACCTGTCAATTCCTTAAAAGAAGGGTTCTATTATTTAAAATTACTTCACCTCTATAGGATATGTGTGGCTATAATGGATAATTAGTATTTCACTTAACATATGGATTGTTCTAAATGTTTTTATGGCTCTCAGCAGGTCTGCAACAGTGATGTCCTTCATATCACCGAGCGTATGTTGGGGTATTTAGCTGGCTGGTCAGGTTGGAAGCCCTTTAGGTACATAAAAGAAATGTCCTCTCAATTGCAACTGCTTTTATTTCCAGGAAATTTGACCTACAGAAATATGTGTATGAGCATAAAAAGGTTTCCCATTTTATAAACTGAATGATATGGAGATATTGTGTGCTCCTAGTATAACTCGGACAATTGTTATTGTCGTCTTGTATCTTTCCCCAATTTCTGATCGTCGGATGTACCGATTTCTTTGCAGGTGATACAGGTGGTCTGCCACTGTGAGGACCATCTGCTTCCGTTCTCTCGCTAGTGCTGTCATGGGCATTGCACATTATGAATATTGCAGTTTATTGTCCTGAACACAACTGAATTCCTATGGCACGCTCATGCAGGTGAGCAGGCACCCTAGACATCTTTTGATGTTCTTCTGCATTGGTAGAAAATAAAGGCATCTTTGTACAAATGTGAGGCAATTAATGTCAGTTATAAAAGCCAGAGGAAAAAAACACTGTTATGGCCCTATTCCAAAGTTTGTGTTAACCTAACCAGAGCTCTTGTAAATTTACCCGAACCATTACAATCGATTGGGTTGGAAATTTTACTGCAGCTCTGGTTAGGTTTACTGCAGGGTTGGACTACAGCCCTCCGTGCCCTAATGACCTTTCCACAGGTGCGTGCACTCAAGTGGATTATGGTTCATTGGACAAGCATGGAAAACATTTGTTGAAGGGCTGGAAATGTTAAGGCTGGAAATATATCTTATGTAGCGGGCAAAGGAGCTTTCTATAAATTGGACTGAACGGACAGCATTATCCTCTGGTGAGCGTAAAGAGAAAAAGAATGCAAGATTTAGGCTAAGGTCAGACGAGCGCAGTATTAACGTGCGTTTAGCCGCACTTAATCACGGCCACGCTAGCAGCAAATGACGTCCAATGCCGGGTAGCATACGAAGAACGGCCGCACAAAAGTGCAGCCGCGCAACACAAGTGGCAAACTAACGCATTTTTTCGAGAACGTCAAACCGCTAGTACGGACGTACAGAGTGCGCTGCGTCCGCATAGCGGCGTGTGTGCGTGATTAGGAGACGTCAGACGCTGCTAATGTCCGGCCAACATAACGTCCAGACGCAAAAAAGGGTTTTATTGAAGATCCGTAAAAAATCATGCACAAAAATGCGCATCGTATGACCGCTATCGCATATTCCGTGAAAAAATGCGTCCATTCGTTCGAACGCACTTTGTCACGGACAACGCGAAGAAATGCGTTAGTCTGACCCTAGCCTTATTTAAAAAAAAATATGCACGTTTGATGAATGTTTGTAGATTAGTGTTCTGGCATAGATTCTCATACCCTACATTGGGATCTGTTGATTTTATCAAATTCATAACCAACCCAGCCCATGACCTCGTTTTGATTAGAACTATTCTTCCCCGTAAAATATATAATTTGTAAATTTATTCAAATTCTGGGGGGGGTTATGAAGGGGGGGGAACTTTCCCCATCTCCTCCCAAAGCAGTAGACACAACCAGTTCAAAATGGCTGACAAACCACCAAGAGTTACATCATCACTGGGCTCTTCAGAAAGCACCACGGTTTGCAGATGCTGCTTGCTTCTCCTGCCACTTTTCGAATCTTTCTTTGACGTGCCATCCTTTGATGCTGTTGCAATAACTGCTGTTTTTTCACGTGTTAGCAATCCGTAAACACCCGCCCTTTTTGAATAATACCCTTAGTTGTCTTCCAAAAAAAGAGTAATTCTTTATAGTCATAAAGGCATATAGGCAACAAACGGAAAACCTGATCGAATTCCTTTTCTACGAGTACTTGAAGGTCTCCCAGCCTGATCTTTATCTGAAATGGTTGACAACATATGAGTTGTATCATGGGCATTGGTGTCTACCAAAGTACAGGTCAACGTGATGGTCACTAAGTAAAAGTCGTGTCAAATATAGTAAAAGAGCTTTGGCCTTTTCTAAGTTTCAGTCAATGTATAGTTTTTGTCCTTTGATAGGATGGAGCCAAGATGTGAATGCACACCATGCAGAGCAAACTAGCTTCTTTCTGTAACAAAATAATTTGGAGTGATCATTTCTGATGAGAAGCCTCACTTAAGGGGCATCATTATGTCCTGGAAAATGGCTCTGCTGGCATTTTGTTGGAATTTGCAAATCTTGGTATTAAAAACCCAACAACGTCCCATTCTGTTCATCTTTAGCTATTGATGGATTTCAAATTTCATCAGCTTCAGCCAGCCTGGACCAGACCAAATGCTCAATGAGTGCCATGAGAGATTTGGCTCGGCAGCCACAGGGATGCCTTTTTCGCTACTGTGTTAGTGTAATTAAGCATTTGTTTTTATATTCTCACAAGCAAAAGGCTTCACACATTAAAGTATACTTACTTCTGTGACGTTCATTACTTTTATGGCGGCCAGCTGTCCTGTTTTAACATGGCGTCCCTGGGGGGAAACAAAATGAGGCATATTACAGGCGATAGTTAATTAATGCACCTTTATTAAATTAACTTCATGTTTATTTAATCGCTATAGTACAGCTTTTTGTTATAAAATATTAAAATAATAAGTCTTGCATGAAATTATGCTTACATCGCACTCTGTAAACATTGCAAATTAGTCAAAAGCATATGCCTTTGGGGGAAAAGTAAACGGCGCTTACAGGGGAGTATTTAGGTCTGGTGTTGCCAGCGGCGCTCCAAATTCTGCTGCCCCTTCTCACCAGGCATCAAATATATATGAACATAAAAATGAATTTTAGACATGTACAAGACCTGACAAAGCTATTTGTCAGTAAAAAAAGTATCTTATTTTCACCAGGTGATGCCTAAGTGGCATTGCAACGCCAACAAGCACTAGCATGTCCCAAAACTTAAATCCAATGATTCACAGATGCAGCTTCTCCTTTTGCTCTTTGGATATGGCTAATGTCAGACGAACACAGTCTGAGCGCACTCTGCGCGCACACGGACGGACGTACTGACGGAAGGTACTGTAGACACCACATGGGCCATTTTATTTGATGGATGTAGAAAAAAAAGGGAAATCAAAATTAATTAAAATTAAATGACCGGTACAGTTACCCAGATCAAAAAACCTCAACGTGATGGTCGTCGCAAATGTGATCCATCTGACGTTGCGCCATCACGCACACAGGCCACTACGCGGACGCAGCGCAGTCTGGGCATCCGTCATAGCGCTTTTACGTCGAGGCCTAAATGGCGTCCGTTGCCTCCTGTGTGGTGCGTGTGCACTTCGGTGCGCACGTACTTTGTGGTTTCTATTGATCACAAATCAATGCTACCGCAGACGTAAAACTGTGCGGCGACACGGACGTGATGACTGCGTTTGTCTGACGCTAGCCTATTGGTTATTTAGGGTTTTGTACTCTCAATACCAGCCAACATCGACACTTTGTGAATAACCCCGTTTATTAGCTCTGAGTTCTAATGCTAATGCAATTTCTTTTCCTTTTTAGTTTTTACATTTTATTCTTTGTTTTTGTTCATTTGGTTCTGATGTGTTTTTCTTTTTTTTTTAATTTTCATCGAAACTGTGAATTTCACCATTTCGGTTGCATTTTCGGGGCAGCTTGTCTATTCCCTAAATTGTCAATTCGCCAAATGCATGCGAATTGATGCCGAAATACGGTGCAGTTTGGCGATCTTCAGCAGCAGCGTCATTGTCCCGTAGAGAAGTAATGGCTCGCCTGTTCACAGAACAACGAACTGCATCGAAGTGTCAGCGAAATGACCTGATTTTCGGTGTTTCTGTTCAACAGGTTTAATCCGGTGAATCGATAGGTTGCAATGTAAAAACTGAATCTTTTTAAATTTTCAGCAAAAAAAACCATGCTTATTTTATTTTTAAGAACACCTTGTATTTCTTTTTATACAAAATCTTTGCCACTTTTTTTTTTTTTTTTTAACTCTGCAACAGTCCTTTTATTTTACACTTTTTTTATTTTTTTTAAATAGTCCATTTTATTCTTTAGACACATTTTAATACATGTTTTTTTGTTTAAATCCCTATTGGGAGCATAGAGGTGTGTGTGTGTGTGTGTGTGTGTGTGTGTGTGTTTTCTTTTATGTAATTCGGTGGAATTCGCTGATGCCAGTTCAGCGATTTGCACCGAGGTCTGGTAACTGTTTTGGCAAGTCAAATTTCAGCAAAATATGAGGACCATTCACTTAATAGCGGATTTGTCATATTTTTGGCAAAATGGAATCGCTGAAGCACGGCCAAAATAAAAGCATCGACCTTGCACGCAATTTCGGTGCTTTGTGAATAGTCTCCTTTAGAAATCCTATACATGTGCTTTAGGGTCCCCAGGTTCAGAGCTCTGCCCAGTCCAAGTAGTGACTTCAAAGAGTTCACCCAGGCCTGGCATCCCCTCTGTTTAGCTGCGGAGCTGATTCTACTAGGACTTTCAGGGTTATTCAGAGAAAGGTGAATACCAGGCGAACTGGCAGGAGAAGCGAACAAAGTGAGATAAATGGGAGAATTTTTCTTGTTTGGCTATTTTGACCTAGAATTTTCACTTCTCCAGTCATTCTCCTGAGGTTCACCTTTCTTTTGAATAGAAGATAGTGGGTTTGTCTGTGGAGGCGCTAATTTTGGTATAGGATTTGGGGTTGCAGCCTACAAGGTGTTGCACATAATCTCAACAAAATGTGCAAATGTGATAAAGGAAACAATAAAAAGGTCCTAGTGGCACAATGGTATTACTATGAATCACATTAACCCTGCCCTAAAAGGCCCTCCAGGTACTCGTACGGGAGCTTAGGATCTAGATGTGTCGCCAGGAACCATCAGGTCCCGAGAGACGTACAATGGCAATAGAAGTGCAAGTAGCAGTCAATGTGTAAATTCACAGTACATAATTCAGTTGATAACAAAACCTAGAAACATGCAGGAATTGTGTGTAACAGTAAAGTGCATGTGATTTATAAAAACCAGTCCTCAATAAAGTGCATGCACGGATGGTGCGCTAAAAGCGCCAAGTGCTAGTAGTTCTCTGGAGGGTTGAACAGTCAATAAGTCCTACACCACAGTGAAGTGCACGTGCAAAATCTGAAAAAAAACATGAAAAAAAACGGAGCCTCTGTGGCCGCTAGTTGTTGCACGGCGTGTAAGCCGTGTTGTAGAGGTGGATGATCCACTGCCACAGCTTCTCTCCTCAGTGAGTGGTTATTCCCTCCAGAGAACTACTAGCACTTGGCGCTTTTAGAGCACCATCCGTGCATGCACTTTGAGGACTGTTTTTTATAAGCACATGCACTTTACTGTTACACACAATTCCTGCATGTTTCTAGGTTTTGTTATTAACTGAATTATGTACTGTGAATTTACACATTGACTGCTACTTGCACTTCTATTGCCATTGTACGTCTCTCGGGACCTGATGGTTCCTGGCGACACATATAGATCCTAAGCTCCCGTACGAGTACCTGGAGGGCCTTTTAGGCCAGGGTTAATGTGATTCATAGTAATACCATTGCGCCACTAGGACCTTTTTTATTGTTTCTTTTGAATAGACTTGTATGTTTATTAGGTTGGCCAACATTGGCAAGATGATTGCCAGGACCACCAATGGAGTAGATTATGACCTCAAGGGAATTTTAAAGCTGCACTGCATGTAAGGTAGAGTCTTCTGTGGCGTCCCAGTTTTAGGACACCAGAGAAACAAACCTGGCAGGTCAGCGTGTTAAAAAGACTTTCACATGTAATTTTTGCTTTGGACTATGCAGTAGGGTGGCTGCGCTCAACTATATACAGACACTGCCTCAAGCTCAGAGCTAGCCAAAAGAGCATGAAACACAATCACAGCCATATCGCAGCGGGAAAGGGCAGGCTTACGGCCGTGTGATTTATGTAAATCAATGCAGTTGCAAAGATCTTTACGTTGAGAAGCTGTTGTTCAAAATTCTCCAAATGACGGTTTCCTTTCCCTTTACGGAATCCACCAAAACTGACCAAATATCTATTTTTATGTATATTTATTACCTGTTCATTGTAAAAACACCACTGATGGGAACGATTTAATCCTGACAACCAGGGGTTAAGGAACAGTTTTAGGGCAGAAGTAAAGCTTTTCAGGTGTTACCATTTTCAGAATCTTATGATATTGTGTTTTTATAATTGTATTTCCAGAGCTGAAGTGCATATTGAATTCATGGGAACAGCAATCACAATACTTACCTAGAGGAAAGTGTTACTCTAATTTGGATATGCTGCATACATATTAGCAGATTAGTTAATATTAATAATATATATTTTTTGGGATCTGTGTTGTTAAAATCTCCGGAAATCCCCATGAGCACCATCAGATTTACTGCATTTGGCACAAAAGGTCTTTTCTGCCTTTTATGATAACGTAGAACCCGTGTGAAAATGCACAGCAAGAGATGCCATCTAGAATTTGGAGCTTTTCATCCCAGCAATATTTTTGTAATGGATAAGCAAATACATGTTTTAACTGTCTTAGTATAAAAATCAACCAGTCTGCCAAGAATCCTCATGGGGTGTTCATACACTTCACTAATGTATCCTTACATAAATCCTCTGTGTCATTATATGAAGATACGGATTGATTTTAATTAGCGTTTTAGATGGGGATACAGTAAGGTTTATGCACCATTTTGTGTGTTTTTGTCAATTTCTTTGCTCCGGATATGATTGCTTTGTCGGCATCCTATAAAAGAGGAAATCGAGGTTGTGATGTGAAAATAAATGCTGGAAGCTCTTTCCTGTGTCTGCTGGCACACACTCAATTTAGGGGACAGCGTGCTTCCTACATTCTTCTACTGTATATGGGATAAGTTTAGAGATGCATTATGTGGAATCACAATAGTTTCCAAAATTCTAAGACCTCAAAATACACAGAACAGTCCTCCTCATGCAGTGAGATCAACATTTTATGTTTTAGTGAATTCAGATTTCTATTTTTTTTTTCATCTCGTGCCTCTAATCCAGAAAATGCCGAAAAATATAAGGCAGGTATCGTACCTTTCTAGCTTCCAAGATCTACAGAGTCTGTGCACAAAAATGTTTAAGCCTCATATTGCAAGGTATTAAACCAGATTATATTTTCACATAACCATTATTGTATTTATTTATTTATTCTGTGGAGGCTCAAGCAATGGAGTGAACTTCTCTTTGCAGTGAAATGAAGGCAAGTGAAAGCTCAGATGAGACTTCCTACAGCAGTAAGATCAAACTCTGATCCCCAAATGTTGCTTAAATATAAATACATCTCGCATGATTCTCTAGCCATCTTTTGCATTCAAAGATTTATGTGAAATGTAGGCCATCAACATCTGGGGGACAGCAATGCCTTCTCTAACTATTTGATAGTTTAGTGGGATCACTGTGTGTAGAACATGGACCTGCAAGACCTTGGTTAAAATGTTTGGCTTCAAAACCTTAAAAATTGGTAAAATGGAAACCGTTGGACTTGTGCAGTTCAATTCAGACCAATTCCAATTTCAGACTAGTTTCGTTGATTCAGGAAGCACCTGAATTCCAAATCGATCCAAAATGTTGAGGGTATATCAAATGACACGCTGACCAGTCACTTCTCTCAAAAATCTAGGTATGTGATTAGACCTAAATCTATCCTTTGGCCCCCCATAGAAAAACTCTTATCTAAACTTTACCCCAAACTAGGTACCCTGTACAGAAACAAATCCTGCCTGAGCCCTGCGGTAAGAAAGCACATTGTACAACAAATGCTTAGGCCAGCTATTGTATACGGAGAAGTAGTGTATGCAGCTGCCCCACAAACACACCTCCAGAAACTTAATTCATTGTATAACTAATCCTGCTGCTTTGCGCTACAATGTAACTACATGACCCACCATTGTGACATGTTAAAAGAACTGGCCATCACTGGACTCTAGACGCACCCTTCACCTTTCCAACCTGGTGTTTAAGAGATGTTCTGGGAAGCTACCACCCTACCTGAATATGCTGCTTCCCCCAGCAGTTCCTTCATCCTATAACCTCCGATCCAGGACCTGCACCTTACTTGCAAATACCACAATACAAAAAGACAGTGGCTCGATGCTCCTTTTCCTTATGGAATAACCTTCCAGACCCTATCAAATCTTCCCCCAGTCTAAAGTTACTTAAGAGCTCCCGATTAACATACCTCAACACGGAATGCACCTGTAAACATGTGACATATTGACTATTTCCTACATATTTATTTTCTGTTAATCTGTATATTTGTTGTGTGTTAATATCTTACAGAAATACAAAGTAGTAAAATGCAACAACTCAATGTTCTTGAACCCAGGAGCTACTTGAAAATGAGAGAAATCTCTATCCTTCCTGGTAAAATACTTTATAAATAAATAAATATAGGGGTTGCTTCGGATGACTGAAAACCATTGCAATCACTGTACAAAGCAAATTCCCTAACCCAAATTCTAAAACCAGCAGAAATAGTAACCCTAATCATAAATCAAGCAGAAATTTTAACCCTATCCATAAAAGTATTCCTAACTCTAGATGTAACCCAATCACCACTCCGAACCAATCTGATATTTTTGGATCGTTCCGAATAGGAAAAGCCAGAATTTGAAATGTTTGGATTCCAAAATTTCTGTTTTGATCTGAACCGAAACATTTGGCCGAGGACAAATCTAGAAACCAATCAAGTTTGGAGTAATACAATGAATCCCAGAACCAGCCTGGACGGGGTTGCGGGTGATGTACAGGCATGAATGGGACATCTGTCCACTTAATGATTCAGGGATCTCTACATGCCACCAGCAAAGTGATTTCTGCCCTTCCTTCTCCCCTCCAGGCAGATCAGTGATGCCACTGGCCTTGCCCAAGCTGGATGGCAAGATCTGTTGGTCTAATCAGTTGACCTGTTGGTCTACTGTAATTATGCCCTTGTGCAAAGATAATTTGCATATACAAGTTGTGTATATGTTTTTAGTAGCTTCCATGGATAAATGGTGAGCAAACTCATCCCGGAAACTAGAGTAACTTACATATTCAGATCTATTCAAAGAACGGTGAAAATAAGGAGAATTGTCAGGAAATGAGAACAATCTAGACCAAATGACAGATTTGAAAAGTGTGATAAATGGGAGAATTTTTCTGGTTTGGCAATTTTGACCTAGAATTTTCACTTCTCCAGTCATTCTCCTGCGTTTCACCTTTCTTTTGAATAGACCTGATTGTCTTTTTTTCCAATAGGAGTTCCCTGTCATGGTCAAACCTTATAAAACCATGTGTCTAACATGCTTTATGTAATGTACGTGGCCCTCTATTTTTTTTTGTTGTCTCGTTTCCATGAAAAGTTCAGTAGGTTTCCCAAAGTGAAACCCCACGTTCCAAATCACATTAAACCGAACAAGGTTGGATTAAACGCTTTCCTCTAAATGGCTGTGAACTGTACTGAAGGTGTAATTGACTGGAGAGCCTCGGGCATTGTCTGATGGCTAAATATAAACACATTAGTACAAGCAACTGTGAGACAGAAAAAGATCCCTGTATGTGACAGGTAGTATGTTAAACTACAAAGCCTATGTGAGTTTCCATGCTTTTTATTTGTAAAAATTTCATTGGTAAATTCAGCTTCTCGTGAATGTAACTGTGGCATTGAAAATAATCTTTAACCCACCTAGGATAGGGTATTTTTTGAGTAATAAAGACAAACCTAGTTAATTCCTTACAATTACTATTATTCAGGAGTCCCTATTAATTGGGTTTGATGTTTGTACCAATCTGGGACATCCCAGCATTCACTCCAATGCATACCAGTGGAACCAGCATATCCAGTTGACTATGGGGAATATATAGAGAAACCTTGACCACCATCAACATGAAATGGTTATGGTGTGCTTGGTTCCCCCACCACGTTGGGTGTCATGGTAGCCTTTCAACATAAAGGGCTTTCCTTTTTCAGGAGGCCTGTCAATCAGACCTTGCTAGACAACCTTCCAGGGTTCTTGTCAGCAATGCACAGCTCTGTGCGTACCCTACCAGCTAATTATTCTCAATGAAGACACAGGCAGATCCTGGTGCTAGAGAAAAGGTGATTTGGAGGGACTTGGGTTTTCAGTAGGGTTTAATGCTTTTGGCTTTTAGGCTGGCGTCAGGTGAGAGCGCTATGTGCACCCATACTGACATGCTTACCGGCGTCCGTCGCAGCATTGTAACGCTGCAACAGGTGCTGTCACACGCTTGTGTGCGCGCGCAACAAGTGTCCATTATCCAAGCCTCTCCGGCAAAGCGCTAGGACCTAGGACACGTATTGACGGAGCTGCAAAGCACAAATCTACATAGGAGGATCGCGCTGAGCGCACGGAGTGCGCTCAGTGAGGTGGCCAGATGGGCTTCGAGTGGAAGGAACGTCCACTCTCATGGACGTTCCGTCCGCTCTCCAAAGATGCTCGTCTGACACTAGCCTAAGTGTTTATTTAACACTGGACAAAATGATACAAACGTTTCAGGGTTTTAATCAGAAAGGGGTTGTTCCCGAAAACATCTGAGCTTAAAATGTGATCGGATAACATTTTAACAGTTTTTATTCGTTTAAAACAGTTTAGCAAACCTGTCCTCAGGACTCTCCGCCTCGCCAAGTTTTCCAGATATCTGAAGCACCGCACAGGTGATATGATTTTGCTGCTCATTGATTGCAGAATCCAGTCTGAATTTCCCCAAGGTGATCTGCAAAATCTGGCCTGGTTGAGGTTCCCCAGGACGGGTTTGGGAAACACTGGTTTAAAACCTACTCAAGGGTTTATTCACAAAGCACTGACTTAACACACAATTCCAGTGCTCTGATTTCTGCTGTACTAAGGCGATTTAATTTTGCCAAAAATACAGTGAATCGACTATTTGAGTCGCCGAAGCAGTTATCCAATGTTGAAAACAGCCGGATTTGCATTGGCTCATTCCACCAAACTGCCAAAAAAAAATAATTTTGGAACTCTCTTGTTCACAAAATCACAAAGTATGTGTGTTTTGGTATTTGCCCACTAGCATTTTTTGTTCTATTTATCTTTTACAAAAAACCTCTCCATTCCAGGCAGGCTTTTTAGTTGCAGTCTATCCATGTGACTTGATTTACATCAGGGAGGGGATAGAGTTCTATAAAGAAGCTCTCCTAAGGGTGTCATCTTTCTGTGAACATATTCATTCCTTTTGAAATCAAGAAAGCCCTTAATTCAGGAATGCTCATCCTTGAACTCTCTGGGTGTTTTGGAACTACATATAACAAAAGGCTTTGTGGACCTAATGAGAGGCAGAGTATCATGGGAGATGTTGTTCCAAAACATCTGGGGGCCATGATTGAGCACCACTCTCTTTAAGTAGGTTGTTCAAACACATTCACAAACCCATTGGATGACTGATTGCAGATCTATATATATTTTTCTGTACGTTCTCCTTTCTTTGTCATTCCTGGTGCAGTAATGTTCATCTTTTGTTTGCAATTATTTGAAGTTCTGAGAATTGCTAGACGTCAATATTGTAGGAAATGTTTTTTGTTTAGTATAGATATTATTAGCCCCTGTATTTATTCTTAATTTGCCACTGCTGTCTAGCGATCACAAGGCTGCGCCGAAATGTCCACTCCATCCCTCTGCATGCGGGGCATGCAGGTGGCAGGGGTAAGAGAATGGGTTCACTATTTATTGGGTGAAAACCGTTAATGTGAAAGGAGTGAGATAATGATGTGAGGTAGGAGTGCACTTGCATTTGTGTAGAGATCTATATACTACATTTAACAATTTTGAGATGTAATTTCTGCAGGACGTTCCACATACATTAACACTCCACTTGCTATTCTAAGTCTTGTGATCAGTTTCCAACTGGTCCTCTTTAGGGATGAGCCGAACACTCTCGGAGTTCGGTTCGAGCCCGAACTTCCCATTTGTTCGGGACCGAACCCGAACCCCATGCAAGTCAATGGGGCTGAAAATTCGGTTTTTTAGAGTGCCCTCAAAGAGGGCATATATGCTACATATTTGCCATAAAAGGTGTATGGGGGTCTGGGTAGTGCCCTGGGGGACAGGAAACGAGGACAAAAAGTCCACTCACTGACGCAACCATCAATCACTCTCACCTTACAGTCCTCCCCTCCTGTTTCCAACCCCAACCCTCCTAGATTGTGAGTTCCTACGGGAATAGGGCCTCATCTCCTCCTGTACTGTTTGTCAAATGTTGTTCAATGTATTGTAACCCTGTCTGTACTGTGCTTATTGTACAGCGCTGCGGAATATGCTGGCGCTTTATAAATAAATAATAATAATAATAATAATAAAAAAGTTTAAAAAAAAACGTTTTTAAAGGGACTGAGTTTTCCATGAAATAAGGGTTAAAAATAAAAACCAAAAATTCCTTCAAATATCGTGCCTAGGAGGTCCCCATAACCTGCCCGTGAAGTGGCGGATTTCTAGGATGTATAGAGACACTTAAAAAAACAAAAAATGACGTTTCATATGACGGTAAATGCTTTTCCTTTTAATCTATCCATAAACAACTGCTTGGGGCGGCAGCCTGTATGAAAAGACATTTTAGGACGTGCAGAAAAAGTTTAGTGTTTTTTTTGGCTAAATTATTGTGAAACTTATGCAGGCTTTGGATGAAAGTAACAATAGGTGCTTTAAAATTGGGCTTTTAGCGTCGGCAACAGTGCCGTCACACCGTAACCCCTCTGAGGATATGAATCTGATACAGGCGTCAGTGGCAGTGCACCCAGATATTGTGCCTTCAGTGCCAGGCCTGCAAGTACTATCATACAGTAACCCCTCTGGTATTGTGGAAGAATGCAGGGGTGGACCATGCGGTCCTATATTAAAAAGATATGAATCTGGTAATGGGCGTCAGTGCACCCAGATATTGTGCCTTTGGTGCAAGACTGCCAGGCCAGCAAGTATCATCATACAGTAAGGCTGGGGTCAGACGAACGCAGTGTTAACGTCCGTGTTGCCCGCACATAAGTACGTCCATGATAGCATACAATTGTGTTAAATGGAGCCCCACACACGAAGTACGTCCGCACAGAAGTGCGGGGGCTGACGGACGCTGCAAACGGACGCAGGTTAGGCAAGAACGTAATACTGCTAGAACGGACGTACAGAGTGCGCAACGTCCACAACGTCCGTATAGCTTTGTGTGTGAGTAATGCAACAAGGTCAGAAGGACTGCATTTATACGTCCAGCATTTTTGACGGACAGAATGTTCTTTCATTGTAATTTATTTTCCCTGCTACATCAGTCAAAAAATACGTCAGTGAAAAACACGGACTGTGTGGCCACTACCTTGTCGTCAGTCAGTAAGTACGTCCGTACTGCACGGACGCACAGTCCGTAGAAAATGCGCTCATCTGACCCTAGCCTAACCCCTCTGTAGTATTGTGGAAGAGTGCAGGGGTGGACCATGTGGTCCTATATTGAAAAGTTTTTGATCTGGTAATGGGCATCAGTGCACCCAGATATTGTGCCTTTAATGCCAGGCCAGCAAGTATCATCATACAGTAACCCCTCTGTGTTATGGTGGAAGAGTGCAGGGGTGGACCTTGCGGTCCTATATTAAAAAGATATGCATCTGGTTAAGGCGTCAGTGCACCCAGATATTCTGCCTTTGGTGCAAAACTGCCAGGGCAGCAAGTATCATCATACAGTAACCCCTCTGTGGCATTGTGGAAGAGTGCAGGGTTGGACCCTGCGGTTCAAAAAAATAAAATGATCTAAATCTGGCACAGGCGTCAGTGCAGCCAAATATTGTGCCTTTCATGGCAGCAAGTGCCTTCACACCGTAAACTTTTTGTGGTATTGTGGAAGAGTTCAGTGCTGGAGGTTTTGTGAATGCAGAAGAGGACATCCCCTATCTATTCCATTACTTCAGCATCAGGGGATTGATAGCTGCTGATCCAGGACTGATTCATTTTTATAAATGTCAGCCGGTCTACAGAGTCGGTGGACAGATGCACTCTTTTGTCTGACAAAACCTCCAGTGGCACTGAACGTCCTTTCGGAAAGCACACTAGATTAAGGGCAACCTAGTAGCTGCATAGCATATTGGCTAAGTTCTGGCCACTGATCCAATCTCAACACCCAGTAAGCCAGTGGATCATCTGCTGGAAAGGTATCCAGGTCTGCCCTTGCCCCTAGGTAGTCCTGCACCATATGGTGAAGACGCTGGCAATGGGTGCCTACATTTGACGTCCTTGGGCGTCGTGGACTAAAAAATTTAAAGCATCAGTCAAGTGGCCCTGGCCTTCACCGCTATTCCTCTGATCACCCGCAGCCTCAGAAGCACGTGTGTCAGCACTTGGTAATCTACCAGTGCCTGGAAAGGTGTTACACAAGTGTCGCTTTAGAGCGTCCTCAAGTTTTTTCATCCTGTGCTCCCTCTGTGCGGGCAGGATGAGCTCTGCAACTTTCCCCTTGTATCGTGGATAAAGAAGGGTTGCCAACCAGTAATGATCCCTCTCCTTGATAGCACGAATCCTGGGGTCCTTTAGCAGGCTTTGCATCATTAGGGAGCCCATGCAGCGTAGGTTGGAGGTGGCATTAGCTGCCGAGTCTTCCTGGTCAATGAGGATGAACGTATCGTGCACTTCCTCCTCCCAGCCACGCACAAGCCCTTCTGTTTCTGGGCACACAAAACCCTGCCTTGAGGAATCCCCACCTTCAATGCCCCCACTACTTAAATAGTCCTCCTCCTCCTTATCCTCCTCCTGTCTGATCTGAGTAGGACCCGCTGGAATGCCGGCTGCGGAAAGACTGGGGCCTTGAGAGCTAGGGAAGGCCTCCTCTTCCTCCCGCTGCTCTGCCTTTAGAGCCTCATCTATAATTCCCCGCAGAGTGTGCTCCAGCAGGAACACTAAAGGAATTGTGTCACTGATGCATGCACTGTCCCTGCTCACCATCCTCGTTGCCTCCTCAAATGGTGACAGTGACAGCCACTGCGGGGGGGAAAAACCAAGTTGACCTGAACCTGTCCTTGTGCCATACTCACACAGGTACTCGTTTATGGCCCTCTGCTGCTTGTGCAGACGCTGCAGCATTGCTAATGTCGAGTTCCACCTGGTGGGCATGTCACAGATAAGATGGTTTGTGGGAAGGTGGAATTCTCTTTGAATTTCTGCCAGGCGAACACTTGCTGGGAATGACCGTCTGAAGTGGCTGCAGACTTTTCTGGCCTGGATGAGAAGCTCTGGCAGCCCTGGGTACTTGGTTAGGAAACGCTGTACCACCAGATTTAGGACGTGTGCTAGGCATGGTACATGCGTCAATTTACCCTTGCGTAGGGTGGAGAGAAGGTTGCTGCCATTAATGCAGATGATCATTCCCAGCTGAAGCTGGCGTGGTGTTATCCATCTCTGCACCTGGCCCTGCAGAGCTGACAGAATTTCTGGCTCGGTGTGGCTCCTGTCCCCTAAACAAACCACCTCAAGCACAGTATGGCTTCTTTTTGCTTGAGCGATTGCGTAGACCCTGTCAGGCGTCGGTTTAACTGCCACTTCGCTAGAGACACAGAAGGAGGAGGAGGAAGAGGGAGAGGTGGTGGAGCAGACAGACCTCATACAAGCAGCTTTCTGGAGGCGTGGTGGATGAACAAGCTCCAGCACAGAGCCCCATATTGGATCCCTCCCAGCTGCAATCAGAGTTACCCAGTGTGCCGTGAAGGAAATGTAACGACCCTGTCCATGCTTGCTGGACCACGTGTCCAAAGTCACATGCACCTTGCTGCTGACTGCCTTTCCCAATGACTGGATAACATTGTCTTCCACGTGCTGGTATAGTGCTGGAATGGCCTTGCGTGAAAAGTAATGGCGTTTTGGAACCTGCCACTGTGGTACAGCGCATTCAGCAAATTCACGGAAGGGAGCAGAGCCCACCAGCTGGAAAGGCAGCAGCTGCAATGTGAGTAATTTTGCTAAGCTGGCATTTAGACGCTGTGCTTGGGGATGGTTGGGACTACTGGGATGACCTGGTACATCCATTACTGTAGCATTATCCCTGTCGGTGGAGGTTGTAGGCAATGACATGGCAGGACATACAGTGTGGGTAGAGACAGATGAGGAGGAGGAGGACCTACGCAAAGTTTTGCACCAACGGGATGTGTGGCACTTGTCCATATGTCACCTCAAGCAGGTGGTACCCAAGTGTCCGGTGTTTATCCCACGCTTCAGCCTCATCTGACATAGATTACAAATAGCAATGGTGGGGTCTGCTGCACAGTTCTTAAAGAACTCCCAGACAGCAAAGTTCCTGCATGTGTTCTTTGAGACCACAGCGCTCTGCACCGGAGCAGCTCTGACATCTGATGCCTTGAACTGGCTAGTGCTATGGTTGGTCACAGAGGATGTTGTGCCTCGTGTTTGCTGTGCCTCATCCTTCTCCTCCCCCTCCTCCTCACTTGATTCCTCAGTTCGATCTGGCACCCAGGTGGAGTCAGTGACCTCATCATCAATGTCATCTTCACCCCCTATCTCCTCGTCACTGGAGCCAACTTGGCAGTATGCTGCAGCTGCTGGGGCAACATGAGTGCCAGTTATTTGTGTGTCATCACTGGCACCCCCTTCCTCTAGGTTGATTATACTCTCTTGCTCAACCTCAGAGATTGAATCCGAGCACTGTACTTGCTGCGCATCCTCTCATTGTAGTCAAACAATTCAGCTGACTCCTCCGTGTGTGATAGCGAGGCTACGGCAGGAGTAGCTGTGGACATGGAGGCTGCATTAGATGCTTTGGCAGCTGAGGTGGACTGTAAAGCACTAGAAGCCTGGCTGGCAGAGGACTCGGAGGATGAGGATGGCCTGGTTAGCCAATCCACCAAGTCCTCTGTATGTTGCTGCTGCTTAAGACGGCCAGCACCAGTTAGAAAGGACAAGCGTGCCCCTGCAGAGGATGCACCATGTCCACCACGACCAGAGACACAGCCTCCCGACACAGGGGCTGCTTGCCCTCTTATCTGTGGCTGTGAGCGTCTGCCTGTCCTTTTTGTTCTTTCAGACATGGTGAGTGATAAATAGATTAATATATACAGAACTCTGATTCAACTCTGGTATAAAGATTTAAAGAACTCTGGTATAACTCCGTGAGACACACTGATGGCTGGCAGCCAGTGACGAGACACAGATCACCTCAATTCCCAAATGTGTTTTTTAGAAATTTGTGACGCCCAAAATACTGCGTGGTACTGGCTGTGTGACAAGACACAGATCACCTCAATTCACAAATGTTTTAAAGAAATTAGTGAGCCCCAAAAAGATTTGCTGGCACAGTGACAAGACCCAGAAGATCACCTCAATTCACAAATGTTTTAAAGAAAGTTGTAAACCCCAAAACAACTTGCTGGCACAGTGACAAGACACACATCACCTAAATTCCCTGATATTTGGTAGAAATGAGACCCTCCCCAGTAGCGTGGCAGACCGGCAGAAACAAGCCACAACTATCTCCTTTGAAATCTCCTCTGAAATGCGTGCAGAATCGGCGCGTGGAAACGTTATATAGTGTGCTGCGGGACTTGGCTCTGTGAGCCCATGATTGGGCAAGATTTGCCCAATCAGGACTCTGAGCGGTGATTGGCATAGTGTTGAACCAGTCTTGCATCAGACCTGTGGTCCGGTGCAAGGCTGTAGCCAATTACGAGCTTCAAGCCAGTGGGAAAATGCATTGTGGTCGAACATGCGGCGAACACCCGGAAATGTTCGGTGTTTGCGATCTACTCGAACAGGCTAAGTTTGGGTCGAACCCCGAACCGTCTGAACCCGAACCGCTCATCCCTAGTCCTCTTGACAATATTGGACAAATAATGTCATAGCTACATGAGCAGACACACTCACGTAAAAGACAAAACTTGGAATTGCAGAACAATCAGTGAGTCTAGTGAACTTGTCATGCCAAATGTCACTTAAGCACATATGATACAACTTTTCCATTTTATCCATATATATTATGAGCCAAAATGGTGTATGCAAATGGACAGACTTTCTGCTCCTCCACACTAGCTCTGCATACAGCTCCTGATGAAGCTGCGTAGGCCAGCGAAACGCGTAGAGTGTAATATGTAACTAATCATACGCTTACTGTTGCGACAGGGATATCTGGAACATGCGATCTATAAGCAGTCTGTTTTTTTTTGTTGTTTTTTTTTTAGCGCTACCAGGCTACTATATCTTCTACCCGACACAAACCATTATCCATTAAACTTTTTTTCCCAGGTCCACTATGACCCCTTCAGTCCATCCCATCTTTAATGTGCGGTGTATGAGCGTATCACAGAGCATCAAAGTAAAACTCATTAAGTATAAAAGAAGATACTGTTAAATGTAAAAGTTATTAATGTGTGTGTGTGTGTGTATTACCTTTCCTAACTTTTTTTTTTTCTCCCCAGAGATGGGGCTGAATTCCTCTTCGTCCAATGGCCATAGTGGCCTAGGCACTAGCTAAAGTCAGGTCCAGAAATATTGGGACATCGGCACAATTCTAACATCTTTGGCTCTATACACCACCACAATGGAGTTGGAATGAAACAAACACAATGTGTTTTAACTGCAGACTGTCAGCTTTAATTTGAGGCTATGTACATCCAACTCAGGTGAACGGTGTAGGACTTACAGCAGTTTTCAGATGTGCCTCCCACTTGTTAAGGGACCAAAGGTAATGGGACAATTGGTTTCGCAGCTGTTCCTTGGCCAGTTGTGTGATATTCCCTCATTACCCAATTACAAAGTGCAGATAAAAGGCCCAGAGTTCATTTCAAGTGTGCTATTTGCATTTGGAATCTGTTGCTGTCAACTCTCTCAAGATGAGATCCAAAGAGCTGTCACTATCAGTGAAGCAAGCCATCATTAGGCTGAAGAAACCAAACAAACCCATCAGAGAGATAGCAAGAACATTGGTCTAAACAGTTTTGGCCATGCCTATTCTCAAAAAGAAGGAACACACCGGTGAGCTCAGCAACACTAAAAGACCCGGGAGACCACGGAAAACAACTGTGGTGGATTACCGAAGAATTCTTTCCCTAGTGAAGAAAACACCCTTCACAACAGTTGGCCAGGTCAAGAACACTCTCCAGGAGGTAGGTGTGTGTGTGTGTCAAAGTCAACAATCAAGAGAAGACTTCACCAGAGTGAATACAGAGGGTTCACCACAAGATGGAAAACAGGCCAGATTGGCAAACTCTAAAGCCTTCACAGTTCTGGAACAAGATCCTATGGACAGATGAGACCAAGATCAACTTGTACCAGAGTGATGGGAAGAGAAGAGTATGTAGAAGGAAAGGAACTGCTCATGATCCTAAGCATACCACCTCATCAGTGAAGCGTGGTGGTAGTGTCATGGCGTGGGCATGTATGGCTGCCAATGGAACTGGTTCTCTTGTATTTATTGATGTGACTGCTGACAAAAGCAGCAGGATGAATTCTGAAGTGTTTCCGGCAATATTATCTGCTCACATTCAGCCAAATGCTGCAGAACTTATTGGACGGCGCTTCACAGTGCAGATGGACAATGACCCAAAGCATACTGCAAAAGCAACCAAAGAGTTTTTGAAGGGACAGAAGTAGAATGTTATGCAATGGCCAAGTCAATCACCTGATCTGAATCCCATTGAGCATGCATTTCACTTGAAGACAAAACCTGAAGGAAAAATGCCCCAAGAACAAGCAGGAACTGAAGACCGTTGCAGTAGAGGCCTGGCAGAGCATCACCAGGGATGAAACCCAGCGTCTGGTGATGTCTATGCGTTCCAGACTTCAGGCTGTGATTGACTGCAAAGGATTTGCAACCAAGAATTAAGAAGGGAAAGTTCGATTTATGATTATTATTCTGTCCCATTACCTTTTGGTCCCTTAACAAGTGGGAGGCACATGTGCAAACTGCTGTAAGTCCTACACCGTTCACCTGAGTTGGATGTACATAGCCTCAAATTAAAGCTGACAGTCTGCAGTTAAAGCACATTGTGTTTGTTTCATTCCAACTCCATTGTGGTGGTGTATAGAGCCAAAGATGTTAGAATTGTGTCGATGTCCCAATATTTCTGGACCTGACTGTTTGCTGCTAAGGCGAGGCCTGCAGGGCCTGGCCCCTAGCAGAGGCTCTGGCAGCCAATTGTAGGACTCAAAGGTTACAGTACAGTGGCACTCCTTGCACCCCTGGTAGTTGAGCCCTGATTGCTTGTCTCCTTAATGAATGAATAATTTCCTTTTCTTGCTGTCTGATCTGTCTACTGTGGACGTAATTTTACACGGATACCTTTCATCTCCTCTGTGTCCAACTGTAAAGTCAGGAAAAATTTATTGGATTGTAGCTTTTATTTCTCTAAAAAATATCTGGGAGATTTTTTCTTCTACAGATTGCCTGGAAGGGAATTGTTCGAACCCAGATCAATTGGATACACTCTGGCCACGTGGTTTAAAGAATTCAGCGTAGAATTGTTTAGTTGACTCTGCTGAGCTAATTTAAAAGGCGAATTGTATCTCTTTAGTTTTTAAAAAATCTGAGAATTTTTTGCTTGTACAGATGGTATGCAGTTTTGATAAGCGAAGGGTTAATTTGAGCGATTTCACCTGCTGATTGTTGTCATCCATTGCTTGTATATATGTATCGAAGAGGGTTGAAGGAGTTAACATACTAAGCATGATTAAGGCTTTCTAGCTGAAATGTCGCTGAATTTTGTGCCCCTGTGGCCGTCCTTAAATAAATATATATTTTTACATTGAGTTCCTAGTGTAGTCCACTGATTTCAAGCACTAACGTTAGTAATTCTCTGTTCTTAGACTGTATTTGCCAGGAAGAATTAAAAGTTAGGCTTTTTATGTAATTTTTTTCAACAATTCTACAACCTGATTCATTCTTCATTTTAGACCATCTGTAATTCCTTAGCGAATATTCTGCCCTCCCAACCTATGTTTTCTTTGTTGACTTAAATAAAACCTTGTATGAATCACTCTTCGAACATTGTATGTTTTTTTACACTGTATGAAACAATTGGCTGATCAATGGACTCCTCGCAACCCACTGGATAGACTTCCTTTATCCCTTTTTAGATGTAGCCAAAGGAGCGCTCAGCTTCACAATGCAACTGTGTTCTACTGATGCCCAGGGTATAGATTTTGTGTTGAAACCTGTGAATTGTGCAAAGGGATTAGAGGTGAATAGATTCAGCCTGCTGTTGCAGTTCTGTGGTGAAAGTGTAGTTGTACTTGCAAACATTACAAAGAGGACGGAATGCAATGATGGAACAATGGGGAAAACTTATAGAATTGCAACGATAAACCCATCAGAATCCACCCTCTATTCTTAAGGGGGAAACCTTGTAATTAACTGTCAAGATGATGGATTTTCTGACACTGCTGTCACCACAGAGGCTGTAAATCATTCTTTATGGTCTTCTTTTGCACAATCCCATGGAAAGGGATCATTACTCCAATTCAACTTTAGTTTCCAGCACAATAACCGCTTCTCTTCCATAGGAAAAGCCATGCTGATTGCTGGATTGCCACCGGATGAAATGATTCCATCATCCATTTCTATTACCTGGCAATTCCACAAACCCAAAATAAAATTCCATATATGTTACATATTGGAGAAGAACAGTGGTTCCTAACCCTGGTCCTTAAGTACCCCAAACAGGCCAGGATTGCCAGATATCTGAAGCACAGCAGAGGTGATATGATTTTGCTGCTCAAGGGTTCAGTCTGCATTTCCACAAGGTAATCCTTAGATCTGGTCCTCAAGTACCCTTGGGTACAGGACCGGTTTTGAGGGCCACAATAGTAGAGAACAGGATGGGTAGATGCTTGAACCCCAGCCAAAGTAGAACTCCTATAATGAATTGCGGTTTAAAAAGCCTCGATGGGGATAAAAAATTGTAAACCTTGATTTTGCGAGTTCCAATAAAAAGGTCTGTTACAGAATAAAAAAAGCCTTGTTAAAAAAATCAATGACAAATTTGACCTAAAAAATTCTGAAGACTTTTTGCTGCCAATGAAATCCATGGTTGAATAAATACTTAAGAAAAACCCGGAATATTTTTTTTTCTTACATTGAAACCTATGGGTTTCGCCTGCTTAAACCTGTTGACTGAAACCACTGAAATCGGAGCATTTCGACAACTTTTCACTGCGGTTCGGTGTTCTGACTAGATTAACCATTGCTTCTCTATGGGGAATTCCATTGCTGCTGAAGGTCACCGTATTTCTTTGGCGATTATCCACTACATGGCGATTTGCCAACTTTTTCAATAACCGAATGCCGGGAAATTCTCAATTTGGCGGCCAAGTCAATGCTCTTTGACAAACCCGTTATGTTTTTTCATATACAACAAAATTGAGGACTCTGTATTTATCAGCATAGAAGGCCCGGCAGGTTTGGGGAGGTACCTGATTAAACCTGTCAACTCTGCTCTGCTGATGCTGGAAAAAGCAGCAATCAACAAAACTAGAGCCCTCCGTTTTTCTCGAGTATAATCACATTAGACCTTGATTGCAACGAAATCCGTCTAAATTGTGGAGAACTTCTTAGTGTAAGTAAACCCTATTATTTGAAAAGAGGAAAAAAAAAAGTCAGATGCGCGTGTTTTGGTACTTACAGGCATCTACCATAATAACCGGAATATTGCAGGAAGCCGTGATACTTTTTTTAAATGTGGAAGAACGTTACGCTCCAATGCGTTGAGCAAAGAAGGGTATATGCATTGTGATCACTAGACTCCGATTCTCAAGACCAAAAAAATAAGGAACGAAAGCCTCCTTGCATTATGAGTTACAATTGGTAACGCAAAGCATTCTTTGTCCATCTGTAAATGTTTATGTGCAGTTTGTGGTCAACTCTTGAACTGTGATGTATAAAAGTTCTCATGACTTCGCTATAACCTCTGACAGATACTGGTGAACATAAATAAACAGTTCTGAGCACATTCACTCTGCAGTTGGGAAACCGAACCAACTGTTCTTCGTCCAAAGTATGCGTGCAAAAAAAATATTTCACCTATAGTAATTCTGCTTGTGCAACAGGGTTTTAAGTTAACCGTCAACTAGGGTATTGGGCAAAAGTGAAGTTGTCCATGAGCCTAGAAGGCTAATAGGTTCCTGGAACTTCAGAGATCAAGTGGATGATTCTTAAAGGCAGCACTGGGTTCTCTTCTGTTCTCTGTAGACACGAGCAAAAACCTCCGTTCAATATGGATTCCCAAACCCAGCCAATTTGATAAATGGTAAACTTCCAATATGTTGGTATCGGATAAATGAAGAATATCAGAAGCGTCAAATATATTTTTGTCTGTTTTGAATATTTGGAGTATTAACATTAAAAAAGAAAACCCTACAGAATGGTTTTGAAATGGCACACAGAATGGAGCCTGTGCTCCAACAATGATGCTTTGGCGTCCTTCGAGACATGGAGCATTCAGAATCAATCTGACTATATCAGATAAATTTGGATCAATTTGGAATATTTTTACTTCAAAGACAAAGTCCGATATCAACAAATAGGACTGATCCAAATTTCCAATAATTCGCCCAAATATCACTAGGGAAAGAATCCCACTTATATAGTTCTCTGCTCATTTTACTTGTTTCGCATTTTACCACTGGGTACACATGCTTTACATCAGGGGTCAGCAACCTTGGTCCTTCAGATGTTTTGGAACTATATTTCCCACGAGGCTTGGTAAACGTGATTAGTGGCTGTGCATCATGGGAAATATAGTTTCAAAGCATTTGGAAGGCCAAGGTTTCTGACTCCATCATGACACTGTTACCGTAAACCTGGTCTTTCATTTTTTTTGGGGGGGGGGGTCCATGCAACATCACCCTCCTAGTGAGAAAAGGGGGGGGTTTGTGAGGACCCGGAGGATGAGCAATGGCACTAGTGGCCTGCTCTACGGTGGGGCCTACTCAGGTCTCACAAGGCTTTAGCTCGATTGTGCCATTAAAGGGACAATTGCTCCATATGCAAATCAGATGCTATCATCCAGAAAGGGCAACCAGTACCGAATGCCAAGGCAGTCATCCCTGCAGGAGAGGTGCAGTAACTCCCTACGATCGTTTTGGCCTCGTTGGGCCTCATCAGGAGAGAGTGGCTGACATTACCCTGATGCCTATTGTAATGAAATCTATACAGTGTTTTGAATTTGAAAAGTAAACACTTTTACTGTAAATGAAAAGTTGCAGATATGTTAAAAAATATAAAAGTCCCTCAAAAGTTCCAAGACCGCGTGGTTTGAATGGAGTGCTAAACTGCTAATAATAAAATGCATTGTTTGGTAAATAAACTGGCCCCGTGGTCGCTGACTTGTGATTGCCAGATGTTTCCGATATCTATCTGGAAGGAGATAATGTTTCAAAGCACTGGTTTTGAAAAGCGAACATAGAACTTCCTTGCTTTTTTCTACTTTATCATAATAAAAAGGGAAGAGAAGCATGTGGCAAGCAGATACACTGGTAACCAAACCAGCCATGCGATTATAGGGGGCCCGTATGAGTCAGCTTTTCCTCTCCAACCCTTGAGGATTAGTGGTCTGTGAGTTCTAGAATTTCTTAACATTCTGATTTGTAAAACCAAAAATGAGACCGATACAAATGATGGCACGTAACCACAAATGTATTGTGGAATGCCATTATAATGGTTATGAAACACTGTGTAATAATGCTAAATCCATATAATGAAATCACAATTTATTCTACATTTGTATTTATTGCCGTTTTGTTAATTCTTTTAAACCCATGCCCATAAGCGCTGATGACGTTCTGGTGGCTAAAATAAGGAATTCTCTGTAGGCCATTTATTTGCATTGTGCAAACATTCTGTGGTGCGGTACAGGGGTTATAATAAGTTATGGTGGTACATGGTTAAATAGAAATGCAGTAGACTGGGCCCACATCCCTAAGGAACTTACATTCTAAAGGCTAAGGGCACTATTCCACAGCTGATGCTAATGTACCACCCTGATTTGTAAGCGTTAACGCCACCCATATTACATTCCTGCTGCTACCTCCTTTAGTAATTCACTAGTGCATTGTTTTTACCGCTAGCTTCCGCGCGTTTACAGTATTTTGCGTACGCTATACTTAATATGGAGGGAGGGGCGCAAACGTCCATTTAGCGTTCCGATAAGGTATTACATAGTGCTAACTCGAATTATCACAGGGATGCGGACACCCATATTTTAGCACCACCTAAAAGCTGGCGCTACATGAGTCTGCATTTGCAGACTCATGTAACACCCCCCCCCCCATTAAATCGCACACCTCTCATCCCACTGTGAGAACGGTGGCCCGATCTGCTTCTTGTCACCGGTGTCACGGATCCCCCTGATTACCAAAAGTGTGGTCCCTTTACGCAGACCGCTCTCTACCCTTCCGATCCTTGAATGGTCGGCGAGACAATTAACCAGACAATAGATAGACAAGGGGTAACACCAGACAGAGATAAGGAATAGAGTATCGTCACGAATCTTTCTGACTACCAAGATATATATCTCTTTCTGTAGCTCCCTTTCTACTCTTCCGATCCTTGAATGGTCGGCAAAGCTATGTAGACAATGAAGCAGGTAACAGATAAAGAAAGGGAAATACCAGACAGGGGTACAGAACAGATCACAAGTCCTCCCTAGGACTTTAGTAATAGCAGAGGTAATCTGATGCGTGCTTAGGATGCCACATAGACTGACCTCAGTACCAACGTTAAGGGCAGAACCTAGAGCAGAGTAAATGCCAATACCAGGGGTCATACACAGGAGGGTTCGTTTGCCAATACCAGGAGTCATACACAGGAGGGTTCGTTTGCCAATACCAGGAGTCATACACAGGAGGGTTCGTTTGCCAATGCCAAGGGTCATGCACAGGAGGGTTCGTTTGCCAATGCCAAGGGTTATACACAAGAGGGTTCGTTTGCCAATGCCAAGGGTTATACACAAGAGGATTCGTTTGCCAATGCCAAGGATCATACACAGGAGATAGCCAAAAATCACAAGAGCTCTGCGGGAGGTGAATACCACGTCAGGGCACCGGTGTATGGGAGAGACTGGGTTTTAAACCCGGCGGGTCCGCGTCACAGCGCCAGGCCCCGCCCCTCGGCGTCCCACGTGAGCGGGCCCGGAAGCGCTTACATTCGGCGCCTGGCCAGCGAGCAGCGAGGAAGCTGCTGCCAGGCGCCCCATCCCCTGGGCCACCGTGACAGAACCCCCCCTCCAGGGGCGGCCACTGGACGACCCCCAGGGGCACGGGGATGCGCTAAATAGAAGGCCTTCACTAGCCTAGGAGCATGGACTTCCGCAGCCGGTACCCAAGAACGATCCTCCGGACCGTACCCCACCCAATCGACCAAATACTGCAAGGACCCCCTAGACAGCCTGGCACCCAGAATGGCCTGAACTTCGAATTCCTCCTCGCCCTCCACAGAGACAGGAGGCGGTGGAGCATGGACTTTGGTGTACCGGTTACATAACAGCGGTTTCAAAAGGTTTACATGGAATACATTGTGTATTTTAAAATGGGGGGGTAACGCCAAAGCATAGGAGACAGGGTTGAGTCGCCGTAGTATCTTATAGGGGCCGATATACCTAGGAGCCAACTTCATGGAAGGCACTAAGAGCTTGATGTTACGTGAAGACAGCCAAACCCTGTCCCCAACTTGATACACTGGTGCCTGCCTCCTGTGTCTGTCGGCCTTAGTTTTCTGGATGGCACTACTTTCCTCCAGTGCCCGTCTCACTCTCCCCCAAGTCTCTTTCAATGATGCCAGTTGTTTATCTAAAGCAGGAATCGTGGAATCAGGAAACGTGGCGGGGAGCACGGGAGGATCAAAGCCATAAACAGTGAAGAAAGGAGAATGACCTGTGGATTCACTTACTGCGCTGTTAATAGCATATTCTGCCCACGGTAGCAGATCTGACCAGTTATCTTGTTGTTCTGAGATGAAGCACCTGAGATATTTCTCTACGTTTTGGTTTGCTCGTTCTGCTGCTCCGTTGGTCTGGGGGTGATAGGCCGAAGAGAAAGAGAGGTCTATCCCCACGTTCTTACAAAACCCTCTCCAGAATCCGGAGATGAATTGGGTCCCCCTATCTCCCGAGGGACACCGTGAATGCGGACCACATTGGCAATGAATATGGGCACCAGTTCAGCTGCCGAAGGTAGTTTCTGAAGAGGAACATAGTGACCCATCTTGGAAAATCGATCTATGATCGTAAGTATCACTGTATTCCCTCTTGACTCAGGTAACTCTACGATAAAATCCATGGCTACATGTGACCAGGGTCGTTCGGGGATCGGCAAAGGCTGGAGTAAGCCAATGGGTGCTGTTTTGGGACTTTTCTGCCTTGTGCACACTTCGCACACGGCAATGTAATCTTTGACATCTCGGCGCAATGTGGGCCACCAGAGGAGTTTACTGATACTAGACACAGTCTTGGTGATACCCATATGCCCGGAAGTTTTATTGTCATGATAGATGTTAAGTACCTCTTCTCTTTCGTTCTCAGGTACAAAGAGTTTCGCAGGAGGTTTTCCCCCAGGAGCTGCGCCCTGGACGGTCTGCAACCTTTTCATTAGAGGAGACGAAACACTAATCGTGGTAGCGGCTATAATCCTCTCCTGGGGTACAATGGGATGCTGATCTTGGATATTATGTTCATAAGACTCATACTGTCTCGACAATGCGTCTGCTTTGATGTTTCTGGACCCAGGTCTATAGGTAAGTACGAAATTAAAACTTGAAAGAAACAATGACCATCTCGCTTGTCTGGAGTTTAAACGTTTGGCATCTCCAATGTACGTGAGATTCTTATGGTCGGTTATGATAACAATGGGGTCCTTAGACCCTTCTAATAAGTATCTCCATTCGGCCAAGGCCGCGATGACTGCTAACAATTCTCTATTTCCAATGTCATAGTTCTTCTCTGCCGGGGACAACTTCCGAGAATAGAAGCCGCATGGATGCAAGGGTTTGTCAGGAGCCTCCCTTTGGGACAAGACTGCACCAAGACCTAGTTCGGAGGCGTCAACTTCTAATTGGAAAGGCAGAGCCGGATCTGGATGCCGGAGAACAGGGGCAGTAGTAAAGGCTTGCTTTAGTGCCTCAAAGGCTTGAGTGGCTTGAGGTGTCCATTTCTGATTTCCCACCCCTTTCTTTGTCATAGCCGTGAGGGGGGCCACCAAGGCCGAAAAATCTTTAATGAACCTTCGGTAATAGTTCGTAAACCCCAGAAACCTCTGAATGGCTTTAAGTCCTTGGGGTAGAGGCCAGTCAAGAATAGCTGAGAGCTTCTTAGGATCCATTTGAAAACCCCCAGGAGTTATGATATAACCAAGGAATTGCACAGTTACTATGTCGAATAGACATTTTTCTAGCTTACAGTACAATCCAGCCTTCAATAGTTTTTTCAACACTTGTTTCACGTGGACATGATGAGTGTCCACATCAGGAGAGTATATCAGGATATCATCCAGATATACTATGACGAATTCTTGCAGAAAGTCCCTTAGAGTGTCATTTATAAGGTCCTGAAAGACGGCTGGCGCATTACACAACCCAAAAGGCATCACCAGGTATTCGTAATGCCCGCTACGTGTATTAAAAGCCGTTTTCCATTCGTCTCCCTTTTTAACCCTGACCAGGTTGTACGCTCCGCGTAAATCAAGCTTAGTGTAGACACGAGCCCCTTTTAATCGGTCAAACAATTCTGTTATGAGAGGTATGGGATATGCATTTCTTATAGTGATCCTATTTAAACCCCTATAGTCGATGCAAGGTCGCAGATCTCCCTCTTTCTTGGAAACAAAAAAGAAACCTGCTCCTGCTGGAGAGGAGGACCGTCTAATGAATCCTCGTTCCAGATTCTCCCTTATATATTCCTCCATAATGTCGTTTTCCCTTTGTGACAAAGGGTATACGTGACCCCTAGGAGGCATCGTACCGGGGAGCAAGTCAATGGCACAGTCATATGGACGATGTGGTGGTAGGACCTCAGTCCTGGCTTTAGAGAACACCTCCTTTAACGCCAGGTAACATTCCGGAACCTCCGTGGACAAAGGAGGGGCTGTGGCAATATTGAGGCTACCAATCACATTAACTGTGCCTAGGCACTTAGACTGACAACTCTGACCCCAACATTTTATGTCTCTCTGGACCCAATCGACTACTGGGTTGTGCTCTGTTAGCCATGGAAACCCAAGGACGACAGGACATGAGGGTGATTCAATGATTTGAAATCTTATTGTCTCCTGGTGTAAAACTCCTACTTTCATACATACATCGACTGTATCGTGAGTGATATGTGGACATGCCAGGGGGTTACCATCTATGGCCTCCACCCTTAGAGGTCTTTCCCTGAGAACCAGTGGTATGAGGTTTTGGCAGCAAAATTCTTATCCATAAAATTGCCTGAGGCCCCAGAGTCCAAAAACGCCTCAGTCTTGAGGTGAACCCCCTCCCAGGTTAGGGAGACCGGTAACAGAATCCTGGATTTTTTTTTCTCATTATCCACAAAGGAGGCACACAGAGAACCGACAACCTGGGTGTCTCCTGTTCTGAATCCCACTCTGCTATGTTCAGCCCTGCCAACCCTGGGTCTCTGAGGACATTGAAGGCGGAAGTGATCTGCCCCTGCACAATAAAAGCAGAGCCCCTTTTCTCTTCTGTGAGCTTTTTCTGCTTCTGAAATACCTGTCTTCCCTATTTGCATGGGTTCAACGACCGGTAAATCTGTTTTTACATTCTCCGAACCACCTGATGTACTGGGGTGTCTGGGTAACGAGGGTAAAGGAGGCAAGACCCTTCTGGGTCTATCTCTGGGGTGTCTCCTTTCCCTGATTTGATCGTCCATGGCTATACAGAAATCTATCAGGTGGTCCAGACTTTCTGGTAATTTTAAGGGAGCCAGTTCAAACATAAAAGCCTCGTTCAAGCCTTCGGTAAAGGCTAAGGTTAAAACGTCGTTCGGCCAAAGTACTTCAGAAACCAAAGTCTTAAACTCTATGGCATAATCGGCGACCCTCTTATTACCTTGTTTGATGTGAAACAAGGACCTACCCGCATTGGTAGCCCTTCTAGAGGGATCAAAGGTACGTTTTAACTCAGAGGTAAAACCCTCATAGTCATAAATGATGGGTTTCTTATTTTCCCACAACGGCGTAGCCCACAATAAAGCTTTTTCTGTTAAATGATTAATCAGATATCCTACTTTGGCTTTATCAGACATACAAGAACCTGGATTGTTCTCAAACAAAATCTCGAGTTGAGTCAAAAACCCCCGACATAGGCTTGGTGTACCATCATAGCGTAGGGGTGCCTTCATACTAAGCCTATGTCCTTCAGGGGGGACGGGACTGACCCTAGGTAACACTGGATCTGGAGGGTTTGTGGTACCTGTATTGGACCGATTTAACAGGGTTTGCAGAGCGAGAGAAATCTGGTCCATCCTATGGTCCTGTTCCTCTTGTCTGGCTGCGATACGTGCCAGCTGGTTAGAGAGGTCTGCGGGATCCATTGGCCCTGACGTAATGTCACGGATCCCCCTGATTACCAAAAGTGTGGTCCCTTTACGCAGACCGCTCTCTACCCTTCCGATCCTTGAATGGTCGGCGAGACAATTAACCAGACAATAGATAGACAAGGGGTAACACCAGACAGAGATAAGGAATAGAGTATCGTCACGAATCTTTCTGACTACCAAGATATATATCTCTTTCTGTAGCTCCCTTTCTACTCTTCCGATCCTTGAATGGTCGGCAAAGCTATGTAGACAATGAAGCAGGTAACAGATAAAGAAAGGGAAATACCAGACAGGGGTACAGAACAGATCACAAGTCCTCCCTAGGACTTTAGTAATAGCAGAGGTAATCTGATGCGTGCTTAGGATGCCACATAGACTGACCTCAGTACCAACGTTAAGGGCAGAACCTAGAGCAGAGTAAATGCCAATACCAGGGGTCATACACAGGAGGGTTCGTTTGCCAATACCAGGAGTCATACACAGGAGGGTTCGTTTGCCAATACCAGGAGTCATACACAGGAGGGTTCGTTTGCCAATGCCAAGGATCATGCACAGGAGGGTTCGTTTGCCAATGCCAAGGGTTATACACAAGAGGGTTCGTTTGCCAATGCCAAGGGTTATACACAAGAGGATTCGTTTGCCAATGCCAAGGATCATACACAGGAGATAGCCAAAAATCACAAGAGCTCTGCAGGAGGTGAATACCACGTCAGGGCACCGGTGTATGGGAGAGACTGGGTTTTAAACCCGGCGGGTCCGCGTCACAGCGCCAGGCCCCGCCCCTCGGCGTCCCACGTGAGCGGGCCCGGAAGCGCTTACATTCGGCGCCTGGCCAGCGAGCAGCGAGGAAGCTGCTGCCAGGCGCCCCATCCCCTGGGCCACCGTGACAACCGGGAGCAGAGTGACACAGGGAACAAATAGTTCCCAGTATCCCTCCGTGATCACTCTAAGGTGCTGCGTGATCGCATGTCCCGGAAGCACGACCCTCCATGGACTACAGGAGGTGATGCTTGCGATGGTGCGAAAGCTCTACCGTGAATATCCCAGCAGTTAGCATGGAGTTTCTGGGCGAAGTGCTGAAGTACTGCCTGGCCTGGAATATCATTGGGACACTGCAAGGAAATCTACAGGCACAGATTTTTCCCCCTTGGCTTCTCCATGTTGGTGCGAATGAGGGAATAGTGCCCTTTACTCTCTTGATCTGCTGATGGTAAAATATTGGTCCTTGAGGAATCGCAATAGAAGGCTACCCTGGCCCTTTCACTGGACAGAATACACAAGGCTGCCATCAGGCTTGTTGGATCACTTACGGCACCACTGGTTCTCCTGACTTGGCCAACATTTCTCAGTGCAATTAGCCATCACTGACAACTAGATTATTACAGCCAACATGTGATTATTAGAACATACTCGGGGCTTGGTGAATGGTTCCCCTTTCAGTTTTGGTGTCACTGAGAAAAAAGGAAAAACCCAAGCACTCTGAGCTGTCCGTCAGGAATGTTCACATGATAGGGAACCTCTCGTACCAAGTACTGCATTAAATGTGTATAAAAGACTCCTTTTAGATTACAGCTATATAAAGTCTCTTGTGCATACACAATGTTACTAACCATAACCTAAAGCATTTCCTGGGATTCTTTGCATGCATCGCTCTCCATTCAACTGGTACTCCGACATTTACTGATGGGTTTTAAAAGTTGCTTTTCTAGTTTTGTTTATTAGTTTTTCAATTTCTTTCAGTATTTTACATTCATGGTTTAACATATGGACCTTAATTTTATCACTGCTTTTGATGTGCATTTTGTAATCTGCTGTACACATGGAAAAGAAACTCAAGAAAATATAGATTGAAAATAAAACTGGGCTATTTTGTGATCTGTATTATGCAAAGTACTGAATGGTCAACCAGAAGACACACTATCAAATTATGAAATCTAGTATGTATTCTACTAAATTCTCAGATTATCTAAACCTCTACCACCTCACTCTGATGCTAGGTTGACTCCCTATTGCTGCACATTCTGTGATTTGCTCAGTCATAGTGATTCTGGATAAGTAGACTTTGTTTGCCAAAGCATTTTTCATTCCATCTTTCTCAATCGAACACTCACGCACTTCTCATCTTTCTTTTCACAAGAAGTCATTTCTGCAAACTCAGGTTTCAGAGTTTGTTTATAAATCTGTGATCTATTTCCCCTTTTTTTTTTTTTTTTTTTTCATGTTTGGGAAGTTCCCATGGGGCAATGTGTAGGAATCATTCCTCAACGGGACTCTTGATAAGAGATGAGCCATGAAAACACATTGTCTTATACAAGTGTAAATTTAACAATGGTTTCATGCTTTGTTTTACTATTTTTCTGGGTGCTCTTGACTAGTAGGGTTCTCGATTACCCGAGAGAGCCTGTATGCTGACATTTTGTTGAACTGTGCATGCAAAGGAAGTTTCATTGGTCATAGAGATCGTTTTAATACCTCTACATCATAGTTGTTCATGGGTGATTAAGCTTGAAGGGAATTCCCATGTTTTTGGCTCATTGTAGCAGCACCAATGGTGCTGTAGAGAGGAGGTGTTATTGGTGCTCTGGGTCGCATGCCCGTTTTACTATGGCATCCTTGCGTCCTTCTAATGACGTTTGCTCCACATTGCACCAGTCTAATGATGCTTGCTCCACCTCTCCTCATTCTATTGACGCTCGTTCCATCTCCTCTCCTTTTACAGACTCGTGTCTTAACGTTTGACATTACACTGATGGTTGTCCTGGCCTGCGTTATTCCAGTGACGCTTGCTCTAGTCTGTGACATTCTGCTGGCATTCATCCGCGTCATTCTAGTACTGCTTAGTATAATGTATATGCATGTGTTTTATAATTTATAATATACACTCCATCCTATGTAGTTTTCCTCTTCCTCAGGAAGCTGCTCTGGTGTGGTTCTCTGATCCCTCAGTGCCTTGCTCCTGTGTATTCAGTTTGGAGGTTTCTGGCTTTGTATCCTGTTTTGTATTGTTCTCTTCGCTCCTAGACCAAAGCTTGCATGTGTACCAGTCTCTGTGTTACCAATCTTGGCTTGGTTTTCTCATGTTTGTGATCCTCTCCTGTCCCAGACCCAGCCTTGTTTATTAGACTATTATATTGTGACCTGGCCATTGCAAGGACTAGTACAGTTATGGTTTGCATGTTGGATATACCACCACCATGGCATGCTTATTGGTCTTCTCGCACCATTGTGCCAATGTCCAACAATCTGAGTGACTGGTGTGGGAGGTGCACCATATTTGATCAAGATTTCTAGAACATTCCTACGTCTGCTAACGGATTGGCTAGCACAATGTATAGAGGGCATTTAGGGGATTATTCCCCAATCCCCATTGTTGGCCACTAATAACTACAAGATTTAATTTTCTTGATGTGAAAATCCTGCATAAATCTTTGTTTTTTTTCTAATGTCATCTGTATGGTGTAACCTTCTGTTATTACACATTTATTACAAAGAACCAAATTACTACTTTTTAATGAAGCGCAAGACATTGTGGAATCGGAAGGCATGGGAATCTAGATGCTAAAACCACTACATAATAATTGATTACAAGCTGTGAAGACCATTTAAAGTAGATTTTAGTATGTTTTCAAGAATTAATGATCCTTTAACTACAAGCAAAACACATTTGCCTTTTTTAAAGCTATTTTTGGCCACCTAAGAGAGGTTATGGAGCAGCACAATATGGTATCTGACATGCATTTGTCTTACATTTATGCCCAGAGGAACTTAATGTTTCCATTTGTCTAAGTTAAGTATCTTCTATCATTTCGTGGCAATCCATTTCCCTTTCTTGTTTTCTTTCTTCTGTCAAGGTTGGCCTTGTAACGAAAACTAAACATCTCTTCTGATCAGATTAGTTTTGATATTCAGAAACCATACTTTATCATAGTTTCTAAGTGCTTTATTGTTTTATTTATTCCGGCACTAAATCATATTCGCCGTCTAATACCTCCATTTTTTTAAATTTATCGCTGATGTCTCTGCTGGTTATAGGTTCTGATTTCCAACATGGCTTTAATGAAGCATTTTGGTGCTCCGTTTGTACTTCAATAGTCAGCAGCTTTAACTCTGTATTGCATAAATAGTCTTACACACTTGTATGGGACCTCAAAGGCAAGGCTGCCATCCAATCGGTACAGCCAGAAAAATCGTAAGGGGCTCAGTGCCTCCAGGGGGCTCGAGACCCTGCCTGAAATGCATGCTCAATGAGATTGAGGTCAGGTGATTGACTTGGCCATTGCATAACATTCCACTTCTGTCCCTTCAAAAACTCTTTGGTTGTGTAGCGCTCACTCCCGGAGGAGCTGCTGAAATTGAACCTCGGGTCAGTCTCCCCGCACTAGGGAATAAATATACTCCAGCACCGTTGTGGATTTTATAAATTATATAGTTTACTAGAATAAATGGCATATAATGAATAACACGGTGTTCGTAGAGATATTTACAGTACTTCGTAATGCGGGAAACGCGCAGCGGAAAAGAAATACGATGCTTCGTAATTCGAGGAACGCGCAGCGGAAAAGAAAAGGAAAAATAAATCTTCAACCCCCTTTTGTGTTTGGGGAATGAGTCCCGCACAGGGTGTGTGTGTGTGTGTGTGTGTTATGGTACCCGGGTACAATATTCAACTGTCCAGTGAATTGCTTAAGAGGTATCTTCGACTAGTCAAGTTGGGGCCCTGTGGGTTTTGGAAACAAACGGCAGCGTGCTTTCTTCATTCACAAACGGCCTGGAAGGCCTCTCACCCATCCGCCAGATACTTGGTGCTCCGCTCGACCCAGGACGTCTCTCCACTCGATCTTGGCTGGGATTCTCTGGGCTACCGGATCCGCTGTCTTGCCTTTCTGTAGCTGCTGCAAGATGTCCAGCTCACCGCCTGCTCTCCCTGTCCGATCGATCTTGCGGTGCTCCTAACTCGGGGTCCTCTCGCTCACTTGGTATCAGCGTGGGTATTCCATTGAATCACCGGGTCTTCCTCTGGTTATGCTGAATAACCCAGTCTTTAGCTCTGTCAGGCCCCAGCTGCGCTCCGGCCTAGTCACTGTCTCGTTCTGCTGCTCTGCGTCTTGCTCCTCTCACTCCCTGGCGCGCTCTGCCCGCTCTCTCCACGAGGCTCAGGATGTAAGGGTCTGTGTCCCACCCACTTCCTGTGTCCGCTCCCAAAGCATGCCGGGAAATGTAGTCCCAATGTTCAATGTCTCGTATCGCGCTTGTCTCCCTCCGGTGGCCAAAAATAGGTACTGCCACGACAGGGAATTAAACCCAGCGCTACAGTTGCTTTTGCAGTATGCTTTGGGTCATTGTCCATCTGCACTGTGAAGCGCCGTCCAATGAGTTCTGCAGCATTTGGCTGAATGTGAGTAGATAATATTGCCCGAAAGACTTCAGAATTCATCCTGCTGATTTTGTCAGCAGTCACATCAATAAATACAAGAGAACCAGTTCCATTGGCAGCCATACATGCCCACGCCATGACACTACCACCACCATGCTTCACTGATGAGGCGGTATGCTTAGGATCATGAGCAGTTCCGTTCCTTCTCCATACTCTTCTCTTCCCATCACTCTGGTACAAGTTGATCTTGGTCTCCTCTGTCCATAGGATCTTGTTCCAGAACTGTGAAGGCTTTGTTAGGTGTTGTTTGGCAAACTCTAATCTGGCCTTCCTGTTTTTGAGGCTCACCAATGGTTTACATCTTGTGGTGAACCCTCTGTATTCACTCTGGTGAAGTCTTCTCTTGATTGTTGACTTTGACACACATACACCTACCTCCTGGAGAGTGTTCTTGATCTGGCCAACTGTTGTGAAGGGTGTTTTCATCACCAGGGAAATAAGTCTTCGGTCATTCACCACAGTTGTTTTCCGTGGACTCCCGGATCTTTTGGTGTTGCTGAGCTCACTGGTGCGTTCCTTCTTTTTGAGAATGTTCCAAACAGTTGTTTTGGCCACGCCTAATGTTCTTGCTATCTCTCTGTTGGGTTTGTTTTGTTTCTTCAGCCTAATGATGGCTTGCTTCACTGATAGTGACAGCTCTTTGGATCTCATCTTGAGAGAGTTGACAGCAACAGATTCCAAATGCAAATAGCACACTTGAAATGAACTCTGGGCCTTTTATCTGCACATTGTAATTGGGGTAATGAGGGAATATCACACACCTGGCCATGGAACAGCTGAGAAGCCAATTGTCCCATTACTTATGGTCCCTTACAAGTGGGAGGCACCTCTGCAAACTGCTGTAAGTCCTACACCGTTCACCTGAGTTGGATGTACATACCCTCAAATTAAAGTTGACAGTCTGCAGTTAAATCACATTGTGTTTTTCATTCCAACTCCATTGTAGTGGTATATAGAGCCAAAGATGTTAGAATTGTCTTGATGTCCCAATATTTCTGGACCTGACTGTAATTCATGCTAACGCATCATCTAGGAGCTGACCAGAAAGCACGCAGCTCTCCTACAGAGCCACCATGGACATAGTTTAACTTGGCTAGTTCAACCACTGAATTGACAGGGATCTGGCACTTTGATAAAGGCTCATGCTGGAGTTGCTGAAACATCCGTTTTTAACGTTGGAGATACACTACATTGCCAAAAATATTCGCTCACATGCGTTGACATGCATATGAACTTAAGGGACATCCCATTCCTAATCCATAGGGTTCAATATGACGTCGGTCCACTCTTTGCAGCTATAACAGCTTCAACTCTTCTGGGAAGGCTGTCCACAAGGTTTATGAGTGTGTTTATGGGAATTTTTGACCATTCTTCCAGAAGCGCATTTGTGAGGTCACACACTGATGTTGGACGAGAAGGCCTGGCTCAGTCTCCACTCGAATTCATCCCAAAGGTGTTCTATTGGGTTGAGGTCAGGAATCTGTGCAGGCCAGTCAAGTTCATCCACACCAGACTCTGTCATCCATGTCTATATGGACCTTGCTTTGTGCACTGGTGCACAGTCATGTTGGAAGATGAAAGGGCCAGCTCCAAACTGTTCCCACAAAGTTGGGAGCATGGAATTGTCCAAAATGTTTTGTATGCTGAAGCATTCAGAGTTCCTTTCACTGGAACTAAGAGGCCAAGTCCAACTCCTGAAAAACAATCCCACACCATAATCCCCCCTCCACCAAACTTTACACTTGGCACAATGCAGTCAGACAAGTACTGTTCTCCTGGCAACCGCCAAACCCAGACTCGTCCTTTAGATTGCCAGTTGGAGAAGTGCGATTCGTCACTCCAGGGAACGCATCTCCACTGCTCTAGAGTCCAGTGGCGGCATGCTTTACACCACTGCATCCGACACTTTGCATTGCCCTTGGTGATGTATGGCTTGGATGCAGCTGCTCAGCCATGGAAACCCATTCCATGAAGCTCTCTGCGCAGTGTTTATGAGCTAATCTCAAGGCCACATGAAGTTTGGAGGTCTGTAGCGATTGACTCTGCAGAAAGTTGACAACCTCTTCGCACTATGCGCCTGAGCATCCGCTGACCCCGCTCCGTCAGTTTATGTGGCCTACCACTTCGTGGCTGAGTTGCTGTCATTCCCAAACACTTCCACGTTCTTATAATACAGATGACAGTTGACTGTGGAATATTTAGGAGCGAGGAAATTTCACGACTGGATTTGTTGCCCGGGTGGCATCCTATCACCGTTCCACGCTGGAATTCACTGAGCTCCTGAGAGCGAACCATTATTTCACAAATGTTTGTAAAAACAGTCTGCATTCCTTTTATATACCTGTGGCCATGGAAGTGATTGGAACACCAGATTCTGATTATTTCGTGAGCGAATAATTTTGGCAATATAGTGTGTATGTATAAAAGCTGAAATTAGAAATCTATAAAGTGCTCCTCATTTTTGAATGATTACTGACACCTACTTGTATAATTTGCAGATGGCCATAAAACAAACAAATATAAATGTTACCTATTTTTGCTTATTAGAATTATGTAAAATATTACCAGAATTTTTATTTAACACTCCCCATTTGTCTGTAAACATTTTGGAGTACAAAATACGAGATAATAGAAAAAAACAACTAAAATAATACAGAATTCCAAAAGTGTGTGTGTGGTATCGTATATATTTTTTGCGCTGAATTGATGATAGTTGGCAGATCCAGATTAAACAGAGCCAGCAAAGCGACTACTTCCATGTTGCAATGTGTATCCTACCTTGAATACGTTTTATATTGATTTCTGTGAGCGCACAGGTGAGCATGCAGTGGTCCTTACTATATGTAATCTTTCCAGAAGGAATTGAACTTAGCAGAATCTCAAGAGACAGACTAGTAAAAGGAATATTCCAAAGATTATCCAAGCTGACTATGACATTATTTCTGCAGCAAAAGCAAAATTACAAATGTAAATGTGCCTTAACAATACTGAGATCTTTTATTCTGCATACAGTGTGCAGGTCATAACTTGAAAACACAAATGGTCTAGAATGGATAAAATTGTTGACTTTATTAAATGAAAAAAAGTATGCTTGATTTATTCCCAAGATAATATGAAGGGAATACGAAAAAAAAATTAAAATAAAGGCTACTGTCCAATAAACATCAAAAACAGATTGTATTCCACTTCAAACCACCAGGCTGACCCAACTTCTTGCTGCCTCCCAGCATTCCTGATCATATCCAATCAAATGCTTCTTTTAGAGAAACACTAGGAACAAACATAGGACCTGTATAGTTTTGATATTTGGGACCTTGTACCATAGCAAGGGCTCAGTGTCCCTTTTAATATAATACCTTTCTCAATTTATCATCTACTGTAACTAAAAAACAAAAAAATTCACTGCCTTGGCATCCGACTTTGTTATAGGTTCAATGAATACTGTTATGTTGTGTAACCCTGTCATGCTTAATAAGATGAAGAGGGTAAAAAGAAAATGTCATTTGTGAATGCGGTTTTTGTCGGCTGTTTTTTTTATTTTTTATTTCCTTATTGTTTATATTTTATGTTGCTGATCTGTTAAATTAGTTATTATTGTCATTATTCATAAAGCGCCAACTGTTTCCGCAGCGCTTTACAATAACCAGAGGAAACGAGATACAGATAAATGGACATAGGATGGATACAAAAGGTGTAGAGGGCTCTACTCATGGGGGCTTACATGTGCTTTGATTTTCTCTTGTATGTTTAATAAAGAAAATATTTTACTATGTCACTGAGTGCATCCATTGTGTGATCTTTTGTGTTGCAAATGGCCCCTTCCACATTATCTTTACATCACTTGGTACTCATTGTGTGGCTTTTGATCACTTCCTCAGATCATTGTATTGTTGCTTGACTACATCCCTCACATCTCCAGTGGGTATATTAGAAGCCTTTTTAACCCTTTACCGCCGTGCAGGTTGTGCCCTGCAGGAGGGCTTTAACGCCGGCTACTATGGCGTGCCCCTACTCTGGCTCACTGACCGGAGTGCATCATTGGCTGCAGGGGGACGGCCTGAGGTCAGGCGGTTCCGACGCAGCCAATGACACGTGCCAATTGGTGGGAGGGGCTGTCGCAAGCCATAGACACCAGCGAAGGGGTGCTATGCCACCCCACAGCATTAAGGCCCACCCACTGTGGGGATGGCGGGGTATGCCCTGTGGCGGGAAAGGGTAAAGGTCCTTGTCTTATCTCTTTCAGCTGCCATCTCTTGCCTAAACATTCCCTCCCCCACCTCATTAACTATTAATTACTGTATACGATAAAGCACAGCCACAAAGTAAAAAACTCCCCATAAGATTTTGGCAAATGTTGCATCATGGGAAAAGTCCACAAAATGGAATAGGAGATAAAGATTTTTTTTTTCCTTTTTACATGCAATTTCTTCAAGTTTAGACCAGAGTTTGACCAAGGTGACCAAAAATAATTCTAGACTGGACATGTTAGCTGGTGTAACAGCTGTAGGAATGCTGCCCACAATGGGAGACTAATGTTACAGCCATGTTTACAGGACACAGCAACTGTTGGAGATCTCCTGGGAATGGCTGTTTATACATTCTCCAAGAGGTAGGGGGGAGGCACTACATTAAGTGCCACAGGTGCTGGACAAGAGCCGAAAGAGGCTCTGTATATTGTGAGTAGGGTCCTTGAGGGACCAACTCCAATCTGCCTTGTTTTCATTTCTTCCAAATAGACGCCTTGCCTTATGATCTATGGTCTGCTTTTTTTTAATTTATTTTTTTATTTTAAATGTGTGGTTGCAGTGGACAATAATGGGTAAAGAGGGCTGAGACCATCCATACTGGTCTCCTGTAGTAAAATAAAAAGATCCTTAAATTTTCAGGCTCATGAAATAGTGAGTCTCCAATGGAGAGGAGGCCATTTGATTTATATATTCCATAAAATCTAAAGATACTATGCAATTTTCCTTTTTAGTGTTTGCTTGTTTTCCATGTACAAGACCATTTGGATATGGATTTCTAAGAATGGACTGTAAATTTTTCCTAGGATATTTGGAATAGAAGCATTTGTTTTCCACTTTCATATATGTTCTGGCACAATGATCAGAATTGGCACATTGTAGATAGGTGCGCTGGGAGTTTTCTTTTCAGTTTGTACGGGTAATATCATTTAAAAGTACATACCTTATACACTTGTCCGTAGGTCCCATTTCCAACAACTTCAACAAGCTCAAATATTCCAGCTGGGTCCTGGAAAAAAAATGGAGATTTGAATGAAAAACAGAAGCAAACATTTGTATGTTGAGGAGTGCATGTTAATGTTCCAGATAAATACGGAGATTACATCAATTTACTCGCTGATATGTGAACATTTCCTTATTCTTCAGAAGAGGAGTGTAAAAATAATACAATCCATCTTTAACTCCTTCACTACCATGGTTGAGTATACACGATGACCAAAGCTCCTACATGAGCCAAACATCGAGTAAACTCGATCTGTTTCTATTCTGGAGCCATCCATCAGAATTCTGATTACTGTAAATTAAACTCCTTTGGAAATGCGCTCCAGAGCATGCCCCCACATTTTCATCATCTTGTACATGTCTGCCAAGGTGCTGAAGCTATTCCGACAGCTTGGGAGTATTGTTTTTCCCTTCAAGGAAACTCCCATCCCCCAGCTGTGTTATACATGCAGCAATGCTTTTGGCCAGAAAATAAGCTTACTGTCTCTAAAATGTATTTTGTGGTTCATTTTTACCTGACTGCCTGCGAAGGAAAGTTACTTTCCATAAATCCATAGAGTCCTGGAAGTAGTTTTATGGAAAACTTGGTGTTTATTGTGTACTTAAAAAATCAAGACAGACATGTACAGTTGTGTTCAAAATTATTCAACCCCCACTGAAATTGAGTGTTTTGGCCAGTTTGACATTGATTTTGATCATTCAATCATCTTGCTTACAATTAAATCAAAGAGGCACGTGTAGGTCAGACAAATATAACATAACATTTATAATGAAATAACCACAAATGTCTTTTCTGTGCTCACATCATTATCAGTTTTATTCAACCCCCAAGTGACATTCAATCTTAGTACTTAGTACAACATCCTTTTACAGTTATAACAGCTTTTAAACGTGAAGCATAGCTTGACACAAGTGTCTTGCAGCGATCTACGGGTATCTTCGCCCATTCGTCATGGGCAAAAGCCTCCAGTTCAGTCACATTCTTAGGCTTGCGTACTGCAACTGCTTTCTTTAAGTCCCACCAGAGATTCTCAATCGGATTTAAGTCAGGTGACTGCGATGGCCACTCCAAAATGTTCCAGCCTTTAATCTGCAACCATGCTCTAGTGGACTTGGAGGTATGCTTGGATCATTGTCCTGTTGAAAGGTCCAACGTCTCCCAAGCCTCAGGTTTGTGACGGACTGCATCACATTGTCATCCAATATCTCCTGGTACTGAAGAGAATTCATGGTACCTTGCACACGCTGAAGCTTCCCTGTACCTGCAGAAGCAAAACAGCCCCAAAGCATGATTGACCCCCGCCATGCTTCACAGTAGGCAAGGTGTTCTTTTCTTCATAGGCCTTGTTCTTCCTCCTCCAAACATAGCGTTGATCCATGGGCCCAAACAGTTCTAATTTTGTTTCATCAGTCCACAGAACACTATCCCAAAACTTCTGTGGTTTGTCCACATGACTTTTGGCATACTGCAGTCGACTCTTCTTATTCTTTGGAGACAGCAAGGGGGTGCACCTGGGAGTTCTGGCATGGAGGCCTTCATTACGCAGTGTGCGCCGTATTGTCTGAGCTGAAACTTTAGTACCCACATCTGACAAATCTTTTCTCAGTTCCTCAGCAGTCACACAGGGACTTTTCTCCACTCTACGCTTCAGGTAGCGCACAGCAGTCGAAGTCAGCATCTTCTTTCTGCCACGACCAGGTAGCGTTTCAACCGTGCCCTTTGCCTTGAATTTGCGAATGATGCTTCCTATGGTCTCTCTTGGTATGTTTAACATCTTTGCAATCTTCTTATAGCCATTGCCCTTCCTGTGAAGAGTAATCACCTCTTCTCTTGTCTTCCTGGACCATTCTCTTGACTTCACCATGTTTGTAACCACACCAGTAAATGTCTAGAAGGAGCTGAGTATCACAGTCATTTTAAAGCTGCCTAATTGGTGCTTATTATGCTTTATTGCTGCGCCGTGACATCCACAGGTGTTTTCAATACCTGATTGAAAACACTTGAATGAACCTCTGTTCTTCAGAGTGGTAGTCCTTTAAGGGGTTGAATAATTGTGTCAATGAAGAATTCACAAAAGAAACATTTACTACTATATTACAAAACCAATTGATGTCATTTTAGTTGCATATGGTTCTTTAAAAAGTCCTTGTAGGATTTCATTCTGAATACAATTACAAATGTACACTAAATTCCCTAAAACCCTTTACAGCATTGGAGGTTGAATAATTTTGAACACAACTGTACATAAACAAGAAATTCCCACCAATCCCAGGAAACTAGAATTAATCTTAATTGAGCTACCATGAATTCAGGACGAGTGCAGGAAAAAGTGTTGCTGGTCAGACCAAAAATGCCTATTTCATTACACACACAAAGGTTCAATCAAATTGCTGGATTATAGAATGAAGATAAGTCTTAATATAAGTGGTTCACCCAAAAACAAAACTGAACCAATTTGCATAGAGCAAAGAAGAGTTCTAGGCGAGCACAGAAATCCTTTGAGTGGTCTCATGCTCCGAGCGTAACTGGCAGCCAATTCTCATTAAGAATAGAAGATAACGATAGGCAAGCATAGAGATCCTTAGAGTGGTCTCATACGGATTCAGTCTGCATTTCCCCAAGGTGAGCCTTAAAACCTGGCCTGTTAAAGGGTCCAGAGGACAGGTTTAGGAAACACTGCTTTAGGCTGAGCGTCCACTGGCACCATAGTCGGACAACCGATGCGTTCATCCGACTATGGACGACGTCGTCCGACGAGGGTCTTCCACTGCAAGCGATCTGTTGGAATAGCTATGGACGATCAGATAGATTTCAGAGGTGGAGTGTAGAGACTGCCAAAACCAGAATGAACTGGTTTTACATATAAAACACAGTTCATTCGGCTTTTTTAAACACTGCAGTCCTTTGTGGGACAATGGGTGAGACAGAATACAAATATACATACAAGTACACACAGAGCAGTAGCAGAGAGGACCCAAGAGCTTACAATCAACCAAGGAGCCTTCCCTGCCCTACCCCTCACCCCAACACAAACAGGGCTAGTCCCACACATCTCACATACAGTACATATAAATCAGGGATCTCAAACTCTGGCCCAAACAGATGTATATTGCCTACAAATCCCAGAATTCTTTGAATGCAATAAATGGCCAGAGATTAATGGGAGGTGTAGTTCAGAAACATCTTGGGGGGCCAGAGTTTGAGATCCCTGATAGTTTATTTTAAATGCTTTTAGAACTCCCCTGATCAGTTTCTCCACATCCATCTTCTCTGATCTGCTGAAATACATGCGATGCAAACGAGTGATTTGGTTGTGATCGCCCATCTGATGCTGTCTTTACCCGTCGCTGGAAGACTGACGTCAGACGTCGGATGCAATGGACGATGGTCCATTCACTTGCATGTTGTTGGATCGGATGGACGATATCTGATGATCGCACAAATACGGTGCCAGTGGACGCCCAGCCTAAAGGATTCCCTTGGGGAATGCAGACTGAATATTGCAATCACTGAGCAGCAAATCATATCACCTGTGCTGTGCTTCAGCTATCTGGCAAACCTGGCCTGTTAGGGGGACTTGAGGAGCAGGGTTAAGAACCACTGACTTGACACTCAATTCTAATCAATGTGTGTACCAGCCAACATTTAAGGCAACATTTTGATTCACTGGGCATATTTCTACAACTGACACCCGATGAGCTGAAACGTTGCTTCATATGGTGGATGCAGTGAAAGTGTAACTTTTGCTTTGCAAAAACCTAATCTACCATAAGTGAATATGAATGGTCTGTAGCACATTCACCCTCCATGTTGGAGCTCCTGTGGACCTTTTTCATTTTCGATCTGATCCGCCTCTCAGAATGTAATATTTAAAAGGATTATGTCCAGTTTATTTTGGTGTCCCCATTGAATGGGCTTCAGTCCCTCAAATAGTGGTCCAGTTTGGACTCTTTTTTTGCTTTTTATTTCCCCAGAAATGTTTTGCTCATCACTGCTTTGTATACGTGAAAGACACACGGTAGTTAGTGCATCTGTTTTCCATCCGCATCCGTTTAAGTCAAATTCAAAGCTTGGGCGACCACAGTAATTCCCCTTAAAACAATGTGCATTTAACTGATCATTTGAAAACGCCTGATCCGCATAAGGAGCTCTGCACCAGATGATCCCAATGAAAATACAGCCGTGCCATTCTTATTTGTTTTTTAGATTACACAGCTGGCTGGCCTACTTAAAACAAACATATTATGTAAGCAAAGAAGGTCATACAGAAACTGCTGTTTGCAGTGACGGTACCGTTAGATTAACCTGGGAGATTTTCTTTCTTCTGTCAGTTTAGATCACATTTGGTCTGAGCCTCGGAAAGACGTTCTCACTGCCTGGCATTTCACATGAATACAGCAGAGCTATTCGCAGCCTATTGCCGGATTATCACTTAATGGAGTGAAAGGCATAACAGAAGCCAGAGATACAAAGTTAAAATAGGACAGATTCTAGATTGTTTAGGGGATTCGAATCTTCTTCGTGTACGCATCTCTACTTCTGGATATGATGCACTCAAAAGAAGTTTTGTTTCATAATACAAAATGACTTCGTAAAGTAGACCTGTCGCACTTATCTGCCGGGCGACATAATTGCCGGTTTCCTATAGGCTGGCTCTTCTAATCTCACTTGACAGGTAATTCATCGGTGGCTCTGATTGGACCTCAGATTGCTTTGCCAACGATATCCCCAACATTTTAGGTAAGTATGTGGACATCTGATTGGGATCAACCCTTTACAGCAGTGTTTCCCAAACCTGTCCATTGGGATCCTCAACCATGCCAGATTTTGCAGATCACCTTGGGGAAATGCTGGCTGGGTGGAGTAGAGGTAACATCACTGCTCTAGAACTGTGGAGACAGACCGTGGAAACACAGGTTCAAATCCCGGTAAGAGCACCTCTCCAGTAGGTGTCCTTGGGCAAGACACCTAACGGTACATACTCCCAACCCAGGACATACTTGAAAACCTAGAGAATGTATCCTTCCTGGTAAAATCCTTTCTCAAAGAATATTAAAAAAATGCAGTCTGAATCCTGCAATAACTGAGCAGCAAATCCTATCCCTTGTGCTGTGCTTCAGATATCTGGAAAAGTGGCATGTCAGAGGGTCCCGAGGACAGGTTTGGGAAACACTGCTTTACAGTATACATTCTTGTCGCTGTCATGGCTTCTGATCCCCAATACACTGAACCTTCCTAAACTACCAATCATTTTAATGGCTGGAGAAATATCTGAGCTATAGGCAAACACAAAGCAGGATGCAGTCAAAACACAAGCCAAAGTTGGCAACAAAGGAGATGGTTGTACTGGCCAAAGTAAGGGGCAACAGCGATCAGAATGTTCACAAAAACTAGCCATGGTCAGTACAACAACATATATCCAATACAGAATGCATTCTAGAGAAAAAGAAACATGGCAGGGCTCCGAGCAGAGTGAGTCCATGTCTTAAACAGAATCAGAGGTGATACTATTGGCAAAGAAAAAAACACACACTGAATCACTTAACTTATTAATGAAGATAGGATCACGTTGTAGGATCACCCTCTACCTTCTTCTTAGTGATCCTATTGGCGTTATTCCCATGCGTGAAAAGGTGCGGGAACAGTGCAAGATGCCAAAAACAGGCGGCAATGACGCACGTATACAGCGGGCATAAGAACTGGCCCCCGAATGACTGCATTGGTCCCAACTTGGCCCTTGGAGGAGGCTGCTCAGGTTATGTTGAGCAGCAGAACAGGTGCTGGGAGTTGTGGCCATCGCTTTGACAACAACAAAACTTACAACACCTGATACTAATCCATGTATGTACCAGCCAACACTCGAGGCAACAATTTGATTCACTGGGTGTCTTTCTACAATTGATACCCGATAAACTGAGACGTTCCTTCAAATGGCAGCTGCAGTGACAGTGTACACCTTTTGCAAAACATTTTACCAGATGATTAAATTCTATTTAATTGATACTTTTTCACTTGGCCGGTAATTGTGCCCTCTCACAGAAGAGTTTTATACTTGAGTGTCTGCTGGCATGTTTTCCAGCATGATTCAAAACATTTGTCCGATTGATTGAACCATGGCCATAATTGTAGGGTCTTACTAATATGCACTCAATGTTCTATTTTCAGAGTTGTGGGTAACCACAGTTGCACTGGAAGAGTAAGTAAAACTAAGGTTTAAAAAGTTGCAAATCTATTTGTGAAACCATGTGCTGTTTTTTTTTTTTTTTTGCCTTCTATATACAGTATACACATTCCAAAGATTATGTTTATACATTTCTACACGTTGCGTTTGTGACTTTTATGTGTATTTTTTACTATGTGCAGCAAGTTCTCTCTTTGCGGTTAGGAATTGAGTAATAAAGTGTTTTTTTTGTTTTGTTTAGGGCCACTGCCACCAAAAAATGAAATGTTCTAATTGTGTTTATTTAATGTAGCTGATATGTTGCATGTGCTTTGTTTTTCTCTTGTATGTTTAGTTAAACAAATATTTTACTCAATGGATGCACCCAGGACAAGTATAGTGTGTGTGTGAACTACCCCCCCCCCCTGCATATTTCCATCACTTGGTCCTCACTGTGCGGCTTTGGCCAGAATGTAGTAAATAGGTTGATCACCTACTCAAATCTTTCTATTGTGTGGGATGTTTTCAAAGGACAGCACTGGGAGGGGGATAGATTAGATGTATTTTAAGCTCCCTGTTTTATCTCATTCAGCTGCCATCTCTTCTCTCAGCCTGGAGAACTGCCTCCTGCCGCCTTATAAAACATTCCCTCCTTCACCTCATTACCTGTTAATTACTATACATTAAATAAAGAACAGCAATAAAGTAAAGCTTTTGCACAGATTTTGTTACATGTTGCGTCATGGGAGAAATTCACAAAATGGAAACAGGCGATTAAGAAAGCCTTATTTAATCTTTTTACATGCAATTATTTCAAAGAAAAAACAGCATGTTTTTTCTAATGTGTTTTTATTTGTAATGTAAAGTATTCTAGTTACAGCTTATGAAAGTGGTAGTGTGTGTCCCTTTTTAAGAGAATTTTCTGCCCAGTATCATTTAAAATATCTGATATATGGGGGTTCTCTTGTTTGACTACAAGTTTGCAAAAAGTTTATGACAGTCGGCAAACAAGAAAATACCCAACTCCCCCAAAACAAAACCGAACTATCTGGTGCACTAGCTACAGTTGTGTTCAAAATTATTCAACCCCCAATGCTGTAAAGGGTTTTAGGGAATTTAGTCTACATTTGTAATTGTATTCAGAATGAAATCCTACAAGGACTTTTTAAAGAACCATATGCAACTAAAATGACATCAATTGGTTTTGTAATACAGTAGTAAATGTTTCTTTTGTGAATTCTTCATTGACACAATTATTCAACCCCTTAAAGACTACCACTCTGAAGAACAGAGGTTCATTCAAGTGTTTTCAATCAGGTATTGAAAACACCTGTGGATGTCACGGAGCAGCAATAAAGCATAATAAGCACCAATTAGGCAGCTTTAAAATGACTGTGATACTCAGCTCCTTCTAGACATTTACTGGTGTGGTTACAAACATGGTGAAGTCAAGAGAATGGTCCAGGAAGACAAGAGAAGAGCTGATTACTCTTCACAGGAAGGGCAATGGCTATAAGAAGATTGCAAAGATGTTAAACATACCAAGAGAGACCATAGGAAGCATCATTCGCAAATTCAAGGCAAAGGGCACTGTTGAAATGCTACCTGGTCGTGGCAGAAAGAAGATGCTGACTTCGACTGCTGTGCGCTACCTGAAGCGTAGAGTGGAGAAAAGTCCCTGTGTGACTGCTGAGGAACTGAGACTGCGTAATGAAGGCCTCCATGCCAGAACTCCCAAGCGCACCCCCTTGCTGTCTCCAAAGAATAAGAAGAGTCGACTGCAGTATGCCAAAAGTCATGTGGACAAACCACAGAAGTTTTGGGATAGTGTTCTGTGGACTGATGAAACAAAATTAGAACTGTTTGGGCCCATGGATCAACGCTATGTTTGGAGGAGGAAGAACAAGGCCTATGAAGAAAAGAACACCTTGCCTACTGTGAAGCATGGCGGGGGGGTCAATCATGCTTTGGGGCTGATTTGCTTCTGCAGGTACAGGGAAGCTTCAGCGTGTGCAAGGTACCATGAATTCTCTTCAGTACCAGGAGATATTGGATGACAATGTGATGCAGTCCGTCACAAACCTGAGGCTTGGGAGATGTTGGACCTTTCAACAGGACAATGATCCCAAGCATACCTCCAAGTCCACTAGAGCATGGTTGCAGATTAAAGGCTGGAACATTTTGGAGTGGCCATCGCAGTCACCTGACTTAAATCCGATTGAGAACCTCTGGTGGGACTTAAAGAAAGAAGTTGCAGTGCGCCAGCCTAAGAAAGTGACTGAACTGGAGGCTTTTGCCCATGACGAATGGGCGAAGATACCCGTAGATCGCTGCAAGACACTTGTGTCAAGCTATGCTTCACGTTTAAAAGCTGTTAGTACTTATAACTGTAAAAGGATGTTGTACTAAGATTGAATGTCACTTGGGGTTGAATAAAACTGATAATGATGTGAGCACAGAAAAGACCTTTGTGGTTATTTCATTATAAATGTTATGTTATATTTGTCTGACCTACATGTGCCTCTTTGATTTTAATTGTAAGGAAGATGACTGAATGATCAAAATCAATGTCAAACTGGCCAAAACACTCAATTTCAGTGGGGGTTGAATAATTTTGAACACAACTGTATAACTACAAACATTTTCGACATCGTTGCAGACTACTGTAAAATCAACATTGTGACCACTATGGTGAACTTTGGATAGCCAGAGAAGCAAGATCCATCAGTTGCTTCACACAATGCTGTATCGGAAAACGTTAAACTTGCCAAAATATATTCGCCAATGTTTAAAACAATGGTGGAACAATTGTAGTGTTCTTTATTGTTGTTTTCACAGTATTTTCAGTAAACTTTCAATGAACACAATACTGGACAAAACAAGAGCGCAAATAATGGCAACAACCATGCTGAGCAACATTAACAAGCTAGGGTGGGAACCAGGCTAAAGAAAATATTTAGTAGCTGTGATGGAAATAAAGGTGAACTACGGTAATTCCCTAGATGGTGAATTCCTCATTGTCAGTGTCACGGAAAGAAAATAGCTACCTACCCTGCCGTGCGAAGCGAACACGTACAAGGGGTTACAGCTCAAAGCCTCTGGACTCACTAACGCTACCCACTCTCAGGGCCTCAAATTATGCCAACCTGACCCCCATAAGCCGTACACACTTATGAGTATATGCTGCCAGCACAAAAGTAATTAGGGCACTTTCGAAACCCCACTAGCTGTATACCACCCTCCAATCCAGGAGCACAACCATACACCGCTAATATTTATAAATATATAATATATATATATATATATATCTATCAAATGCTAAATACTACAGTAACGATTAACCAAGCGATTCTATTCGAGAAGCATGAATTATCTAGAGCAGAGACAGTACTGGGTTTTAAGTTTTAATGGAAAAGGATAAAAATACAAACTTTACACAGTGCCAGTATCACATAAAAACAAAACCTACAAAAATGTGCAAATACAGTTCTTGAAATAAAATGGTACTTGCATAGAAAACCTAACTTGATTAGGCGCTTCCATGGGTATTCCAGATTTCAATTGTCCTCGAAGGTTCTTAGATAATCCAACCAAGCCTTTTGGAGGAATACCAATTGTACAGTGAGCGCTGGCTCTTTGACAAACACCCCCAACCAATCCCCAATCCATTTGGTTCAGGTCTGCCTGATCAAGTTTCCATTTAGCCTAAGAGAGCAGATCAGATAAGAGGGTTGTAAATGCCAGTGGCCTTGCTTTGCAAACTCTGTTGCAAAGACCAGAGGAAAAAAACACAACCAATTCTGCGATTAAAATCTTACACACGGCTTGCAAAAAATAATGCCCTTTTGTGACACTTATATTTCCACCCTTGATGATCCACCATTCTTTGTTGATGTAAATCAACTGTTGTGTCCTTAAAACATCAGTGCTTGGTGATTACTGGTGACCCGTAAGACAATTTATTGAAGTAATAGTGTCCTGGGGCATCTTGCCATGGGTCTACCCTAATCCTTTAAAGAAGTCTTAGTGAGTTTATTTCTAAACTAATTATGCCACAATGCCCCAGGAACTCCTTACACCCCTATAATTAAACTATGCTGAACTTAACTGAACCCATCTCTACATGTTGGCCTGTCTCATCCACCGTGTGAGGATACTATAATATGAATGCAATTTCTGAGTGACAGCTACATTGACTGATTCCTCTGTGGTCATGTCAGGATATACTGATGACCTGACCTTTTCTGTGGGCAGAGGAAAGACTTACAGAAGCCTTTTTTTTATTAAAATCAATACAAAACCCTGCACGTTGCTAGTGTGTCACCATGTCGTGCTCTGCTATAAAAATCAATGCACAAACGATCATGCTGCATCATAAATCTTCATAATCGGACAAGAGCCAGAGTTAAAATAAAATTCTAATCCCTTTACCAGCTTTTAGTGATTTGCAACTGGTGCATAATATTTAAGCAGATTTAAATGGCATTTGGTGAGGTCTGCGACCACTTCAATTGTCAGAACGATCTGTGAAAATCTGAATTCTTTTAACCCTGCTCCCTTTAAAAAGAGTTTAAGACCCATTTGTGAAATGCTGGCATGTCTACAAATCACAACAGTGCCATCTGTGTCTTCTATAATCACGTAGCCTGATTATTCCAAGGAGGTAATTGTGCAAGAATCTTTCGATTATCAAAACGTTCCAGTTTCAGATTGCAATTAGAATGGGAAAAGTGTTCAAGATTCAGCAGAAGTCACGCTTCCATGAAACTGTACATTTCTATGGCATCATTTCCAAATCCTATGTGGTCAAGTGTTACATGTGAGATATACAACATGCCGGCTTAGGTTCTTCTGGACTTGAACCTAGTCTACATGCAGTCTTTAAAATGTTACGGCCTAATATTGGTGTCTAAAATGCAATGTATCCACGTATTGAGGCGGAAAGAGGAATTGACGGTAATCCACATATCCTTCCTGTCCAGGTTGGGCTGATACAGGAAATAAATGGAAGCGGTGTGTGACCTGTTTCATTGTTTGTGATTGTCGTTTTTTTTTTTTTTCCTTTTAAACCTTCCCCTTTTGATCATGCACAAATGCCATTTCTCATGAAAATATCAGTTGCTGTTGATCTCCTTTTTTCTAACAAGTCTTTCTCACTCTCTGATCGCCATGTACTGAAGCCAAGCAAAGGGATTCACATACTCCACTCTAGAACCGTATTCCACTTGCGATCACCTTCTTCTCTGCTCAATATGAGCCTTCCTACCCTAACAAAAGACCTCTCACACTGGACATTGTTAAAGTCGAAACAGAACCACTCTGTGCTTTGTAATGGCCACGATCCTCCACTATATTAACTGCAGTTCTAAAGCACAATAGAAGTTGGCAAAAAATGTACACTGGGCAACTTGAACCATAAACCAATGCAACGGTCTTTCAGCTTGGTAAACTTTACCCCATAGGTGTAGCCATCGACGGGTCAGATTTAGCACTGTAAATCCCCTAGAAAGGTCCCAACCTCTCCAAAGCATCCTTTCATAAAGTAATTAAGAGATGTTTACAATAGTTTCTCATCTCATTTTTACTTCCATTCACTCACAGCTTAGGCTAGGGTCAAACGAACGCATTATTCGCAGCGACAGTCAAAAAGTGTGTCCGAACGCATTGATGTATTTTTTCAAGAAATGCGTGAAAACGGTCAGACGACGCGCATTTTCGTGCGTGATTATTTTACGGATCGTCAATAAAACACTTTTTGCGTCTGGACATTATGTTGGCCGGACATGAGCAGCATCTGACATCTAATCACGCACACACGCCGCTATGCCGATGCAGCGCACTCTGCGTCAGTACTAGCAGTTCTGCGTTCTAGAAAAAATGCGTTCATTTTCCAATTGCGTTGCGCGCCCGGACTTTCGTGTGGCCGTACTTCGTATATTGGCCGTCATTGTCCGTTATCTGCTGCTACTGCGGCCGTGATTAAGTGCGCCTAAACGCACGTTAAAAATGCATTAGTCTGACCCCAGCCTTAGTCTTTTACCATCATTAACCAACAATTTGTATTTATCTCACACTATCCTACTCTCTTCTGATAGATGCTTGCAATTGTATCTTAGCCTAGTAAAATACTTCTCCATTTATCTATTGATCTTCTATTTACAATCTTTCTTCCCTTTCCCTTCACATCTCTTCCGTGTTACCAGCAGAAGGATTCAAATTAGAAAGTCATTTTATTGACTTTTTTTGTATCGTTTGTGTTAAATTTGTGACTATTTTTTGGCTGATCCATTGGACGTCACTGTGGAATATTTTGATGCTTTATAAATTCTAACTGTAAATAAAGAAGCTGAATGGTCTTTAACCGTTTGTAAATTCTAAGCTTAATGTCCTTTTTTCCCCCTTTTGTTTCTTTTCCCACATTTGTTACTTTTCACGGTTGGATGTAAACCATCTGCTTTTTCTTTAGTCATTATACCTTTTTGTTCTTCTTGACAGTGCTCATTCCTGTTTATCCTCTTGTGCTTCGGAAGTCTCTTTTCTGGCACTATCTTTCCCAATGAAAGTATCTAACAGTTTATTTCTGGGTCGCTTTATGCAGCTTCTCCGAGCAACCTAATATTGGGATTTATATTCTGAGTGTATATATATATATATTTATTATTATTATTATTATTATTTTATATGCAGGTGTGCATTCCTCTGATCTCTCTCACTAATTGCTTGTCCTCTGTCTCTAATTAGTCATTCTGATTGTTGCAACGCTTTCTATCCACTGAACTTTTTTTGTGGTCAAGGGTGCAACCATCAACCTTACCCACCAGCTCACTGCTTTGGTGTCCCTTAACCATGCCCTCTTTCTCACCTTGCATGTGGGTGATCGCTAACTTCTGCTAATCTACAAAAATATACCCAACATTAACACTTTACTTTTCAAATACAAGATGCAAATATGTTTCACATTCTCACCTTTTCATGATCATCTTTGCTCCAGTACTGCTGTCACCATGCTCTTATACATATCCACCTTGCACTGCTCTTTGTGCAATGAGTGACATGAGGGGTTATTGACAAAGCAGCGAATTTACCACCAAATGGTGAATGTCACCATACAGTGCTATTTCGGAGCAATTTTTTGATTCACTAAGGCTAGGGTCAGACGAGCTCATTTTGTACGGACTGTGCGTCCGTGCACAACGGACGTACTTTCTGTCTGACGACAAGGTAGTGGCCACACAATCCGTTATTTTCACTGACGTATATTTTTGACGGATGTTATATAGTTATATAGAAGGGAAAATAAATTAAAATGAAAAACCATTTTGTCCGTCAAAAATGCTGGACGTATAAATGCAGTCCGTCTGACCTCGTTCATCACTCACACACAAAGCTATGCGGACGTTGCGGATGCAGCGCACTCTGTGCGTCCGTTCTAGCGAATTTACATTCTTGCCTAACCTGCGTCTGTTTGCCACGTCTGTTGTGCTTCCGCACTTTTGTGCGGACTTACTTCGTGCGTGGGCTCTATTGATCATAATTTTTATGCTACCACGGACGTTAAAATGTGACATGGGCCTTAGCTGTTAATTTGCCAAATACTGACGAATTGAAGGCAAAATACGGTGCATTTCCCTGCAGTTCGGCAATCTTTGGCATTCTATGAATAAATTAACCATTACTTCAGGCAAAGTGTCAGCGAAATGCCCTGATTTCTGGTTTAAACAGGTAAATCCCATAGGATTCAATTTTTTTTTTTTTTTAAAGAAAACAAAATCTAATTTTTTCAAGTCAAGTTTTGCATTTTCAGCAAAACCTCTTCAATCTTTTTTGAACATCTTTTTGTATTTGGCTTTTTTTAGATTCTGTAACAGACCTTTTTTATTCGACTCTTAATACGTGTTTAAACAGCTAAAAATGTATTAGGAGAAAAAGAGTTCCTTCTTCTTTAAGGTTTTCTGGAGTTCGGTGGTGTTTGGTGACTCCATCTTCGGTGCACTGAGGTAACCCTGCAGTGAATAGTGAATTCGCCAAAGGGTCAGCGTAATGGAATCGTCAACGTGCAAAGCACTGAAATTATGGAGACATTTCTGTGCTTTGTGAATAACCCCTGTAGTGTTTCCTATGTAATATACATGCCTCGCCTTGAATATTTTTGAGGCATTTTAGCCTGGTGCCACGCAGCCTGTGGCCCTATTCGTTGGTGGAATAGGGTTCCTGGTTTATTTTCTGATTGTGAAATTTTGTATTTTGTCATATAAACGTATTCTCTTATTAATCCATTTATTTTTAATTCTAAAGTTACGATTAGATGATGCCAATGGTGAACCTTCAGTGTAAAATCATTTTTTTTTTATTTATATGCCATGCATTTGGATTCCACCTGCACGTGTGATATGAATGTCATTAGAAGAATTTCTGTTGTCTATGCTGAAATTGCGCATCACCTATAAAACAGTGGGCTAGCTGCCCAGTGACATGGCTAGTTAGAGGTTTTAGCCCTATTCAACAGGTCCATGGTTAGAGAGAAGGTTGCCAGTTAGCATCTGGTATCAGATGACTTGTGTCTTATTCTCCCTTGCAAATATCTCTTGATGACCATGGCTTCCAAAAGTGGCTCACAGCTTTGTGAGTCTTCAATTCTCTAGATTTAAGCCAGCATTGTTCAATCAGGTTTGTATAAATTATTATAAAAAGTAGCACGACTATCATGGCTATGGAGGTAAGGCACGGACGTTTTAAAGGAGAGGCTGTCACCATGGAAACCAATGGACCTTCTTCTGGAATCTCCAGTCTGTTGCCTGGTTTCAGGTGAACTTGAGATATAGGAGACATTAAATTTGGCCATAGAGTAGGCAAAAAGAAAAAAAACTCCACGTTGTGTACTCGTTCCCCTTATTTTGTAATAGTGATGTTTTTACTTACAATTTATTTCCTTTACTATATGCGTCCTTACACACCAGAAAGAGAAACTTGTCCATTATCACCCGGTTTCTAAAGCCAGCACTGTATTCAGAGACTTTGTGTTTTGTGTAACCCATGCAAAGCAATGCAATGTTTTGAACACATTCACATAACGAAGACTGATATGCCAATAAGAGCATAAATCTGTCCCCCCCCCCCCCCCCACCCAATCAGTTTACTGTTAAAAGAAGAAAGTTCTAAGCCTCCGTATAGGAGATTTACTAGTTTGGTAAAAACAACAACATAACAAATGGCTTGGAATGTGCGAGTGAAGATGGAACAATAGCTTTAAGAACAGCAAAAGTCCTAAAAGACAGCGACAGAGCTCGGATTTATAAAAGCGTTGTGTTGTTTCACACTTCTCTTTACTTTTTTATGCAATGGTTAGCTGTCTCTGCTAATGAGAGGTTCGTTTGTATCACAAACTAATTACGTGGATATTTCTCCTACATGATAAAATAACTCTGCTACTCTTGCTGAATAAAACTAAATTGAATAGAAGGGACATTGCAAATATATAAAGTGTCCTAGAAGTGAGAAAAAATCCTGGATTAGGCTGCATGATATCCAGTTGTATTTAATTGGGCTTGCATTACATCACCGTAACAGCCAGCTGATTTGATTTTTAGTGTGATCCTCAGTCTGGCTCTTCTACTTGTGGTTGTTTTTTTTTTTTTTTTGCTCTTGGCTTTTTACTTTATTACTACTTTTTTTTTTTTTTTTTTTTAAATTTAACACGGCATAGCAATGCACACTTCTGCAAAACTGAATCCTTTAAAAACCCTTTATTAAATGGAATAAAGTGCTCATTTTCAGATAATAAGACTGTATAGATTTGATGCTGAATAAAAAAGGATGACCCTGTCAGCACATTTGTTTCAGGAAACACTAAATGCGTGATACAGCATAGGCTGTCTTTGATCTCTACTCTACGGCATTAATTTTTCAACCCATTCTAGGTAACGGCATAACCAGAGTTAAATGCAACAGTTTGTGTTGACCACCAGTGATGGTAATGTGGCAGGTGATGTGCGGTGTCTTTTTTTTAAACACCGTAATAGCATCCCATACATAGCTGGATACATTTGTATAAGTTGAAGGAAACGAACATTCTAATGCCTGCAGCTCTACAGAACACATTGCCTAGAAGAGAGTCCTCTTGACTCTCAATCCCCCAGGCAATAATATATGCCCCTTTAACCCCTCTGACCTGAAAAAAGAAACTCCAAATGACTCGCCATGATGCTGCAGCTAATAGAACGTTTGAGCATCTTCTGACATTTAATAATCCTCGCGTTAGCAAAGTTAAACCGTGCAGGAGAACTTTCATCTCAAAACGGCAGAGCTCATTCACTTACTCGCAGAGAGCCCAGATCGATATAGTCCAGACTCTTGGTTGTCGACATGCTGGCCATGTCCGACGCTCTTCTCTGGGCGAGTCCTTTAAGGGGGGATAAAAAGCCGTTTCAAAGGTCTTGGTGGCCCCTCTCAGTAGTCTCGGCAAACCAGCATTTCGAAGCACTGTCTGCATGTCAGCCCATGACTCCAATCCGAATACAGTGTGTGTCTGTGTGACAAACACAGGAAACTTCACACGCAGAGAAACCCGGAAAAACACACTGAGGAAGCAGAAAAAAATCTGTTTTACTTTAAGAAAACAACTCGGCGAAGATATTTGCAGGGGGAAAGTGAAGGGAAGGAAATGATGCTTCTAAACCTTTTTTGAGCTGCAGAATGATTTTATTACGACGATATTTTATTGTCATCCTGTCGCATTACATTGACGGAACACATTTATACAAAAAGTATAGAAATATAGTACATATTGTTCATTTCCTAACAATATGGTTGTATATTGCATGAGTAAGCACAAATGTAGTGAACCTACAAGCTACTGTGACTCAATCTATAAATCTGAGGCATATACTGTAAATGTGATCAAAGCCTTCCCATATAGCATGTAAGGGGCTGGAAATGCTATAGAAATCAGTAATAAATGTTCATAATCTTTTATACTTTTTTTGGCGTTGCAATATAATTTATGTGGCATGTCACTTTACGGAGATTAGATTTATTAAATACAAAAATGGAAAAACCAACCATATTCAGTTGGCCAATGACATGAAAGCTATTCAACACTAGTCACTCAATTTCTTATTAACTGCGCCTGCAGCTTTCCCTTACTGTCTCCGTTTTAGTGCCATATTACGGGGGAAGGTGCGAATTCAGCAGCCTGCCCCATAACACCGCACTACCTTCCATGATACTCACTGCAGCACTTCCGTGACGCCATGTGTATCCCCTCCTGGAGTCCATAGAACTCCATGGAGGGTTGTGCTGCTGGGCCATGGAGTGATTCGCGGAGGGAGACTCGGGACTATTTGTTCCCAGTCTCACTCTGCTCCCGGCGGCCAGAAACGGCGGATCTGGCTGCCATTCGGGCCACAGGATGAGAGGTGAGTATCTGCTTAAGGCTGGGGTCAGACGACCGTTTTGAAGAGCGGAAGGAACGTCCATGAGACTGGACGTTCTTTCCACCCGGCACCCATCTGGCCACCTTGCTGAGGGCAGTTAGTGGGCTCAGCGCTGCAAGGCTCAATCCTCCTATAGAGGATCGCACTTTGCAGCCCCGTCAATGTGTGTCCTAGCGCTTTGATGGGGAGGCTTGCTGCACGGATGCAGAATGGACGCTGCTGCGCGCAGCGTCACGTCAGAACGAGCGCACCTAGTGCGCTCGTCTGACACCGGCCTTATTGCGGGGGTTCAGCTGGTGCTAGCTGATTCTGCAGAATCCATTTCACCAGCATCGATCCGTAGTTAATGTTTTTCGTTATCGCATCGGTGGGGTAATTCGTTTTAGGACTTTTTAATCCTAACGCTAAATACTGATTGCGCTCACCATGTTAGGTATAGGGAGCGCAAAGTACAGTAAGCTCGCGCAAGTTCCGATGTGGCAACGGATTACACATGGGTTTAGCGTTAGGGATGTAATATGGGGGGGGCATGTGCTAAACTCCTTTTAACCTAGTCATAACGCTCATATATCTGCGTGCTAACGTTATTGTTTAAGATTGTAAAAGGGCTCCAAGAGGGTTATTCTGTAATTAATGTTTGGGCAACATGTACAAATGCCAGCATTTCAAATCCAAAGCGTGGTCGGGGAAAACTTCACCTTTCGCTCATCGCATTTTACTTTTGTAAAACACTGGCATTTGTACACCGAGACTTACTGAATAACATCCTAAATAAATACAAGCTCCTGTGAATAGCAGAGCTGCTTAAGGCCAGAAATATGGCTGTACAACGCAACAAAAAGCATCTAGCATCTGCATGCAAAATACACTAAAACAGAACAATAAATAAAAATAAATGGCCATGCGGCTTGGCAAAACCTCGAACATAACATTCTGAGCGGAAAAGAACATCAAGATAAATAAAGTAGAACTATCCGGATAGGCTCGTGCATGTAGCTAAAATATGGAGCGAGAATACATTAAAAAGGTAACTTTTCTGCAGCTACAAAGATTATACAGTAATATCCATATAAATGGCAAATAAGTTGAATAACAGTCATATAATGCGAGTCTGAACAGTCCCATAAGGAGAGGGATTCGGGCATTGTTATGTCGTGCGAAAGTCGCCGATTAAACTAGGATTATGACGTCGGTATTTTCTGGAAGTCTTCTTAGTGTACATTGTTGAGAAAAGTTTTTATTTTCTAATAGTGTATGTTGTGATGTAAAAAATGTGTTTTAGTAAAATATTCAATTTTTTCCTCCAATTTGCTTTCTTTAGTTGATTGCTTTTGTCCAACCACTTGGATGAATAGTAACAGAAATGCTTCCATGTGGCCACAGTCTGTGTATAATCAAAGGAATACATTGAGGGATTGAATTAAATCTATTAGCAGTTTTGGGGGTTTTTTTGGAAGAAAAAAAATATAGACTTCTTGGCCCCTGATATTTTTTTTCATAAATGTCAGCTTATTCAGCCGAAGAGGATATTCAAAAAAATCCTGCTGTCCAAACACAAGTTGGCAGAAAAATGCCCAAAAAAGACTTCATTTCAGCCAGCATAATACAGATTTGTGTCTTTTAAATCTCTCTCCTAAAATTCTGTTTAAAAAAAAAAAAATCTGTTTCCTCTTCTTTTCTGCCTGAAAATCTATTTAAAAACGACTTTCAGCATTTCTAAATATTTTTTTTTGTTAGAAATTGAAAGATCAAAAGATTTGTATTGTAGCACTTCGCTTAAGCAGAGATTTCCATTAAATATCACTGCAAGAGCTGATATTTTGGCTTTTTTGGGAACCAAAATACCAGTAATTCTAGGGATGTGCACAGCTGAAAAATCCATTTAGTTTCATTTACAGGGTAATTCAAAGAGATTCGAAAAGTCACCACATGTTCGGTGACTTCGTTCTCTTCAATTCGGTGCAAATCAGCTTTCCCATTTCAGCAACCCTGCTGTGTATTCAGCAAGCACCACAGGGCTGTCAAAGTGCAGGGAAAAGCTGCCGAAAAACCCGGCGAATGCATGCCGAAAACCCGCATAAACATCTGGATTAACCCGTCAGACGCCAGAAAAACCCGAGCAGGAGCCGATCACACGCAGAGCAGCTGCCGGAAAAAGCCGACACCACAGACGAGTGAAGTGAATAAATTAGCAAAACCGTTTGCTTAAATGATTGAAAATGAAAACGCTGTTTGCAAAGAAACTACTGAGCAAAAATGTCTCAAATTTACATATGAGGTCCAAGGAATGATAATATAAAGGGCTGTTACAGAAAAAATAAGTAAACTTAAAATAAAAAAAATCTGAATTGTTTTAAAAAACATAATCCAGAAAAATGCTTAAAGTATCCTAAAAAATCTAAGACTCTTTACTGCAGAATTTTATAATGAACGGTTTATTAGATATTGAATTAAAACAGGAATATTTTTAACATTGAAGCCTATGGGATTCGCCTGACTAAACCTGTCGAAATAAACCACCGAATGGCAGGGCATTTCGGGAACCTTTCACTGCTGGTTTGTGTTCTCTGAATAGCCGAAGCAGTGCTTTTTCATGGGGATTTCACTGCCCTCGAACAGACACCGAACAGGCACCGTATGTGCAGGCAATTCACCAGGATTTGACGAATTGCCTGCTCTCTGGATAGCCGAATGGCCAAGAAAGGTAACCGAGCGCTGATTTTCAGCGTTCGGTTACTTTTCTCCAGCAATTTGAATCTCTTTGAATAACCCTGATAGTTTTAAATTTTGTTTTTGGAATTTTGGATCGATTTGAATTTCCTATATAAATTCGAATTTTGGATCAGTAAATAAAATCCCAATTATTCAAATTTTGCTGTTTTAAAAGACAATCTAGGGTTAAATATTAAGCTATGTCACAGATTTTGTATTTGAGTCAAATTAAACCGTGAAACCAAATTTGTTTCATAAAGTCGTTTGCTGAATATACTTGTAAGGTAAGATCCATTCGATAGTTGATATCCATTCAAATTTGGATCACTAAAACCCCAATTAATCAAATTTTGTTGTTAACCACTTCAATGCGGAGGATGCGCTCAGCGCGTCCTCCGCATTACCGCTGGTATGCGGAGGACGCGCTGAGCGTGTCCTCCCATTGGGGTCAGCGTTCGGCCGGGTTCCGGCCGATCGCTGGCCCCTCCGGTGCGGGCTGACATCCTCGATGTCAGCCGCGCATCCGGAACCGCAGCCGCTGGTATTAGGTGTCATCGCAGCAGCGCGATGACACCTAATTCAGGCGCCCCCCCCCCGCATGTGCGGAGGAGGCGCCTGAAAGGGAGGGTGGGCGGTCCTTCGGACCTCTCTCCCTCCCGATCGGCGGCTCTGCGGGGGTTAACCCAGGCATCATTTGGAAGGGCACAGCCTGCCCTTCCAAATGGTGCCTGGCATTAACCCCTGGGGAGCTGGATCGCGATGACGCCAGTCCTGGACTTAACTGCTAACTGCCACCAACGCTGGAGATAGGGAGTTCATTGAACTCCCTATCTCCCGATCCGTGGCAGCTAGGGGTTAAAGTTTGGTATGGTTGGATCGGCCAAACACTACTGTGAAAAAGTTTGTCAAAAAAAAAAAAAAAAAAAAATCCTTTTTTTTTTTTTTTTTGGTTTGTTAATGCAGCAATATTGTTCCCATTTCAATTATAATGTGAACAATGATGCTGCACTAACGATTTTTGTATGCGGTGCGTTTGTTAAAAATAGTGTAATTTTCCCCAAAAAAAATGTAACGAGACCCCATCTCTAATTTTTTTAACAAGCGCACCCCATACAAAATATAACCGCAATTGCTCGCATGTTAAAATGTGAAAAAAAACACTTTACACATTGTAAATTATTGAAAATACATATTTTATTGCATTTTTTGTTATACTATACAGACATGACATAACGTATACATATACTAATGACATATTATGAATCTACCGAGTCTGACGGAAAGAACGATATATAATATGTCTGGGTCATATACTAAAATAAGCCTTCAAAACACGGTTAAACATGATGAGCAAAATCGGTAAAAATGACCTCAGCACAGGGGCGGGAAAAGCCTCAGCAGCGAAAGGGTTAAAAGACAATTTAGGGTTAAATATAAGCTGTCTCACAGATTTAGTATTTGAGTCACTTTAACAGGGACAGGTGCTTGTGAAACGAAATTAATTTTTTTCATAAAGTTGTTTGCGGACTTATTACTTGTATGTATTTGAATTTAAGATATCGAATTGATATATCAAATATTTATCGATTCGTATCCCGGAACACAAAAAAATTCAAATTTTTATTTTGATCGTGTATAACAAATTAAAATTCGTTAGGATCGGAATTCGAAACGGTTTCTATTGATTCGCTATTTTGGAATTCTTCAGAAATACGAATTAATGAATTTCGTTCTGAATTTTTCTGAAACTAATGTACATCTCTACTAGTAAACCCGCAACGTTGGCCGCACTTCGGGGACCTTGAGTGAATAATGAATTCACTGCAGGGTCGCCGAACTGGAATGCCGACGTGTGCCAAATGAGAAAGCATTGAAATTTCAGTGCTTTCTGAATAATCCTTCCAGTCTCCCTCTTGTCCTGGCAAGAAGGGGTGAATCACAACGCCTCTCCACTGTAGGAGGAGAGGTGAAGGATTTTAGGAGTCGGTATTTCATTTGAGAAATACCGGCTTTGAGGCAAGAGCTACCTTGAAATAGCCTGTTCTTCTTCTCCAAGGTGCAAATTAATGCCTCCTATACAAGGTATAGGAGACGTCAATTTACAGTAAAGACCCTCTATGAGCACCAAAAGCCAAGCTTGTGCCAAGATTTAAATAGTGATTCCCGACATTAAGATAACGCCTTAACTTTATATGAAATGTCTCCAGTAGTTATCAATCTTGATATCGGCTGCGGAATAACGCCCAGAGTTTGGCGGAGGGGAGAAAAAAGAAAATATTCTCCGTATTACTTAATTTAAAAATATGATTCTCGGAGCTTGTGGCGTGCGGTGACTTTCATTACAGCCAAGCACAGCTGGTCTTTCCAGTAGCATACATACTGGTAATGCATCCTTAGAATAGTGTCCTTTTTTAAAAACCTAGACAAATGTATAAAATGTGAAGAGGTATCTGAGGCGGATATGATCTGAATGGATCCTTTTAATCTGAATGTTCTCGAAATGGACTGTCTATTGTATGTGAAGTCTGATTGACATCTGCTTGAAACCACAAAGAATGCGACTGAAGCCATCCTTCTATCTCCAGTACAGATGCTAACCTATGGAAACCACATACAATGAAAGCGAATTCCGTTTAAAAAGGAAAATTCTATTTTCATAGCGTGCAGATGGGGTACAAACATAGCTTATAATAAGGGAACTGAAATCTTACAAATTAATTCTCCATTATAAGAACAACCGTTGTTTTTACCGTGATTTAAAGCACTCGATACTTGATTTCTTCCGCGCAAGAACTACAAAATAAACTGCCTCTGCAACAGCAAAGTGGATTATGTTATTAGAGGTTAATACATTGTGGATATTTGGGTATTGCAACCAGATTTAAGACTCAAGAAAGTTAATCCCTGCTTTGGAGTACACTGGGGATTTGACCGTTCAAAGGAACCTCTTTTTAAATACATAAAATAACCATAAACTTTGCTTGATCTTGGTAGTTAAATCTCTACGGGCTGTATTCCAGCCTTGGTGTAAACTTATTCAGAGCAGTTATAAACTTAACAACTCCCACATCCTATAGTGGCTCTGGGAAATTTACAACAGATCTGGTTAAATTTACCCCAAGCTTGGAATATGGCCACTGGTTTGCTTATCTGTTCTGCTACTGAAGCCAAATCTAGAGATTTTGTGATTGAGAGGTTTACAAATACATTTTCTTATCCTGCTGCATGATGTAATTCTTCAGTTGAGTGACAAGATAACGAAAGCGTTTAGAACGAATTCTGAAATGGTTTTCTGTAGACCACTGTGTCATCCTCATATTTAAAAATAAGAATCGACACAAGCGCCGCAAACCCAGCAGCTATATTTATACACAGAAGAAAAGATTGTGTTTGTTGACTAAAGATACATTTGAAGAAGATCTGTAAACCTTTCTCTTGAAGCCAATGTGTTTCTGTCTGTGGACAGAATCCTGAGGATCCTCCGAGGCGACTTATGGAAGGTTTTCCTATGAAGCAAGCATTTCAAGGATGTCGTATGTCTTTCACTGTACCACATCATTGTACATTTAGAACCCATTACATACTGAAGCCAGGGCAAATGACACCGGGTGGTTTGACTTGTGCTTGCAGCAGTATATCCACGTGATTGTATGTTTGTGATCATGTGTTCGTGATATTCTGCATTTATTTGTGTGACTGCGTGTCTCTGTAGGCCGGTGACTGTAAGCATCTGTGTTTGACTGCAATGCGACTGTCTGATTCGTTTTTTTCTGAATTTGTCTGTTTGGGTTTCTGTCTGATTATCCCCACGAAACACAACCTGACAGTGACAATAAATCACAATCTGTTTCAATTTAGGCTGGGGTCAGACGAGCGTAGTGTTCACGTCCGTGATTGCGCCTAAAAGTACGTCCGTGATAGCATGAAAGAAAGTCCATTGGAGCCTGACACATGAAGTACGTCCGCACTGAACTGCGGACGCACAACGGCCGCGGCAAACGGACGCAGGTTAGGCAAGAACGTAATACTGCTAGAACGGACGTGCGGAGTGCGCTGCGTCCACAACGTCTGCATAGCTTTGTGTGTGAGTGATGGAGCGAGGTCAGACGGACTGCATTTATACGTCCAGCATTTTTGACGGACAGAATGTTTTTTCATTGTAATTTATTTTTCCCTCCTACATCCGTCAAAAATAACTTCAGTGAAAAAACGGACTGTGTGACCACTACTGCGTCATCCGTACTGACGATGTCCGTACTGCACGGACGTACAGTCCGTAGAAATCACGCTCGTCTGACCCTAGCCTTACTCGTTCTGTCCTCTCATGTCATTCACCCTAACAAGTGGGAAAGGATAAGGGAAGGATTGACACCTAGGCAAGTGATAGAGGGTGGTTTAGTGGCCCTAAAAATTTTTATTGGCCTCTAGGCCCTTAACTCATTCACTCACAAAATAGAGCTAACTTGATTTTGCATTGTAATGCATTGAAAAGCACTCATAGGTGTAAAAATGGGTTTTGATACACTAATTTAAAGCATGATTAGTGCGCCCCTGTGGAGAAATGAAATCCTTTGTTTTCTCTCCAACCACTCTGCAGAGAGGTAAAACAAGCTGCAAATAGAAGCTCCAAACTCCACTAACAAAAAGTTCAAACACTTTGCTGATGGATTACAGCAGCCAGGGAGAGGGCAGAATACAGGGAGAGCTCTGGGGTCACTTACTGCTGTACAGGAATAAGATTCAGGGGTTTATAATAACTGAAATCCTTATACAGCACAGATACAAGGTGTTACTGTTATTTCCTTATACAGGCATTATTCCACATACAGATACTAATTTTATATTCTATTGATATTTTTAGAAGCTGCATTGCTAATAATTCCATTATGATCTCTACAAATACCCATAAGTAGTAATCTGACTACTTGTATTATCTTTATCACATTTACTGTATTTGACCTTAAGGCCATTTCTGCCTGTATGCTGATAATGCAGATTCATGTGAAATTGTGCAAGATAAGAGACACCATCTAGACTTCAGCATAAAAACAAGTTATTAAATTTACATTAATTATCTCAGAACAACAATCTGCAAAATTTCTATTTTCATCCTGTATCCTGTTATCTTTACATCCCATGTTGGAAAATAAATGATAAATGTTATAAATTTCTTTCCAACAATTTGCCTCAGCCTGTTTTCTTTTTTTAATAATCTTTCTCTTCTGAAAACTCCTTCAGGCAAAACCCCCCCAGGAAGATGATGCGTAAAGTGCCACAATATAACATAATCTAACCTGTGTCTAGAAATATTGAACCTATAGGTTCACATTGACCTGGCGCTATAATTTATGAGGATAGTAGCGTTGGGCCATCTGCGAGTCTATCGTTCAGGTGACTTCAATTAAGACATTAATCAGACTATAAAATGGAGGAACAAATAAACGAACACCATTCTCCCTTTCTTGTCCGACTGCTGAAGCTTGCAGTGTACAAGGGAAATGCGTCTCGGTTTTTTACTATTTGTTTTAATTATAATAAATGCTTTTATTTTCTACAAGACCCATATATTCTTTTTATTGAATATATATTTACCTGAAGACATTCACCATTGTCGATTTACTGCTGGTGTCCTGACCATGCCAAACGAGGTGGGATCCCCTCTACAGTGACCTGTATGTACATTTACAGAGCCACTTTCTTGGGAGGCTCTGAACCATGTATGTTGACATCTGCTTTTATATATTTTAATTGTGTCTACGATAATACACTATTAAACATAGACACATAGGTTCTGATCTGCCGACATTTTCTTTCGACCCATCTAGTCTGCCCAATTACATGGATATTTTACCTGGATTTATCTTTTGTTTAGGATAGCCTTATGCCTATCCCATGCCTGCTTAAATTCAATCACTGTTTTGGCCTCTACCACTTCTACTGGAAGGCTGTTCCATGTTTCCACCACCCTCTCCGTAAAATAATGCTTCCTGATGTTACTTTTAAACCTTAGTCTTAGATTAGAGGGGCAATGTCCTCTTGTTTTGCTACTTTGTTTCCTTTTAAATATACTCCCTTCCTCTACCTTGTGGATTCTCTTTACGTATTTAAATGTTTCTATCATATCTCCTCTGTCTCGTCTTTTTTCCAAGCTGTACATGTTAAGGTCATTAAGCCTTTCCTGGTAACTTTTCTCCTTCAAGCCGTACACCATTTTAGTAGCCCTTCTCTGAACTCTCTAGAAGATGTCTATAGCCTTCTGGCAATACGGTCTCCAGTACTGCACACAGTACTCCAAGTGAGGTCTCACCAGTGCTCTGTACAGTGGCATGAGCACTTCCCTTTTCCTACTGCTAATACCTCTCCCTACAAAACCAAGCATTCTGCCAGCATTTCCTGCTGCTCTATTACATTGACTACTTACCTTTAGATCCTCTGAAATAATAACCCCATAATCCCTTTCCTCAGATGTTGAGGTTAGGACTGTATCAAATATTCTATATTCAGCCCTCAGTTTTTACGTCCCAGGTGTATTATCTTGCACTTATCCACATTAAAACTCAATTGCCACAGCTCTGACCATTTTTTTTAGTTTACCTAAATCATTTGTCATTTGGTTGATCCCTCCAGGGTCGTCAACCCTGTTGCAAATCTTTGTGTCATCAGCAAAAAGACATACTTTACCATTAATACCTTCTGCAATATCACTAATAAAAATATTAAAGAGAATGGGTCCAAGTACTGACCCCTGAGGTACCCCACCTATTATTGTCACTATTCCACTTTGAGGTACTGCCAACCTTGGAATCGACTTCTACTCTTACAGGGTGAAGGTGGGTGGGGCCCCCCTTAGAGGCCCGAAAGCAGATATTACGAGCCAGCTAGGCTCCTCACTTGTGAGTGAAACCATCATATACTCGTATAATAATCCGTTGTATCACTATATATTGCGCGATTGTTTTGTACCTTTTTCTGTTGTAGGATATACCAAAATTGAGGAATTCTATTCTGAATATTTAATCTATAAGCTAAGTCTCCTATAATTTATCTATCTTATTTAGCGCTCCCTTACAGGCTATAGAGAGGTGCACAACAAAGTGTGTGTCTATTCATAATATTTTGTGTTTTAGCTGCTGGAATTTTTTTTCATTTGTATTTTTTCACAATTTATTAATATAGAATTATGAAAAGCAATAGTTTAGGATAATATATATATATATAATATATATTTCATTATTGCAGAAGCCATTTGCACATCACAGTAATTCAAAGAACTGCATCCCAGAGCTCCTGTACTACATTCTACATATGCAGCAAGGAACAGCGCTGGTCAAAGCCACTCCTAGGACAGCGCTGTTTCGGGTTTACTTAAAAGGGTTGTGGTGGAGGACAAAAAGTGAGATCAAAAGCTTCTGCAAATGGCTTCTGTAATAATGAACATAATTAATTATAGCCTGGAGGCTTTTTATCTCCCTTTTTGTCCTCCACCACAACCCTTGTAAATAAATATATATTTATATATTCTTTCTTGTATTATTATAAAGGTAGCTTAAGCGTTGTTGCTGTGTTTTTTTTTACCAGTTTCTGGATCCGGGATTTTAATCGTTCCTATACTACCTGTAGCACTTGAAGTTACATTTATAAAGAATAAAATTGTAATATTCTGGATCAATTGTAAATCACATTCCATAGTGGATTTATCCCCCATACACTAAAATATAATTAAAAATTATGCTAGTTCTGCTTAGAAATGGATGAGTAAGGCAGACAACACTGTAGACAGCCAACATAAACAGAATGTTACATAGCTGGTAATATCTGTATTAATGTGGCAATTCGCTACTACCATCTCCCCTCCACACATGCCTGTAGCCATTTTGTTTTAATGTAAAGTCTTTCTTTTTCAATTTTCCCTAGTTTTAGAAATGGACAGTTTTTTTTATAGTTCATAGCTAGGTGAACCTTAAGAGTTATAGTTTTTTTTTTTCTATAAATGCCAGACCTGATGTTAGACGATAAAATGTCTTTATTTGATATGACATGTCTGGCACTTAGCTCAGCATCATATTTAAATTTATTGGTTTGTTTTAACAAGTCCTTAAAAGAATTAAAGATATTTTTCTTTTTGGGTATAGGAACAAATTTAAAACTATTTTTTGCAAATGTATAATTATATTCACGAAATATATTTTTATAATCAATATATATTCTATTATACAGTAGGAAATAGATGCTCCAAATATTTGTAGAGTATAACTGGTAAAAAAATATAATTACTGAAGAATAGAATTTCTGTTGATTTTTAACTAGAAAGGAATTTAACTGATAAAGAGACTCCGTAAAAACTTTGAGAGGAGTAGAGATATTAATTTAATTTTGACAGGAGAGATCCAAAGTCTAGGATTGAATATAGGGTCTTTGTTAAAACAGATTCATTTTTTGACCTGAGATAAGATATATATTAAAATTAAATTGTGGAATTAATTTGAAGAGCAACACTGCCCTCTTGAGGCATAGTAAATATTATATTAATATTATTATTATTTTTACTCATTTGTGTATAGTTACTAACTGATAAAGTAAATGATATTAATCATATATGCAGTTACTAACAGGAGATACTTATATTGAGAAGCTAGTGTCTACTATGTGCTGATGGATGGATGTTGTTTATAAATCTTTGTTTATGATATGAGATTTGAAACTTTTTGTATACATAATAAATAAATATGTTTTTATCTGATTATTGATTCGTGTATTCTTCAAAGCAAAACACAGACCATTAAAAGAATTTAGGAGAATTTCTAGGAAATATAAACGATTGATATTTATATCTCGTAAAAGTTTCTTATTGAATATAAATCTCGACACCATGTACATCAATGTAAATTGTTTGGGAAGAACGCATTTTGGATTCTTAGCTGCTGAATTCACAGTATGTGTAATACTGGTGTATTGAGTAACTGAGTGTGAGTATTTGTGCATGTGACTGTTTATCCATGTGACTGTACATCTGTGTGCCTGTGGTTGTGTATTTTTGTCATGTGACTCATTGTGTGACTGGCTATTGACATGTTCATGCTGGATTCAGTTTATGCCTTTTGTCACCTCACCCTTGAGCCGGTGCTACCTCCTGAAATGTGTTTTGTTCTATGATGCAGAGCTTCTGTCGCTTTCTTTTTGTTAGTCTTTTCTTTGTATTTTATGTTCCTCTGGACATTAAATGCCCTCGTTTTTGACATTAAAGGGTCTATTCACTATTTACTGAACTTTCAGCGCTTTTCACTTCGGCACAGTTTAATGCACTTCAAGTCAATTTAGCTGACAGTACAGTGGATTCATCATTCCCCGGATGGTCACCGTAGTGCACTGTAGATGAAGTTGCTGAAGCTGCATGAAAAATTTAGAGAACGACGCTGAAGTAGCCTTAGCAGAAAAAGCCCAAAAAAGCCCAAAACACAACCCTCCTATTCTCCGAAGTGTTTAACCACTTCGATGCTGAGGACGCGCTCAGCGCGTCCTCAGCATTCCCGCTGGTATGCGGAGGACACGCTGAGCGCGTCCTCCCATTGGGGTCAGCGTTCGGCCGGGTTCCGGCCGATCGCTGGCCCCCCCGGTGCGGGCTGACATCCTGGATGTCAGCCGCGCATCCGGGACCACAGCCGCTGGAATTAGGTGTCATCGCGGCAGCGCGATGACACCCAATTCAGGCGCCCCCCCCCGCATGTGCGGAGGAGGCGCCTGAAAGGGAGGGGGGAGGTCCTTCGGACCTCTCTCCCTCCCGATCGGCGGCTCTGCGGGGGTTAACCCAGGCACCATTTGGAAGGGCACAGCCTGCCCTTCCAAATGATGCCTGGCATTAACCCCTGGGGAGCTGGATCGCGAATCGGCGCTGAAAAGCGCCGGTTCGCGATCCTTTCCCGGAGCTGGCCGACATCTTGGATGTCGGCCAAGCCTCCGGGAACTCCCCCTGAGGACTACGCACGATGACGCCAGTCCTGGACTTAACCCTTAACTGCCACCAACGGTGGAGATAGGGAGTTCCAATGAACTCCCTGAGATAGGGAGTTCCAATGAACTCCCTATCTCCCGATCCGTGGCAGTTAGGGGTTACATTTTGGTATGGTTGGATCGGCCAGAGCATGGCCGTTCCAACGATACCAAACATGAAAGTGAAAAATGTTGTAAAAAAAAAAAAAATGAAAAATAAAAAAAATTTTTTAAAAAAAATACTTTTTTTTAATTTTTTTTTGTTTGTTAATGCAGCAATATTGTTTCCATTTCAATTATAATGTGAACAATGATGCTGCACTAACGATTTTTGTATGCGGTGCGTTTGTTAAAAATAGTGTAATTTTCCCAAAAAAAAAATGTAACGAGACCCCATCTCTAATTTTTTTAACAAGCGCACCCCATACAAAATATAACCGCAATTGCTCGCATGTTAAAATGTGAAAAAAAACACTTTACACATTGTAAATTATTGAAAATACATATTTTATTGCATTTTTTGTTATAATATACAGACATGACATAACGTATACATATAATAATGACATATTATGAATCTACCGAGTCTGACAGAAAGAACGATATATAATATGTCTGGGTCATATACTAAAATAAGCCTTCAAAACACGTTTAAACATGATGAGCAAAACCGGTAAAAATGACCTCAGCACAGGGGCGGGAAAAGCCTCAGCAGCGAAAGGGTTAAACCAATAAAAATGCATTCAAATGTTCGTAATTAATAATAAAAAACTAATTTGAAAAAAAAATTAGAAACAAAGACTCTCAGGGTTATTCAGAGAAAGGTGAAAATTCTAGGTTGAAATAGCCGATTTGGAAAGTGAGATAAATGGGAAAATTTTTCTGGTTTGGCTATTTTGACCTAGAATTTTCACTTCTCCAGTCATTCTCCTGAGTTTCACCTCTCTGAATAACCCTGTTTGTCTAAAAATAAGGTGTTCTAAAAAAAATGGCTTAAATCTGAAATGAGGAGCATAATTTTTTTTCTTTCAATAAATTAAAAATAATTTTACATTGAATCCTATGGTATTCGCCTGTTTAAACCCGTCGAACCTAAACACCGAAAAATCAGGTTATTTCACCAACACTACAGTGCAGTTCAGCGTTTTGTGAATAGATGAACCTTTCCTTCTCTATGGGACAATTTTCCCTGCCGCAGAAGATCACCAAACTGCACCGTATTTTTTTTCTTTTTTGGAGAAAGTGTTTTATCAGGAAGGATACCTTGAGATTTCTCTTGTTTGCAAGTATGTCCTGGGTGGCGAGTATGTACCCGTTAGGTCTTGCCCAAGGGCTCTTGCTGGGGATTGTGTCTCCAGTCTCTCTCCACGGTTATAGAGCAGTGATATTACTTCTACTCCACCCAGCTGGCACCTGTCAATTCGCCTGTATTTGATGAATTGAAAGTTTAATGAATAGGTGAATTTACCATTCAGTGACCAATTCGGAAGTTAGTGAATAACCCCTAAGGCTAGGGTCAGACTAACGCATTGTTCGCGTTGTCCGTGAAAAAGTGCGTTCGAACAAATGGACGCATTTTTGCACGGAATACGCGATAGCGGTCATATGATGCGCAATTTCGTCCGTGATTTTGTACGGAACATCAAGAAAACCCTTTTTGAGTCTGGACGTGATGTTGGCCGGACATTAGCAGCGTCTGACGTCTCCTAATCACGCACACACGCCACTAGCGGACGCAGTGCACTCTGTACGTCAGTACTAGCGGTCAGTGGCGTAGCGTGGGGGGGGCTGGGGGGGCTGTGGCCCCGGGTGCAGTTTTGTTAGGGGCGCATTTGCGCCCCTAAAACTGGCCCGGGGGTTGAGGGGACGCAGATGCCGGGCAGCGCGGGAGCGCCTGCCCGGTCTTTAACAGTCCGTCCTGTTAGGTGATGCGGCTGCGCGGCGTGCGCAGCCGGTCACGTGGTCCGGCTAATCAGGTGGTACGGAGTCTCTGTACCACCTGATTGGCCGGACCACGTGACCGGCTGCGCGGCATCACCTAACAGGACGGACTGTTAAAGACGGGCAGGCGCTCCCGCGCTGCCCGGCATCTGGGTCCCGGTCCCCTCAACCCCCGCCGGAGCTGGGGCCTGGGGCAATATCCAGGTAAGGGCTGGGGGCAAATCCATGAGATGGGGGCAAATCCATGAGTGAGCTGGGGGCAAATCCATGAGCTGGGGCAAATCCATGAGCTGGGGGCAAATCCATGAGCTGGGGGCAAATCCATGTGAGAGCTGGGGCAAATCCATGAGATGGGGGCAAATCCATGAGATGGGGGCAAATCCATGAGATGGGGCAAATCCATGTGAGAGCTGGGGCAAATCCATGAGTGAGCTGGGGGGCAAATCCATGAGCTGGGGGCAAATCCATGAGTGAGCTGGGGGCAAATCCATGAGTGAGCTGGGGGGCAAATCCATGAGTGAGCTGGGGGGCAAATCCATGTGAGAGCTGGGGCAAATCCATGAGTGAGCTGGGGGGCAAATCCATGAGTGAGCTGGGGGCAAATCCATGAGCTGGGGGGGAAATCCATGAGTGAGCTGGGGGGCAAATCCATGAGCTGGGGGCAAATCCATGAGCTGGGGGGCAAATCCATGAGCTGGGGGCAAATCCATGAGTGAGCTGGGGGGCAAATCCATGAGATGGGGGCAAATCCATGAGTGAGCTGGGGGGCAAATCCATGAGAGAGCTGAGGCAAATCCATGAGATGGGGCAAATCCATGTGAGAGCTGAGGCAAATCTATGAGCTGGGGGCAAATCCCCGTGAGCTGGGGCAAATCCATGAGTGAGCTGGGGGGCAAATCCATGAGCTGGGGGCAAATCCATGAGTGAGCTGGGGGAAATCCATGAGCTGGGGGGCAAATCCATGAGTGAGCTGGGGGGCAAATCCATGAGCTGGGGGCAAATCCATGAGTGAGCTGGGGGGCAAATCCATGAGCTGGGGGGCAAATCCATGAGTGAGCTGGGGGGCAAATCCATGAGATGGGGGCAAATCCATGAGTGAGCTGGGGGGCAAATCCATGAGAGAGCTGAGGCAAATCCATGTGAGAGCTGGGGCAAATCCATGTGAGAGCTGAGGCAAATCTATGAGCTGGGGGCAAATCCCCGTGAGCTGGGGCAAATCCATGAGTGAGCTGGGGGCAAATCCATGAGTGAGCTGGGGGGCAAATCCATGAGCTTGGGCAAATCCATGAGCTGGGGGCAAATCCATGAGCTGGGGGCAAATCCATGAGCTGGGGCAAATCCATGAGATGGGGCAAATCCATGTGAGAGCTGGGGCAAATCCATGAGTGAGCTGGGGGGGAAATCCATGAGTGAGCTGGGGGCAAATCCATGAGCTTGGGGCAAATCCATGAGCTGGGGGGCAAATCCATGAGTGAGCTGGGGGGCAAATCCATGAGATGGGGGCAAATCCATGAGTGAGCTGGGGGCAAATCCATGAGATGGGGGCAAATCCATGAGTGAGCTGGGGGGCAAATCCATGAGATGGGGGCAAATCCATGAGTGAGCTGGGGGGCAAATCCATGAGATGGGGGCAAATCCATGAGTGAGCTGGGGGGCAAATCCATGTGAGAGCTGAGGCAAATCCATGTGAGAGCTGAGGCAAATCCATGTGAGAGCTGAGGCAAATCTATGAGCTGGGGGCAAATCCCCGTGAGCTGGGGCAAATCCATGAGTGAGCTGGGGGCAGATCCATGAGTGAGCTGGGGGCAAATCCATGAGCTGGGGGCAAATCCATGAGCTGGGGGCAAATCCATGAGCTGGGGGGCAAATCCATGAGCTGGGGGCAAATCCATGAGCTGGGGGCAAATCCATGTGAGAGCTGGGGCAAATCCATGAGCTGGGGGCAAATCCATGTGTGAGCTGGGGGGCAAATCCATGTGTGAGGTGGGGCAATATCGATAACGTCCACAGGTTGGGGGGGGGGCGCACAATTCTTTGCTGGCCCCGGGCGCTGACAACCCACGCTACGCCACTGCTAGCGGTATCACGTTCTCGAAAAAATGCGTTCGTTTGCCACTTGCGTTGTGTGGCCGCACTTTTGTGCGGCCGTTCTTCATATGCTGCCCGGCATTGGACGTCATTTGCTGCTAGCACGGCCGTGATTTAGTGCTGCTAAACGCACGTTGATACTGCGCTCATCTGACCCTAGCCTTAAGAGTCTCTGAAGACTTTTTTTTTTTTTTTTTCCCGTTGCAGAGAAATTGAACTTGGCAATGTCTCACAAGCTGCCACAATGCAGCTCATATTCAAAGATATTGTGCGTTTCAGCCACTAGAAGGTTTTCTCTCCACTTGTATGTTTTCACAAACCTTTAGTGACTATTCATTCTCAAATAACAAAGAATCCTATAAAATCTAGACAAGGTCAATTTTGACACCTTTTTTTTTTTTTTTTAGAGTATTGTTTTTCAAACAAATGCTTTATTATTTAATAAAAAATAAGTTGCTGCTGTTGACTGTTATTCTCTAGGTATTGACTTGGATTTTATAGCTCTTTTCCTACCGGTTCTTCTGTGCATGTGGTTCTGATCAAGAAGGTGTAGCAAGTTGTAACGTGGGGGAAAGAGGGATGGACAGAACTAATGAATGGCCTTACAGCAACCAAAATATTTTAAAGTAATGCTGTGAAAACAAGTGGCTCACAATAATAATAATAAAACAATAACTTGGAGTAAAGTTAGACGTTTTAACAGATACAGAAGAAACTCGAACTTTTGAACGATATTCTAATTTTTCATTTCAGTAATGCAACTTAAAAGGTGACACTAATATATGAGACTCACTACATGCAAAGCAAAGATAGTTCAAGCTGTGATTTGTCATAATTGTGATGATTATGGTTTACAGCTCGTGAAAACCTCAAATCCACAATCTCACAAAATTAGAATATTGTGAAGAGGTGCAATATTCTAGGCTCAAAGTGTCCCACTCTAATCAGCTAATTAAGCCTTAAGACCTGCAAAGGGTTCCTGAGCCTTTAAATGGTATCACAGTCTGGTTCAGTAGGAATCACAATCATGGTAAAGACTGCTGACCTGACATTTGTGCAGAAAACCATCATTGACACCCTCCGTAAGGAGGGAAAGCCTCAAAAGGTAATTGCAAAAGAAGTTGGATGTTCCCAAAGTGCTGTATCAAAGCAGATTAATAGAAAGTTATGTGGAAGGGAAAAGTGTGGAAGAAAAAGGTGCACAAGCAGCAGGAATGACCGCAGCCTGGAGAGGATTGTCCGGAAAAGGCCATTCAAAAGTGTTGGGGACTTTCACAAGGAGTGGACTGAGGCTGGAGTCGGTGCATCAAGAGCCACCACACACAGACAGATCCTGGATATGGGCTTCAAATGTTGTATTGCTCTTGTCAAGCCGCTCCTGAACAACGAACAACGTCCGACGTGTCTTATCTGGGCTAAAGAAAAACAGACCTGGTCTGTTGCTCAGTAGTCCAAAGTCCTCTTTTCCTATGAGAGCAACTTTTGCATCTCATTTGGAAATAGGGATGAGCCGTTCGGTTCGGACAGTTTGGAGTTCGCATCGAACATAGCCTGTTCGTTTGTTCGCGAAATCCAAACATTTACGGGTGTTCATCGCGTGTTCACCCACAATGGACCACAATGCACTTTCCCGCTGGTCTGAAGCTCGTAATTGGCTACAGCCTTGCACCTGACCACAGGTCTGGTGCAAGACCGGTTCAACAGTATGCCAATCACGGCTCAGAGTCCTGATTGGGCAAATTTTACCCAATCATGGGCTCACAGAGCTAAGTCCCGCAGCACACTAAGGTTACCACGCAGTGCTTCTGCACACATTTGAGAGGAGATTTCAGAGGAGATAGTTCTGTGTTCTTACTGCCGGTCTGCCACGCTACTAGGGGGTCTCATTTCTATCAAAATATTTGGGAATTGAGGTGATCTGTGTCTTGTGACTCACTGCCAGTACCACGCAGTATTTTGGGGGTCACTAATTTTTACAAAATATCTGGCAATTGAGGTAATCTGTCTCTTGTCACTGCCAGCAAGTATTTTGGGGGTCACAAATTTCTACAAAACATTTGTGAATTGAGGTGATCTGTGTCTTGTCACACAGCCAGTACCACGCAGTATTTTGGGGGTCACTAATTTCTACAAAATATTTGGGAATTGTTATAATCTGTGTGTTCTCACTGGCTGTCACCCATCAGGGCGTCTCACTGATTTATAGGAGGTTTCTGAGACTTGTAATCTGTGGCTTCTCACTGCCACCCATCAGGGGGTCCCACATACTTCTATCAGATTTATGCGAATTGTAATCTGTGGCTTCTCACTGCCACCTATCAGGAGGTCACACTGATTTATAGGAGGGAATTGTAATCTGTGTCTTGTCACTGGCTGCCAGCTATCAGGGTGTCTCACTGAGTTATACCAGAGTTCTGTAAATCTTTAATCTTTATACCAGAGTTGAATCAGAGTTCTGTATATATTTAATCTATATATCACTCACCATGTCTGAAAGAACAAAAAGGACAGGCAGACGCTCCCAGACACAGATAAGAGGGCAAGCAGCCCCTGTGTCGGGAGGCTGTGCCTCTGGTCGTGGTGGACGTGGTGCATCCTCTGCAGGGGCACGCTTGTCCTTTCTAACTGGTGCTGGCCATCTTCTTAAGCAGCAGCAACCTACAGAGGATTTGGTGGATTGGCTAACCAGGCCATCCTCATCCTCGGAGTCTTCTGCCAGCCAGGCTTGTAGTGCTTTACAGTCCAACTCAGCTTCCAAAGCATCTAATGCAGCCTCCATGTCCACAGCTACTCCTGCCGTAGCCTCGCTATCACACACGGAGGAGTCAGCTGAATTGTTTGACTATAATGAGAGTGACCTGCTGCTTGAGGATGCGCAGCAAGTACAGTGCTCTGATTCAATCTCTGAGGTTGAGCAAGAGAGTATAATCAACCTAGAGGAAGGGGGTGCCAGTGATGACACACAAATAACTGGCACTCATGTTGCCCCAGCAGCTGCAGCATACTGCCAATTTGGCTCCAGTGACGAGGAGATAGGGGGTGAAGATGACATTGATGAGGTCACTGACTCCACCTGGGTACCAGATTGAACAGAGTAATCAAGTGAGGAGGAGGAGGAGGCAGAGCAAACACGAGGCACAACATCCTCTATGACCAACCGTAGCACTAGCCAGTCCAAGGCATCAGATGTCAGAGCTGCTCCGGTGCAGAGCGCTGTTGTCTCAAAGCACACATGCAGGAACTCTGCTGGGAGTTCTTTAAGAAATGTGCAGCAGACCCCACCATTGCTATTTGTAATGTATATCAGATGAGGCTTAAGCGTGGGAAAGACAACGGACACTTGGGTACCACGTGCTTGAGGCGACCTATGACATCCTGCCACACATCCCGTTGGCGCAAAACTTTGCGTAGGTCGTCCTCCTCCTCATCTGTCTCTACCCCCACTGTATGTCCTGCCATGTCATTGCCTACAACCTCCACTGACAGGGATGATGCTACAATAATGGATGTACCAGGTCCTTCCTCACAATGTGACAGCATCCCATCAGCTGAAGATTTACGCAGTCAGATTACGTTGCCGCAGCTGCTGCAGCAAAAGAAAAAATATAGTCCCAACCATCCCCAAGCACAGCGTCTAAATGCCAGCTTAGCCAAATTACTCGCATTGCAGCTGCTGCCTTTCCAGCTGGTGGGCTCTGCTCCCTTCCGTGAATTTGCTGAATGTGCTGTACCACATTGGCAGGTTCCAAAATGCCATTACTTTTCACGCAAGGCCATTCCAGCACTATACCAGCAAGTGGAAGACAATGTTATCGAGTCATTGGGAAAGGCAGTCAGCAGCAAGGTGCATGTGACTTTAGACACGTGGTCCAGCAAGCATGGACAGGGTCATTACATTTCTTTCATGGCACACTGGGTAACTCTGATTGCAGCTGGCAGGGATCCACGACGGGGCTCTGTGCTGGAGCTTGTTCATCCACCATGCCTCCAGAAAGCTGCTTGTATGAGGTCTGTCTGCTCCACCACCACCACCTCTCCCTCTTTCTTCTCCTACTCCTTCTGTGTCTCTGGCGACGTGGCAGTTAAACCGACGCCTGACAGGGTCTACGCAATGGCTCAAGCAAAAAGAAGCCATACTGTGCTTGAGCTGGTTTGTTTAGGGGACAGGAGCCACACCGGGCCAGAAATTCTGTCAGCTCTGCAGGGCCAGGTGCAGAGATGGATAACACCACGCCAGCTTCAGCTGGGAATGATCGTCTGCGATAATGACAGCAACCTTCTCTACGCCCTACGCAAGGGTAAATTGATGCATGTACCATGCCTAGCACACGTCCTAAATCTAGTGGTACAGCGTTTCCTAACCAAGTACCCAGGGCTGCCAGAGCTTCTCAGCCAGGCCAGAAAAGTCTGCAGCCACTTCAGACGGTCATTCCCAGCACGCGTTCGCCTGGCAGAAATTCAAAGAGAATTCCACCTTCCCACAAACCGTCTGATCTGTGACATGCCCACCAGGTGGAACTCGACATTAGCAATGCTGCAGCATCTGCACAAGCAGCAGAGGGCCATCAACGAGTACCTGTGTGAGTATGGCACAAGGACAGGTTCAGGTCAACTTGGTTCCCCCCCCCCCGCAGTGGCTGATGATCAAGGATGCATGCACTGTCCTGTCACCATTTTTTAGGAGGCAACGAGGATGGTGAGCAGGAACAGTGCATGCATCGGTGACACAATTCCTTTAGTGTTCCTGCTGGAGCACACTCTGTGGGGAATTATAGATGTGGCTCTAGAGGCAGAGCAGCAGGAGGAAGAGGAGGCCTTCCCTAGCTCTGAAGGCCCCAGTCTTTCTGCAGACAGCATTCCAGCGGGTCCTATGGAGGATGAGGAGGAGGATTTGAGTAGTGGGGGCATTCCTCAAGGGAGGGTTTTGTGTGCCCAGAAACACAAGGGCTAGTGCGTGGCTGGGAGGAGGAAGTGCACGATGGGGTCATACTCATTGACCAGGAAGACTCGGAAGCTAATGCCACCTCCAACCTACGCTGCATGGTGTCACGGTTCCCGGATCCCACCACGCAGTCCTTAAAGCCCAACACTCCACAGAGCCCAAAAGCTACCAACAGGGTAGCCGTAGAAGAATCCCTAACTGTCTGGTCCTTAGAATTGGCCAGGTATACTAGCTAGACAGAAAGGGTTAATCAAAGAAAATGTTGTAATACAAAACCAGGTCAGCAACACGGGGGTAGTCAGACGAGCCAGAATCAGGAATACAGAGTATAGAATAGTCAAATGGAATAGCCGGGTCGATATCAGTGCAGAAGCGTAGTACAAGAAAATAGTCTAGAGCAACGAAAGGCAGAATAGTCAGAAAACAAGCAGAGGTCAATAACAGGTTAAATCACGAGAGAATTCAGGTACAAGGAGCTAAGGTATGGATAACCACCATCTGGCACTGCTTAGAAGGAACTGTTGGTTTTTAAAAGACCTTCACCAGACCGCGCCCCCCTCTCAAGCCGCACCTCATGCAGCCACCTCCCTGCCTGTTTCAATTTAAACCGGGTGTTGGTGAGCGAGCAGCATCAGACATGCTGCCCTCAAGCACACCGGAAAGGCTGGAAGCCCCCAACGTTACACATGGGCTCCCTTATAATGCAAAACCTGCTAAAGGACCCCAGGAGATTCGTGCTGTCAAGGAGAGGGATCATTACTGGTTGGCAACCCTTCTTGATCCACGATACAAGGGGAAAGTTGCAGAGCTCATCCTGCCCGCACAGAGGGAGCACAGGATTAAAAAACTTGAGGACGCTCTAAAGCGTCACTTGTGTAACACCTTTCCAGGCACTGGTAGGTTACCAAGTGATGACACATGTGCTTCTGAGGCTGCGGATGATCAGAGGAATAGTGGTGAAGGCCAGGGCCGCTTTACTGATGCATTTTTTTAATTTTTTTAATCCACGACGCCCAGGAACGTCAAATGTAGGCACCCATTGCCAGCGTCTTCACCATATGGTGCAGGACTACCTAGGGGCAAGGGCAGACCTGGATACCTTTCCAGCAGATGATCCACTGGCTTACTGGGTGTTGAGATTGGATCACTGGCCAGAATTTAGCCAATATGCTATGCAGCTACTAGGTTGCCCTTCATCTGGCGTACTTTCTGAAAGGACGTTCAGTGCCACTGGAGGTTTTGTCACAGACAAAAGAGTGCGTCTGTAGACCGGCTGACTTTTATAAAAATGAATCAATCCTGGATCAGCAGATATCAATCCCCTGATGCTGAAGTAACGGAATAGATCAGGGATGTCTTCTGCATTCACAAAACCTCCAGTACTGAACTCTTCCACAATACCACAAAAGGGTTACGGTGTGAAGGCACTCGCTGCCATGAAAGGCACAATATTTGGCTGCACTGACGCCTGTGCCACATTTATATCAATTAAATTTTTTGAACTGCAGGGTCCAACCCTGCACTCTTCAACAATACTACAGAGGGGTTACTGTATGATAGTACTGGCAGTCTGGCACCAAAAGCACAATATCTGGGTGCACTGACGCCCATTACCAGATTCATATCTTTTTAATATAGGACCGCAAGGTCCACCCCTGCATTCTTCCACAATACCACAGAGGGGTTACTGTATGATTGCACTTGCTGGCCTGGCACCAAAAGCACAATATTTGGGTGCATTGCCACTGACGCCTGTATCAGATTCATATCCTCAGGGGTTACGGTGTGACGGCACTGTTGCCGACGCTAAAGGCCCAATTTTAAAGCACCTTTTGTTACTTTCATCCAAAGCCTGCATAAGTTTCAAAATAATTTAGCCAAAAAAAATCACTAAACGTTTTCTACGTCTCCGAAAATGTCTCCCCTTTTCATACAGATTGCCGCCCCAAGCAGTTGTTTATGGATAGATTAAAGGAAATGCATTTACCGTCATTTGAAACGTAATTTTTTTGTTTTTAAGTGTTTCTATACATCCTAGAAATCCGCCACTTCATGGGCATGTTATGGGGACCTCCTAGGCACGATATTTGAAGGAATTTTTCATTTTTATTTTTAACCCTTATTTCATGGAAAACTCCCTGTCCCTTTTAAAAACTTTTTTTTTTAACTCTTTGTCCTTGTTTCCTGTCCCCCAGGGCACTACCCGGACCCCCATACACCTTTTCTGGCAAATATCTAGCATAAAGTTGTGTTCAAAATTATTCAACCCCCACTGAAATTGAGTGTTTTGGCCAGTTTGACATTGATTTTGATCATTCAGTCATCTTGCTTACAATTAAATCAAAGAGGCACGTGTAGGTCAGACAAATATAACATAATATTTATAATGAAATAACCACAAATGTCTTTTCTGTGCTCACATCATTATCAGTTTTATTCAACCCCCAAGTGACATTTAATCTTAGTACAACATCCTTTTACAGTTATAACAGCTTTTAAACGTGAAGCATAGCTTGACACAAGTGTCTTGCAGCGATCTACGGGTATCTTCGCCCATTCGTCATGGGCAAAAGCCTCCAGTTCAGTCACATTCTTAGGCTTGCGCACTGAAACTGCTTTCTTTAAGTCCCACCAGAGGTTCTCAATCGGATTTAAGTCAGGTGACTGCGATGGCCACTCCAAAATGTTCCAGCCTTTAATCTGCAACCATGCTCTAGTGGACTTGGAGGTATACTTGGGATCATTGTCCTGTTGAAAGGTCCAACGTCTCCCAAGCCTCAGGTTTGTGACGGACTGCATCACATTGTCATCCAATATCTCCTGGTACTGAAGAGAATTCATGGTACCTTGCACATGCTGAAGCTTCCCTGTACCTGCAGAAGCAAAACAGCCCCAAAGCATGATTGACCCCCCGCAATGCTTCAGAGTAGGCAAGGTGTTCTTTTCTCATAGGCCTTGTTCTTCCTCCTCCAAACATAGCGTTGATCCATGGGCCCAAACAGTTCTAATTTTGTTTCATCAGTCCACAGAACACTATCCAAAACTTCTGTGGTTTGCCCACATGACTTTTGGCATACTGCAGTCGACTCTTCTTATTCTTTGGAGACAGCAAGGGGGTGCGCCTGGGAGTTCTGGCATGGAGGCCTTCATTACGCAGTGTGCACCGTATTGTCTGAGCTGAAACTTCAGTACCCACATCTGACAAATCTTTTCTCAGTTCCTCAGCAGTCACACAGGGACTTTTCTCCACTCTACGCTTCAGGTAGCGCACAGCAGTCGAAGTCAGCATCTTCTTTCTGCCACGACCAGGTAGCGTTTCAACAGTGCCCTTTGCGAATGATGCTTCCTATGGTCTCTCTTGGTATGTTTAACATCTTCGCAATCTTCTTATAGCCATTGCCCTTCCTGTGAAGAGTAATCACCTCTTCTCTTGTCTTCCTGGACCATTCTCTTGACTTCATGTTTGTAACCACACCAGTAAATGTCTAGAAGGAGCTGAGTATCACTGTCATTTTAAAGCTGCCTAATTGGTGCTTATTATGCTTTATTGCTGCTCCGTGACATCCACAGGTGTTTTCAATACCTGATTGAAAACACTTGAATGAACCTCTGTTCTTCAGAGTGGTAGTCTTTAAGGGGTTGAATAATTGTGTCAATGAAGAATTCACAAAAGAAACATTTACTACTGTATTACAAAACCAATTGATGTCATTTTAGTTGCATATGGTTCTTTAAAAAGTCCTTGTAGGATTTCATTCTGAATACAATTTCAAATGTACACTAAATTCCCTAAAACCCTTTCCAGCATTGGGGGTTGAATAATTTTGAACACAACTGTATATGCACTCTTGGAGGGCACTCTAAAAATCGAATTTTCAGCCCCATTGATTTGTATTGAGTTCGGATTCGAACATTTGGAAAGTTCGAGTTCGAATACGAACCGAACTCGGGGGTGTTTGGCTCATCCCTATTTGGAAACCAAGGACCCAGAGTATGGAGGAAGAATGGAGAGGCACACACTGCAAGATGCTTGAAGTCCAGTGTAAAGTTTCCAGTCTGTGTTGATTTGGGGAGACATGTCATCTGCTGGTGTTGGTCCACTGTGCTTCATTACGTCCAGGGTCAACGCAGCCGTCTACCAGGAGATTTTGGAGCACTTCATGCTTCCTTCCGCAGACGAGCTTTATGGGGTTGCTGACTTCATTTTCCACCAGGACTTGGCACCTGCCCACACTGCCAAAAGCACCAAAACCTGGTTCAATGACCGTGGGATTACTGTGCTTGATTGGCCAGCAAACTCACCTGACCTGAACCCCATAGAGAATATATGGGGCATTGCCAAGAGAAAGATGAGCGATATGAGACCGAACAATACTGAAGGCCGCTATTGAAGCATCCTGGTCTTCCATAACACCTCAGCAGTGCCACAGGTTGATAGGTGCCACGCCACGCCGAATTGAGGCAGTAATTGTTGCAAAAGGGGCATTGTAATGGAATCCTCTTTATTTTGTGTTGTTCAACAGGCAAGCACAATTTGCAGGTGACTATCCAACCGAGGAAGTCCGGAACAATCACCAAACCCCGTTTTGCATGTAGCAGGACTGACCTATGCTCCCCTAAGATTTTATTTTTTTCTGAAACCACCATATATTGAAACATTAGTCCTAAATGATTGTACATGTGCAATGTCTGTTGCAGGGTTTTTTCTCTATTTAATGTTCATGTTTTTATTTTAAAACTGTTGATTTTTCTATTGGAGAAACATGACAAAAGAAAATCCAAGTGGGGCTTTATTGTTATTGTGCATACAAACAACTTGAAAGTGACACCAAGGAGACCCCTTAATATTGTCCCTATATTAGAGACATTATATAAAAATACAATGTATGAAAAGTATCTGAAACCCCACCCAGCACTTCTCCCACCACAATTCTAAAAAAACCACTTTGTATTTCCAAAATAATCTCCCAATTAAATCAGATTAACTCCTTCACTACCATGATCGTGTATACACAATCCGCTACAGTTGCAAGAAAAAGTATGTGAACCCTTTGGGATTACGTGGAGTTTTGCATGAATTGGTCATAAAATGTGCTCTGATCTTCATCTAAGTCACAACAATTTGAAAAACACAGTCTGCTTAAAATAATACAACCCAAACATTATATGTTTTCATGTGTTTATTGAACAGTACATGTAAACCTTCACAGTGCAGGGTGAAAAAAGTATGTGAACCCCTATCCTAAAGACTTCTCCAAGAGCTAATTGGAGCCAGGAGTGAGCCAACCTTGAGTCCAATCAGTGTGATATTATTGGATGTGTTGCTGAAAGCTGTCCTGCCCTTTAAAACCAAACACACCAGTTTTGGGTTTACTGGTTTCAAGAAGCACTGCCTGATGTGAACCACGCCTCGCAGAAAAGAGCTCTCAGAAGACCTAAGATCAAGAATTGTTGACTTGCATGAAGCTGGAAAGGGTTACAAAAGTATCTCCAAAAGCCTTGATGTTCATGTGTCCATGGTAAGACAGACTGTCTACAAATGGAGAAAGTTCAGCACTGTTGCTACTCTCCCTAGGCGTGGTCGTCCTGTAAAGACGACTGAAAGAGCACAGCGCAGAATGCTTAATGAGGTAAAGAAGAATCCTAGAGTGTCAGCTAAAGACTTACAGAAATCTCTGGCACATGCTAACATTTTTGTTGACACCTCTACAATAAGGAAAACATTAAACAAGAATAGAGTACATGGGAGGACACCACGGAGGAAGCCATTGCTGTCCAAAAAGAATATTGCAGCACGTTTGAAGTTTGCAAAAGGGCACCTGGATGTTCCACAGCACTACTGGCAAAATATTCTGTGGACAGATGAAACCAAAATTGAGTTGTTTGGAAAAAAACACACAACACTATGTTTGGAGAAAAAAGGCACAGCACACCAACATCAAAACATCATCCCCACTGTAAAACATGGCGGAGGGAGCGTCATGGTTTGGGCTGCTTTGCTGCCTCAGGGCCTGGACGGATTGTTGTCATTGATGGAAAAATGTGTAGCGCTCACTCCCGGAGGAGCCGCTGAAAATGAACCACAGGTCAGTCTCCCCGCACTAGGGAATAAATATACTCCAACACAGTTGTGGGTTTTTATCATTTAAATAGTTTACTAAAATAATAGGCAGATGTTGAGATACGGTATTCACAGATATTATTACAGTACTTTCGTATTGCGATAAAACGCATAGCGGAAAAGAACCGAAACACGAGGCGTCGTATTTCGGAAAATAAAATATTCGTAACCGAACATAAAAGAAAATGCAGTTGCACGAATATTCGAAAAAGGGACACGTAGCGGAACCCCAGAATATACAATCACTTCGTATCACGGTAAACGCGCAGCGGAAAAGAGAAAAATATATTCGGAACGTATCTTTACCCCTGTTCCTATTCGTAAAAAAAAAGGATTCCTGCACAGGTTAAGTCCCGGAATGTAAAAGGTGTGTATGTGTGTGTATGGTACCCGGGTACTGTTCAACTGGCCAGTGAATTTACTTAAAGAATGTCTTCGACTAGTCAAGTTGGGGCCCTGTGGACTTCAAAGAGAAAACAGCAGCGTATTCTTTGTATTACAAACGGCCTTGGAGGCCTCTCACCCATCCACCGGTTGCTTTAGGCTCCGCTGACCCAGGACGTCTCTCCGCTCGATCTTGACTGGGGATACTAGCGGCCGGATCCGTTGTCTGACTTCCCGTAGCTTGTCCACGACTTTGGCCCAGCTCACCGCCTGCTCCCAGTACCCGATCAACTTGCGGTGACTCCTTACTCGAGGTCTTCGGTTGGTTCAATCTGCAGCAACTCTGGAACCTTGGAGGGCTCCTTCTCCATAGGCGGAATCACCCGGTAAAAGACTTGACAGGCTCACTTGCTCTCAGGCCCAGGCCTTCTTACGATCTATCGCACTGCGTCTGCTCTCTCTCGTTCCCTGGAGCGCTCTCCCGCGTTCTCCATGAGGCGGAGGATGTAAGTGTCCAGTCCCCACCCACTTCCTGTCTCCTTGCAAAGCATGCCGGGAATTGTAGTCCCAATGTCCAGTGTCTCTGATCGCGACAGTCTCCATCTTGTGGCCAAAAATAGGTACTGCCACAGCAAGATTTTAACACAGCGCTACAAATGAATTCCAGAGTTTTATCAAGACATTTTGCAGGAAAACGTAAGACCATCTGTCTGCCAACTGAAGATCCGCAACTGAAGAGGATGGGTGATGCAACAGGACAATGACCCAAAGCATACAAGTAATTCAACAAAAGAATGGCTTTAACAAAACAAAATACGCCTTCTGGAGTGGCCCAGTCAGAGTCCTGACCTCAACCCGATTGAAATGCTGTGGCATGACCTTAGGAGAGCGATTCACACCAGACATCCCAAGAATATTGCTACACTGAAACAGTTTTTTTCCACAAAAATTATTTTTCCACAAATAACACTGGTTCCTAACATTTTTGGAAAATCACTTGGTAGTGAAGGGGATAAAGGAATTTATTTCAATGTTTTTTTAAAAATTTCAAGGAGAAAGATGATTTTTAAATTTAAAACTACAATTATTCATTAAATGTAGCATAACATTAATTTTGGAAAATGCTCTGGCTCATAAGTTCCCTATTAACCCATTCTAAACACCTGGATATCATTACAAAAAGATTGAAACATCTGGCGGTGTGCTCGGAGACCCCGGGGAGGAACGCATCCGAGGAGACCTGGGACCTTTGGAAGTGGATCCTGGCTGTTCATCGGATGTTTAATTACGGAGGTCTGAGCCATTGTGGCAAATGTGTTTTCTCATCCTAACATTCCGGCTTTTTATATTTCCATCCAAAGTTTAGAAATGCTTACCCTACTTTCATGACTTTAAGATGTGAATGTTGCATAATATTATTTTGTCAGTCTGTATTTGTTACAGTGGTGTATACGTCAATGCAGATTATATTACTGCTGAGTCTTACTGCTTTGGCAAGAACCAAATAGGAATTGCTCACTTGTGAAATGCGGCTATATTGAGTTAAAATACACTTGACTCAATGTCAAGATGGTATCTCACGTACAGTTATTACTAAACTTTTGTATTAAACGTTTTCTTCAATCTTTTATGGTTCAAGTATAATTGTGATATTTTTTATAAATTTTAATCATGGTGTCATAAGGTATATTCATTAAAACCCAAGTAACTCTTGCTTTATGTCTACAGGATTAGCAACAAAAGTTTAAATGACTAATTTTGTTATCTTGCATCTGTGCTGGCATAATTAGCTGTGTTTTAATCACTTTGCTAATTTTAGCAATTATCTCGATTGCAAGACACCATCTACAATTCAGGGCTTTGCAAATAGACCCTTATAAACTATTACTAACTGCCACATTATGAGGTGGCGAAAATTGACTTTACAGACTAGAATTCTGTATGCCAAAATAAACTGGAATGCTCCCCATCCATCCGTAAAAAACCACAACCCCCCCAAACAAAACAAAAATAAATCTTCTCTACCCATAGATGTTTCCTGCTACTATCACATATCACGTCATGCATTGTTTTTATATCACTTGACATCCCATCTTGCTGCCAGATTTCCTGTTTTGCTATAACATTTTTTTAAAGTCGACAATATGAACCCTTTAAAGTGTTAAACGAGTGTGCAAAATATTCACTGCTGATGAGATGGATAATGTAAATATTTAAAAAATAAAGTCCCATTCACTAGCCTTCAAACACCGCTAGGATACCCACGCCACTCATTATTAGAATTGTTTAGTTGTATCTATCTCAGTATGTTTAACCCCTAAAGGACGGGAGTAATTTTACAAGTTTGGAACACTTTTGAACACTTCTAAAAGTAGAATTTCAGCTATTCGCTGTTCAACCATAATTTACCTCTTACATATTAAGTGTACCCACCCTTATTATATATAATTTTGTTCAGGAGAAATAGGGCTTTCATTTTCCATCAAAGATTTATATATAAAATATATTATAGTATGAAAAAAACCCTAAAAACTATGAGAAAAAAGGAAATTTTGTGTTTTTCAAAGTTCTCCATTGTATTTTTAGTGTGAATGACATTGTACGCTTAGCATTAAATGTAATAAAATACATATATTTCTGTTCGGCAATGTCTTACGAGTTCAACGGTACCCCCATGTAGAGGTTTTATGAGGTTTTGGAAAGTTACAGGGTCAAGGGCTACTAAAATGGTGTACGGCTTGAAGGAGAAAAGTTACCAGGAAAGGCTTAATAATCTTAACATGTACAGCTTGGAAAAAAGACGAGACAGAGGAGATATGATAGAAACATTTAAATACGTAAAGGGAATCCACAAGGTAGAGGAAGGGAGTATATTTAAAAGGAAACAAAGTAGCAAAACAAGAGGACATAGTCTTAGATTAGAGGGGCAAAGGTTTAAAAGTAACATCAGAAAGCATTATTTTACTGAGAGGGTGGTGGATACATGGAACAGTCTTCCAGTTGAAGTGGTAGAGGCCAAAACAGTGATTGAATTTAAGCAGGCATGGGATAGGCATAAGGCTATCCTAAACAAAAGATAAATCCAGGTAAAGTATCCATGTAATTGGGCAGACTAGATGGGCCGAAAGGTTCTTATCTGCCGACATTTTTCTATGTTTCTAAATATAGAGTTTGCCCATTTCACGTTTTACAACTTGAAATTTGCCAGATTGGTTTCCTGGCCCTATGTTGACTTTGAGAGGTTATGGCAGCCCAGGTATGAAAGTACCCCAACATGTCATACCATTTTGAAAAGTAGACAACCCAGGTGTACGTTTTGTTTTTTCATAGTAGTCACTTAGTCGCAAACTTGGTCTTCATGTTTGTGTTTTGCATCTCTCACGCAAACTGTTATTTTGCTGCTAATATCCTGCTCAGTCAACCTTTTACTGGCCTACAACATTGATATTTGTGGTCAGCAATGTGTTACGAGTTCAACGGTACCCTCCATTTAACATTTTTATTTAGCTTTTTGGAAAGTTACACGGTCAAATGTAGAGTTTGGCAGATTGGTTTGCTGGGCCTAGGTTGAATTTGAGAGGGTATGGCAGCCCAGGTATGAAAAGTACCCCATCATGGCATATCATTTTGAGAAGTAGACACCCCATTTTCAACACTCTGGGTTATGTCCAGTTTTGTATAGTAGCCACTTAGTCACAAACCCTGGCCAAACTTAGTCTTCATGTTTGTGTTTTGCATTTGTTTTACACGAAAACTGTTATTTTGCTGCTAATATCCTGCTCAGTCAACCTTTTACTGGCCTATAACATTGATATTTGTGTTCGGCAATGTGTTACGAGTTCAACGGTACCCCCATGTTGCGCTTTTATTTTGCTTTTTGGAAAGTTACACGGTCAAATGTAGAGTTTGTCAGATTGGTTTACTGGGCCTAGGTTGAATTTGAGAGGTTATGGCAGCCCAGGTATGAAAAGCATCCCATCATGGCATATTATTTTAAGTAGACAACCCAGAGTGTTGAAAATGGGGTATGTCCAGTTTTGTATAGTAGCCACTTAGTCACAAACCCTGGCCACACTTAGTCTTCATGATTGTGTTTTGCATTTGTTTTACACGAAAACTGTCATTTTGCTGCTAATATCCTGCTCAGTCAACCTTTTACTGGCCTACGACATTGATATTTGTGTTCGGCAATGTGTTACGAATTCAACGGTACCCCACATGTAGCATTTTTATTTAGTTTTTTGGTAATTTGACAAGTGATTTTCAGGATTTATGTCGACTTTGAGAGAACATGGCACGCCAAGAAAGAATATTGCTCCAAAGATGATGTGCCAATGATTCTAAATTAGTATTTTGAGTTGTTTGGTGCAGCCACTTTAGAATAGCTGGGCTTAACGTAAACCGGGACAGGCCAAATTCAGGGGATTCCAGAAGTCAGAGTAGTCGGTATAACAAGCCAATGAGTCAGTACAGGCAGCAAAGAAAGAGTAGTCGGTATAACAAGCCAATGAGTCGGTACAGGCAGCAAAGGGTAATCTGGACAAGCAGAAAAGGGGAATTTAGTAATTTAGCTCTGTATGATAAATTTTTAAGCACTCGGTTATGCAGAGGCCAGGTAGAGATGGGCAGGTAGGGCAATAATAACTAGAATCCTTTCGGATTCCTTTCTTGCGGCAGACACAACAATTTTCTGGGGGGACTTTTTACAGCGGGTGGGAGGGACTCGGGAAGGAAAGTGTCTGCCGCTTAATCTTTGGAGATCTCCTGATTCCAAAGCGGATGTAACGGGGTCCGGGGTTAGGATAAATTGGGATATGATCTCAAGCATGATTTCTAGGAAGGGATATGGCTTTTGTACTGCTGCCTGCTTGTAGAGCACGTACGCATTGAAAATTGCTATCTCGGTCAAATAGATGGCAATCTTCTTGTACCATGCCCTAGTCTTTCGGTTCACCAGATAAGGCTGTATACATTGATCAGCCAAGTCTACTCCCCCCATAAACGTGCTGTAATCTACAATGCACTTCGGCTTTTCCAGTGGCTCAGTCCTCCCTCTCACAGGCCCTGGCACTGTACTTTCGTCGTGCACTGTAGATAGCATGAATACATCCTTCTTATCGGTGAACCAACGTCACTTCTTCCTGACGTAGAGATGAAGAGGAGCCTCTACTTTTTTTGCCTGCTGTCAGGATTTGTGGAAAACCTCTGCGATTCTTCCGCACTGTCCCACACACAAGGGTCTCAAAACAATATAAATTTTTAAATAGGTCGATACTGATGTAATAGTTATCGACCCATAAATGATAGCCCTTGTTGAATAGGGGATAGACCAGATCCCACACAATTTTTCCACTGGTGCCAATACAATCGGGGCATCCTGAGGGGGTCAAGGTGGCTATCTTTCCCTTCGTATATTCTAAACGCCCAGGTGTAGCCTGTTGTGGACTCACACAATTTATAAAATTTGACGCCATACCGGGATCGCTTGCTTGGGATATACTGCTTGAAGAGCAGTCTGCCTTTGAATTTCATAAGGGACTCGTCTACAGATATATTTTGGTCGGGGACATAATGATCGGTGAATTTGGCAGACATAAGACTGATAAGGGGCCAAATTTTATAGAGGCGGTCATGCATTGGGTCGTTTCTTGGTGGGCACAGTGCGTTATCATTAAAATGGAGGAATCGCATGACATTTTCGTATCTCTCCCTCTTCATAACCCTTGGGAATAGTGGGGTAGCCAGGATGGGGTTTTTGTGCCAATAAGACCAGATACTTGGCTTCTTCACTATTCCCATTACGAGGGTTCGAGCCCAAAATTTTTTAACTCTATCCCATCCATTGGGTGCCACTTGTTACGTCTGTGGCGATGTGAATCCGGATGCGCATCAAGATACTGGTTGGCAAACAGGTTGGTTTGCTCAACCACCATCTCAAATACGTCGTCCGACATAAAGAGATTAAAAAAGCTCACTGGCTCACAGTCCTCTACCCTTACTGTGATGCCAGGAGTCGCTATAAATGGGGGTATTTCTGGTGCAGCCATATTTGGGGGTACCCAATTGCTCTCGCGCCTCCCAGTAGATGGTGGGGGGTCACCATCACTGAAGGGTTCACTAAGGGGCTCTATATCAGAGGCTGTGAGGGTGTCACTGTCGGCGAGAGCGTCGCTCTCAGAGGCGGCCAGGATCTCATATGCCTCTTCTGGGGAATAAAAGCGGGAGGACATTTTTATGGGGATCTTGTTATAACTAATTAAATGGGAGGTCGGGGAACTGATGGGGTCAAGTATTAGAACACCTAAACTAAGCCCTTCCGGTCCTTGTAGTGGCCGGTACTTCTATCTATCTAGACAAGGTAAGAATATTCCAAGGGGGGTCGTATGCCAATGCGGGTAGTCAGAAATGCCAGGGGGTTGTATGCCAATGCGGGTAGTCAGAAATGCCAGGGGGTCGTATGCCAATGCGGGTTCTCAATCGGGGGTACACTGCCAATCAGGGGTACACTGCAGGCCAGGGGGTACAGTGCCTGTTTTTTTTTTTTTTAGTCAGGGGGTACAGTGCCTGCCAGGGGGTACTGTGCCAGGAGGGTACAGTGCCTGCCAGGGGGTACAGTGCCAGCCAGGGGGTACTGTACCTGGTGTTTTTTTCAGTTTGTTTTGTTTCAGCCAGGGGGTACTGTGCCAGGAGGGTACAGTGCCTGCCAGGAGGGTACAGTGCCAGCCAGGGGGTACTGTACCTGGGTTTTTTTTTCAGCCAGGGGGTACTTTGCCTGGGGGGGTTCAGCCGGGGGTACTGTGCCAGGGGGGTACAGCGCCTGCCAGGGGGTACAGTGCCAGCCAGGTACTGTACCTGGGTTTTTTTTTCAGTTTTTTTCTTTCAGCAAGGGGGTACTGTGCCTGGGGTTTTTTTTCCCAGCCAGGGGGTACTGTGCCAGGAAGGTACAGTGCCAGCCAGGGGGTACAGTACTTGGTTTTTTTTTCATTTTGGTTTCAGTTTTGTTTTTTTTTTTAGCCAGGGGGTACTGTGCCAGTAGGGTACAGTGCCTGCCAGGGGGTACTGTGCTTGCCTGGGTTTTTTTGGTGGTGCTCCTTTGAACTCTGCCTCTCTCTCTCTGCTCCTCAGATCGCAATGAGAAACAGGAGAAAGGGGCAGAGACAATGTCTCAGCCAATGCAACAATCATTGGCTGAGACATTCTGACAGTTGCAGAGGTGACAGCTTGTCACCGCTGCAACTGTCAAATCCAAGCCCCGGATTGGCTGCCTGGAGGTTTCCACGAGGGAAACGGCCCGCCTCCTTTCCCACAATGCCGATCGCCAGCTGGGAGGGTCTGCCCGGGTGTCAGGCAGACCCCCAGCCGGCGATCGGCATTGTGAGAAGGGAGGCGGGCAGTTTTTCGGCGCGCAGAGGCACCAAACCCCACTGGGCGTACCATGCCGTCCTGCGGCATTAAAGCCA